>CM010612.1:23380723-23725723 GCA_003430845.1 Xanthoceras sorbifolium
GACGATAGGTGTAGGCTCACGCCAATAGGAGTGTGAATTCTAGGATAGTTTGAGGATATACGTTTAGTCACCTAGTGGATCTTGGGAGATCATTAGGGAAAAGGCCTGCGGGTAGACTAGAACGGGATAGTCCAAGAGGAGTGAGTCCTTGTAATTTCAACTTGAGGGTGTACTGCATTTATCACTAGTGGATTGTCCGTTAAGTGGCCAAGAGTGGTCCCGTGGTTTTTGATCCCTTGTTGGAAGGGGTTTTCCACGCTAAAATCCTTGTGTTGATTTTGTTTATCTCTTCCGCATTTGTTATGTGTTTATAATTGTTGAATTGATCTAATTAAATTGTTGGTAATCAAAAAATTGGGTAAGAACCTATTCACCCCCCCTCTAGGTTCATATAGACCGTTGCACTTAAACTTTCAGATATCATTATCGTGTTGCTCATTAATGTTATTGAGAAGAGCATAATTTTGTTTATTTGACTCAGGTACAAAGTGAAGACTTCTGAAGACATTGACGAATGTTAGATTACATCTCTCTATGCAATTTTTGAGTCTTATGAGCGAATGTAAAAGCAATTACTTGATTGTTTGGTGAGTATGGTGTTTTGTCATGGAATAGCCAAATGGGGAGATTGTAAGGTCATTATTTTGTTGGCTATGATTCCACGAGCACAACACATTTTTATATAATTCTTAGTTAGCTTTGTTAGAGCATGAGTTGAGTGTAATAAAGATTCGAAGAAATCATGCGAAGACGTAAAGCTTCTGAGAAGTCTCAAGAAAGTGCTTTAAGGTAAGTTTTAAAGAAATGATACTCTTAATTCTTGATATCAGATAAGATTCACACATACACACTTATAACATGTTAGTTGTATTGTTTTATAAGTATTAAGTCTTACAGGTTTTGTTTTGTCTACTTATGGCATTTAATTTGAAACATTTTGCGTTTTCCAAAAACTGACCTTTGGATACTTAAACTGGCATAACCTTTTATCTATACATGCAAATGGTGTTTTCTTATTTTGGGAATGAAACTACACGTCTGTATCTTTCCAATGGTATAAATAACGAAAAAATCCAAGACTATTTATTTAGATTTCGCTTGACTCATAGTGGAGTCAAGTGCAGCTGAAAAAGCTGAAACATGGGAGACGAGACAGCAGCTCCATGCCTCAGGCATGGGTGCACGCCTTTGAGTTGGTCCCGTAATTTTTTACCTATTAAGGTTTTATACGCTAAAAATCTACCGTATTATTTGTTGAATGTTTTATATTTTTAATCCGCAATATTTGTTGTAAACCTATTTACCCCCGTGTTGGCTCCATTTCTTGATCAAAAATGGGCCTCTATCTTTACCTATTCTTACCTACTTTTATTCCATTCCCGAGTAATTATCGATTGTTTTTAAATTTTTTTATCTAGTGTGCAAGTAATAAAATTGTGAGCTTAATTGAAGAACTTTGGTGGATTAAATTGAAGATTTAAAAATTTATTAGTACAGAGCTGTCATGTTTCGGAGGCCTCCCTAAATTTCACAAAATGAATTGAGTTATGAGCCTTATATTTCTGAAAAGGTCTAGATGTCTAATTTTTGGCAAATTTTACGGTTCATGATTCCGAGTTTTCTAGAGGAAGTTATGTTCGTTTTCGCATCAGTGCGCAGTCTAGCGCGAAAATCCCAGATTTTGGCAGTAGTTCTGCGACTTGAGGCGCGACTTGCAAGTCGCAGCGGACTAAAATTTGCCCTCATTAGCTCGAGTATAAAAGGAAAAACGTGAAAAACATAAAGGGGATTCGTCTGGGACTCAGGGAACTCGACCAAGTGGAGAACAAGAGAGAAAAGGAGAGGCAAATTAGGAGAAAAAGATCATTTTGAAGACAACAGCGCTTGGATTCAATCCTTGAGTCATCTTCTCAACACCACGCTTGGATTTGGGAGAAAGTGAAAGCTAAAAAAGTCACAATTGGAAGAGAATGAGAATTCATACATTCCAGGAGTTCTTCTATTCCTTTCTTTCTTTGATCTTCTTTTATCATTGTTAAATATGTTTAGTTGTAATTTCTTGATTATGACTTAAACTTGTAAATTAGGGTTTTGATGGATTCTTTTTCTTGATAGTTGAATGAATTGATGGTTTAATTTATTGTGATTGATTATTATTTGGTCGAGTGATATTATTGTTATTAATGCTTCTAAATGTAATGGCCTGTATTTAGTTGATTTTATGGTTATGTGTTATGAACCGAGAGTTGATGCCCACAACGTGCTCGATGTAATGTTCACCCTAGGTAGAATTAAATAGAAATATATTAATTTACTTGTGTGATCATATAAAGTGTTTAATGTAATTAATGCATTTTCATGCACTTGGATATCCATCGAGAGATAGGATATTAGTGTATGTGGTAATAGGTCCAATTTATCTTTAGAGAGAATTTTGGATAATTTAGATAAACACGATCATCAATATTGATAATTAAATCGCAATAATGTGCCTTCATGAAATTCATTTGGATAGATTAAGTGAATTCAAATACCTTAGCTAATATCTCATATTGGTCCGTGTTATCCATATTTGTGTGAATTTATATTTCTGTTTTTTTTTTCTTCATATGAACATTCCGATTTTCTAAATAGATAAATATCCCTGTGGAGATGATAATTTACTCATTTTTTATTACTTGTGCCAGCCCCGTATACTTGCTAGTACAAAAAAGGTGTAACACCTACCACATTTTTAGCTCTTATGGCTAGGGAAAAGATTTACTGGAAACCAAGGTCTAAAGTTGATTGGTTGAAAGTCGGTAATCAAAATTCAAAGTTCTTTCATGTGAGGGCCTTTGCAAGGAAAAGGAAGAACATTATATCTAGCTTATTAGATAAGAGGGGCAGGATTTAGGACAACGAGGAAGGTATTTGCCAAGATATGTGTGAGTACTTCAATAGGTTTCACATTGTTTGGGTAGAGAGGATTGTTGAATGTTTATCTTCTTCAAGCCTTTCCTTTGTGATTAATGGTATAGTGGGTAGAGTGAAGAACTCGAGGAGGTTAAGGCAAGCTGCCCATTATCCTCGTACCTTTTTTATGTGTGGGAAAGCTTTATCTTCTCCTATTAAAGGGTAAGAGCTCAATGTGAAGGTTTTGGGTGCGAAATGTTGTAGGGAGGTTCGTTGGTGAGCCATTTATTCTTTGCAAACGATAGTCTTCTCTTTTGCAAAGCTTGAAAAATGCGCAAGAGATTAAAAGGATTCTGGAGGTCTACGAGCTGGGTTCAGGGCAGCGGGTTAATCTGCAAAAATCTAGCCTTACCTTCAGCACGAATGTTGATAACAGGATCAAGAAGGGTTTTCAAAATTTGTTTGGGCTTCCGGATATTCGTAAGCATGATAGATATTTGAGGCTACCTACTCTAGTGGGAAGGATCAAGAAGCGAACCTTTAATGATATTAAAGAGAAAGTGTAGAGGAAGATAAGGAGCTGGAAAAGGGGTCTCTTCTCAGCTGGGGGTAAAGAGATCCTTATTAAAGCAGTTGCTCAATCAGTTCCCACTTACTTGATGAGTGCTTTCCAAATCCCGCTAGGGTTGTGTAAGGAGCTTAATGTTATGATTCTAAGATTTTGGTGGGTATTTTGTGAAGGCAAAAGAAGAATCAGTTGGGTTGAAGGTGATAAATTGTGCTTGCCCAAAGCTAATTGAAGTTTTGGTTTCAAAGACTTGGTTGTCTTCAACCAAGCGCTACTCGCAAAACAAGCTTAGAGGCTGATTCAAGATCATAATTCCTTCGTCTTCAAGGTTTTAAAAGCCAAGTACTTCAGAAGAAAGGAGTTCATGCACACCAAATTGAAATCAGGTAGCTCTTACACTTGGCGTAGCATATTATGGGAGAGGGAATTGCTTGTGAAAGGTTTAAGATGGAGACTAGGTTCTAGCCAGGATATTAGGACTTTTAAGAATCCTTGGATCCCTCATCCAACATCCTTTAAACTTATTGGGATGGTCCTGATGAGGATATTAGGATGGATTCTTTATTAACAAAAAAGAGCACTCTTAGGATGAAGTTAAGCTGCACCATTATTTCTTAGAGATGGATTGTGGATAAGTTACTTTGGCATTTTTTTTTTAACTGATGAATTTTGGTAGAATTCATAGACTTTATAGATCCCATATAAATTTCATTAGAATTATATATAAAGTTTGTTAAACTTTTTCATAGATTTATATGGATTTGAATCGAGTACGGTAGATTGGATGGATTTGTAATGATTGTCTAAAGAATAAAATATTTTACTGTGCATCAAATAATTGTTTCAAACCCTGTCAATTACCAACAAATTTATATGAGACTTTTACCTGTAATAATCACATTAAAAAAAAATTGATATTATAAAAAATAATTTTAATTTTTATAATTCTAATTATCAAGATCAATTGTTGAATAAAATAATTTATTAATTTCATTGTATTCCAGTCCTCTATACTAAAAGAGAAAATGTTGACATTTTAAAAATTCAATCTCAAACACCAAATTTATAAGAATTTTAAAATATTGTGCATTATAAAAATCCAAAAAAAAAAAAATGATTTCACATGTCATTACTCAATTCTTTTTAATTGTCATTGTTGTCATTCTGCCTAGCATCTCCCCACATACTCGTAGTTATACTAGCTCTTCATTGATTATCACTCTCCAGTCATTGCTCTTGCCTTTACAAAAATGGTTCAAATTCCTCTTCATTAACTAGTGATGATGAAGATGATAAAGATTTGTTATCTAGTTCAATAGGAAATTCATCAATTCATTTGTCATAATTTCTAAATTAAGAACACAAAGTAACAAGTACTTGCAAGGTATATAAATTGCTTGAATTTATGACAGGAAAAATAAGTTTAGAGAACATAGGTTTAAAAAGAATTTCATAGGTCCAGAGAGTCCAAAAAGATCTTCAATACACTTTAAAAAAAAAATCAAAATTAAATTTGTAAATGGAATATACATTATATCCTTCATTACTAGACAAATAACTGAAATCAATAATAAATTACATCTAACAAAACTTACAAAAAGTCTTATATAAAAAACCAATAATAAAGAAAAATATGTAAATAACATCAAAATATTTTATTTTCATCTTCATAAATATTTTATACGTTTTACCATATAAAATTGCATAAATATGTTAACTATAATCACCAAATTCAGGACAAAGTCAAGTCTCAATTTTATAATACAAACTTATGAATTTTTTTTTTTTAAATAAGTTTTTTCAACCGAACCAATAAAACTATTGATTCGAAATTTTGATTTCATTTTGCCAAAATTTTCAGTTTTTAATCAATCCTCAAACAAAACATACATTGAATTTCGATCTCAAAAAATGAAAAGTACAAAAGGAAGAAAAGACCCTAATGTATTTTCCTCAAAGCAAATTTGAAAACGTATAAAACTCTTTTTCTTAATTATTTTTATTCACAAATCACTAAAATATCATCTAGCACCAAACCAGCCACACCAAGAGAAGGACAAGGAGACTGCACAGCAAAAGCTACACTCACATCCACCAACTAGTGACTCTTATATAATTACAATCCAGCCACCAACTCAAATAAGTTGATAAAAACTGACGACATATACTAACAAGAAAGCTGTATTATATTCCTATCTTGATTGTTTTCCTATATACAGTTGTGATTTGTTGCTGTGAAAAGGGCAAGGAGACTGCACAGCACAGCAAAAGCTACATTCACATGACTCTTATATAATTACAATCCAGCCACCAACTCAAATAAGTTGATAAAAACAGACAACATATGTAAATAAGAAAGCTGTATTATATTCCTATCTTGATTGTTTTCCTATATGCAGCTATGATTTGTTGCTATGATCCTGTGAGCTTAAAGGTTTTTTTTTTTCTCATAACCAATGCCTATGTCGTCCTGATTTTTGTTTGATAAAGAATTAGTGGAACAGAATAGGAACTATAATTTTAACAATAGATTTAATGATTAATGTTGTTTAGTTTTCTCAGCAAGCAGAAGAAATTCTATTAAAATTCTATTGTGTATTGTTGACGTGTGAATCTGATTAACGTAATAAATAATAAATTGAATTGGTAAAAATAAAAAAAAAAGAATCGACACAAGATTTTTTAAGTGGTTCGGCCTCAAGGAATGCCTACATCCACTGTTCTTGGTATTCAAGTCGAGCCCGCTGAGAATATATGCGGAACTCGCTTATATATGTTTTTTTTTTTTTGGAGAAATTGTTAACCTTTATAGCAGTGCTGATCCGTCCCCTTTATAGTGTAAAGGGGTTGAAGTCATTTTATTTTACATGAAATCTAATTACATAAATTAAAAACTTAATTATATCCCTAAGAATGATCTTCTAATTGAAATAGAATTACTAAAATTAAAGAGATTGAAATTCTGCTAGTTGACCCAATCGAATCCCTATAATCTTAAGATTCCTTCTTTAATTGGGGCTTCGAACTAAGTGTCATGCGAACTGTTTATTATACGAGTTGCGAACAAACCTTTGATGAGAGGTGGTGCTTGATTCTTTTAGTGCTTGATGGGAGCTGTTTACTAAATTCTTTCTCAAAATCGCAATCGAGAATCCTACTCCTCTCTGTTTTTCACTCTCTTTCTGGGTGTGGTCACTTTTTTCCATTCAACTAATTAGTTTGGTTTCTTGTTTCTGGCATTTCATATTAGTGCTTTCTCAGGGTTGGGTTCATTGGTTCGAGAAAACCAAAGAAAATGTCTAATTTCACGTTTGATGTTGCTCTTAGAAACTGAAAATTGAAGATTTCTGGAGAAACCAGAAATGTGGAATCCTAGTACTGAAAAACAACATTCAGGTTTTCTTGACATAGGTATTCCAACAAGTTTGAGTCCCTTGTTTGTTTCCCTAATGAAACCAGAAATGTAGAATCTTTGTTTGATCTTGCTTCCTAAAACCTGAAATATTTGATTCAACTTTGCTGAATATTGGCGTTTAAAGTAGTTGGCACTTTTTGGATTTTGATTTAGTGCTCGAAATCTTACAATCTTAAGATTCTTTTCTCCAAACATTGTTTTCCTTGATCTCTAGGGTATGAATTATTATGATGTCGGATTTTTTTTTTAATCATCTTAGTTTTACAAAATAGCCTAGTTAAGTGAACAATAGCCATCATTTTATGATCAAATCAATTAAAAGAACAGAAGGTACATTATATTTCTTCTGTTTCTTTGTTGTCAAGGCAATAAACCATAAAGTGAAAAAGAAAGCTGTATTATATTCCTGTCTTGATTGTTTTCCTATATGCAATTGTAATTTGTTGCTATGATCTTCTCATTTTTAACCAATGCCTCTGTTGTCTCTGAGTTTTGTTTGATAAAGAATTAGAGGAACATAATAGGAATTATAATTTTAACAATATATTTAATGTTAGCAGCTTGCACAGCTACTGAACGTGTTAGCAGCTTGCACAGCTACTACGTGTTAGCAGTAAACAACATTAATCATTAAATATATTGTTAAAATTATAATTCCTATTATGTTCCTCTAATTCTTTATCAAACAAAACTCAGAGACTCAACTATTATGATCATAAATGCCAGATATTGTTTTTACGTACAACTCTCACAAATTTATAGACTCAACATAACCAAAACCATCAAATGATGGTATATACTCGTCACCGTTTACGAGTCTTACGACATCAAGTATCTTCTTAGACTCTCTAGTAGAAGAATTGTGTATGAAGAAATAATCCTCATAGTTAAATTTAATATAGGACAAGCCACTGGAAGATGGATAGATGATGTCACTAGATAATTAATTCCGTGTTAGGGTTTTTATTCAATATCTCAAACTTTAGCTGAACTTTGTTATTTTTATAAAATTTTGGTTATAGAGATTTTTCCAAGTCTAGCAAATAGAGATATTTCATTATAAAGGTGGAGTTATTTTTTGGTTCGCATTTGATGTATTTTTATGAATCGAGGATGGCTGATTGAAGTTAACCATGACTTGAATACACATCTGAATCGGCATAGAGACTTGACCGGCAAGTGTCAGAGTATATCGATGATGAGCTTGGGCAGAACGGTCGACATGTATGGCTGCTTCTAAGCAAAAAAACCTAGAGGAGGCTTAACATAAAATAATAATAATAATAATAAGAAATATGTTAATTAAGATCGAAGAATTATTTATAGTGATTAATTAAGTGAAGTTGAAATAGGTTAAATCCAATTAAAACAGAAATTGAATCCGATAATGACTCAATTACTAATTACAAAAACTGACTAATCGGGCAGGGTAAGGTTCTATCAAGATATATTTTCATTTGCTATATCATTGTTTTCTTTTCTTTTCTTTTCTTTTCTTTTTTTAATTAAGCTAAATTAAAATATCAAGATTTATAATTTTGAGTTCTTCTATAAAAATATGAGGAACCGAAGGTTAATCAGAAATATTCCATCAAACAAGGCATCAACAGCCATGACTATCTACAACACAAGGCATCAACAGCCACAACCATCTACAACAGCAAATGAACAACCATTATCTAAATCAAATTTCAATTTACATTTTTTTTAAGGGTATAATTACAACATTAATAACAAGTCTACCGACATAAGATCAATCATTAAATGCACAACACGAATAATGGGATAAATAAAACTATCATCACTGAAATAAAAGGGATGTGCATTAATATATTATTAAAATTAATAAACCGATAGCAAGATAGGAAATTCTAAGTTTCTATAACACATAAAATGGATTTTTAGAGCACACCCACTCATAATTCAATTGATTAATGCACCTCCCACCTCAGTGATGAGGATTCAATTCTCACCATGCATATTTACCAGTATGTGTGGGTAGTTTTCTACCCTTATTGTAGGAGTAGATGTACATTTAGTAATTGATCTCGGCAGATATCGACAGTTATTAATTTTATAATTATATCATTTTTCAGCCAAACCAATAAAATACCGATTTGAGATATTGATTTTATTTTATCAATTTTTTTCAGTTTTTAATCCACAAAAGTTTAATCAATCATTCAATCCTAAGCACCTCAACCTGAAATTATTCATAGAGTTTCAATACAAATAAGAATAACAAATCATATAAAAGAACCAATATTGCAGGGATAGTGGCAACAAGAATAGACTCATTTCCATAACTCAATCGGGTTCTCAAAGTTAATTTTCCATATTCGGTTACATGAATCAGATGAGTGAATTACTAAATTATAGAAAGAGAAAAAAAGTTTAAAAAGAACAATTAAATCTTCATTATTTAACTTTTAAAATATGAGAATTAATAATAAATTAGTGAGTTTAAATTCCAAATTTATATTAATAAATTAAGTTGAAGGGTCATGTTCCTGTAAACTTTTTTTTCATTATATTGAAAAAAACAAATGTTCTACTCTCTAACTGCCATTGCAATGATAATCATTTGAAATTTGTGTAACACAAATCTTAATATTGTTGATCAAGCAAGGCACCACTGTTTATTGTGATTTTGTGGTAAAGGGCGCTCGAGTTGTCCACCGTAGGTGGTATATACATATAAAGCATACTTTACGACCTCATCCTATAACCTGAAATCTACAAGCTGTAACCTCATCTTTTACCTAGATGGAATTTCTCATTCTCCGGGTCGACTTTCCTCTTTTTATATTGATTTATCAACATGTTTGTTCCTCCATTAATTTAGCAGAAATATCTTCTCCAGTAGTTGATGTAATATAACTAGTATTTAAAATACTCCTTTCTATGTATTGAGATTATTGAATTTTTTTTTAATAAAAATTATCTGGGAGGTCCTTCAGTTTACAGTTAGGTTATCATCATCAGCAATTTTGTTGTCCGGGGCCTATCAATGTCATTTGTAGACAGCCAGACTTGAATGGAAGATAAATGGTGAAATGGCCGAGTGTGAGAAGAAGATCAGAGGCAGAGTCGTCTTCAGCTGTTGAAGGAATTCTTGAGCTTCTTGGCTCTCGAGTCTGTTTGCAACTCATTATTGCTGTTAATGGTGATTGTGAAGGTGAGCCTGTAAATTTTTTATCACCGTTTTTTAATTTGATCATCCAGTATACTTTAATTTATTTATTTACTTTTCTGGGTTGTTTTGGATTGTTGTTGATTGTTTTCTGCTTGATTTGTTGCTTTCTATTTCTATTGCTCATCTTGAGCTTAATGTTGCTGCTATGGTCTTCGGCTACTAATAGAAGACTACCCATTTGCTGTTGATGGGCTGGAGATTTGGTCAGCCATCAAAAAATGGGTTGAGGACTATTGCTGTTTCTACTACAAGAGCGACGAGATGGCTCAAAAGGATGCTGAACTCCAGAGCTGGTGGAAGGAACTCCGCGAGGAGGGTCACGGTGACAAGAAAGACAGTCCTGGTGGCATAAAATGCAGACGCGCAAAGAGCTGATAGATTCATGTACCAATGTACCATCATCATTTGGGTGGCTTCTGCTCTCCATGCATGTAGCTGTCAACTTTGGACAGTACCCTTATGCAGGCTACCTCCCTAACCGCCCAACTATGAGCCGCAGATTCATGCCCGAAAAAGGAACTCCGGAGTATTCTGAACTGGAATCAGATCCTGATTTATAAGGCATTCCTGAAAACAATTACTTCTCAGCTACAAACTGTTGTTGACATTTCCGTTATAGAAATCTTGTCAAGACATTCTACAGATGAAGTTTACATTGGACAAAGAGACGCATCCCAATGGACAGTGGATCATGAACCATTGCAGACATTCGAGGAGTTTGGAAACAAAATGGCCAAGATTGAGGAAAATATCTTAGCAATGAACAAGGACACGAAACTGAAGAACCGCATTGGTCCGGCGAAGATACCTACACATTGATTTGTCCTACAAGCGAAGGTGGACTCACTGGCAAAGGAATTCCCAACAATGTTTCAATCTGGACGCATTCTCTCTTCATAGTTGTAGTTGTAGGTTGATCACTTTATTTCTTTTGTTTAACAGTAAAAAGAAGAATGTGTATTGTAGTTAGAATATTTGATCCATCAAGAGGCAGAAGGCTATTCATATGATCAATCGATGAATCCATCATCAGACTAGAAATTGATCAAAGTTCTTAAAGAGTTTCAAACCCAAGTGGAGTTGAGAACACAAATGAACAGGACGATACTCTAAGAGAATGCAAGTTCAGTTGGATCAAATTCAGGAATACTTGCTAACACAGTCACCTGAAGAATCTCAATATCATACGGAACAAGCTGAAACAACCACGTTTCTATTTTATAGTGAACAAGCAGAGACTTATTAAGACAATGAAGATGAAAGTTTGGAAGTGTGTACAACGGAAGAAGGGAACGCCTCAGACTCTACTGTGACATATGTTCTACCGCGCCAGAACCTTCATGATAAATTCGTTCATTCTGAACAAGATCTTCCCATGGTTCCTCCATCAGATCTTGAGCTGCAAAAGAGTCATATGATATTTCTGTGTTGACACTCGAACCTGATAAAACTCTACCTTTGCTCATGCATACGAAAAATTCATACATTTCATTTATGTATTAATTGTTCATGCATTCATATCACATAAACATTAAAGACAATGTTTAAATTAGGTTTTGGGGTGGGGATTTGTTTTTGTTTTTTATTTTCCGTTATTTGTTCAAACTCTGCGAAAAAGCGCCCTGTTTTGAAAAAAAATTAAGGCAAATTATTCATTAAAAATGTATCGTTTGCTGAGGAAATAATTTTTTTGGTCCACATTATGTTCTTTGTTTTTTCGTGCCAATTCCGAAAATATAAAAAACGTAAATTTTTTGGCGGTACTTCATAAGTTATGACTGTTTAATTTCTTCAACCAAAGGTCAAGGGCGATGCCCTGTTTTTGTGAATTTACACGTAATCTATTTTCGACGTCCGTTTTTTATTATGTTTTAAAACGAATTTGGTAATTTTTTCGGAATAAAAGTTGTTTATTTTTTAAATATAAATTCAGTTAAGGATGGCAACTGTGGGAATTATGGAAATTCAGACATAGAACGCCGAGTTATGTTAAGAACTGATGAACTAGTCAATGCATCTTAGGAAAAAGGTAAAAATAATAATAATAATAAATGGAAAAGAAAAGATTAAAAAGAGAATTGTGATTCCCTTAAATTGTGAAGTCAAAGTTGTAATTTGGTGAGACAAGATTCTGGACAAATATAATGTTGTCGGTTAAATACAAACTCCGTTATAATTTTTCCATTTTTTTCATAGCAAAATACCCGTTTGTCATTCTTGAAGAAAAAATAATTGCATCATTCCCCCAGAAACATAATGGTATATACGGATAGCATTGGATGTATGATATCACAATTATAATCCAAGATTTTTTGACACTATATTCCTTCATAATCCAAAATCACGTAAGTTCGTAATAGGTTTCAAAGGTTACACAAAGAATCCCCTAAAACTCCTACCACCCGTGGGCAACGTAAGTATGTTATCGGTACGCCAATGATCTGCTTCATTTAGAGAGACCCCCAGCTACTAATATGAGGTTTAAAATGTAAATTGCCCTCAAGAATTTTTCATCAGCGGTTGCTTTTAAGAGAAGATATTCCACGTATGTTTTTTTCACATAGGATTCTAGCAAATTTATAGTCATCATTAACGTAACCAAAACCATCAAATGTCATCAAATGACGACATAGAGTGCTTGTACTCGTAATTGGGTAGGACATCAAGTAGTAGAAGGATTGTTTATGAAGAAATAATTTTAATTTAATATAGAAGAAGCCATTGCAAGAACGATAAGTTATACCTTCTCTGTTAGGGTATTTATTCAATATCTCAAGCTTTAGCTAAACTTTGTTCTTTGTATAAAATTTTGGTTCTAGACTTAACATGAAAAAATAATAATAATGATAAGAAATATGTTAATTAAGATAAAAGAATTATTTATATTGATCAATTAAGCTGATGGTACCAAAGTCGAGTAATGACAAAAACTCAAGGAAAGTTGACACATGGCACCGTTGCCTCGTGGTGCACAAGTTAGCACATTGATCCATCGAACACTACTCGGAGGATGCAACGACGCCATCACTCGAGAGGTGCTTCGATGAACATTGAACTACAGATGAGCACAGTAAAAGGCCATGAACAGTGGCGCCTATTGACATGTAATGAAGCACAGTAACACACTCTTGGGAACAATAAATATGTCAACTTAAGAAACTTTACTGTGTCAGACGACAGGTGTACAACTTGACCAGTGACAGATTAGCTCCAAAACAATAAAAAGTAATATATATATATATATATATATATATATATATATATATATATATATATATATATATGGTTATGGGCTTGGTAAAAGGGATAAGTCTAAATTAAGGAGTAAAATAGGAAGCAGTCGGTGGTCTATTCAAAAGTCATCGTCTTCTAACTTGATCGTCGGAGAGTTGATACCGACCACACAGTCGGTATCTCCTTCTAACCTTATTTTCTGTAGGTTGATCATGCTTTACTCGGTGGAGATCAAAGCGAGGTTCCACCAAAGCGAAGTTCCACCAGTGGTTGAACAGTACTCAGTGGACAGTTGTTGCATCAACATAAACGAAGTTGAAATAGGTTAAATCCAAATAAAATTGAAATTGAATCCAATAGTGACTCTATTACTAATTACAATACTTACTGATCCGCGTAAGATTGTAACAAATCATATACACTTGTTATATCATTGTTTTCTTTTTTTTCTAATTTATACTAAATTAAAATATCAAAATTTATACTTTTGAGTTCTTTTATGAAAGTTGTGATTTGTTTGCATATTGATGAATATGATATTATCAAATAAAAAAAAACCACAAATATGAGGAACAAAAGCTTAATATTATTCCACAACAACCACAACTATCTACAACAGAGTATCATTATCTGAATCAATTTGATCATAATTATTTCACAGTTCTTAACACAGAGGGTCAGGACTCTTCACTTTCTGTTGCATCTGAGACTTCATGGCTGGATGAATCCGATTGCATTTCACTTCCTAATACATGCAAGCCACTTTGACAACTTTGACTCTCCCTTTGTTTGCATTTTGACATAAAAGATGTTGGTATTAGATCTAAATCCTGCATATACTTCTTGTAACATCCCGGATTTTGGGTAATTAATTTTATATATGTGAAAATAAATTTTGTTATTAGAGGGGGTTTATTTTTATGATTTCCAGCGGACCAGATTGAATGGTTGAAAATTAATGTATGAAAAATTGAAAACTGAATCAGAGAGCATCGCGACCTAGTCACCGCGACTACAGGTCGCGATGGCTCGCTCGCGGCGGAAAACGCGATTTCTGGCAGTGAGCATCGCGACCAGTCACCGCGACCACAGGTCGCGATGAACTGCTCGCGATGAAAACGTCGAATTCGGGCAGCGAGCAACGCGATCTCCAGCGCGACCAAGGTGCGCTCGCGACGAAGGTGGTGCGAATGCTCCAGTGAGCACCGCGACCTGGTGGCGCGACCACAAGTCGCGACGGCGGTCGCGATAGCGAAAAAAATATAAAAAAAAAAGAAGCTTCTCGCAGAAGCCAGAAAACAGCGAGAGAAGAGAGAGAGAGCGAGAAAGAAGGAAAAAGAGACCGAGAAAAGAAAAGAAAAAGAAGAAAAAGAAAAAGAGAGAAAGAAAAAGAAGAAAAGGAAGGAAAGAGAGAGAAAGAAAGAAAGTGTGGGTGAAAGAGAAAAGGGAAAGGGAAGGAAAACGAAATCGTAGAACCGTGACTTCTCGAACGACAAAACGGTTCCCAGGTTGGTGTACGTTTGTTTTCGAAATCGTTACGAAAAGTCTTTCGTTATTGTTTTGTTTTCGTTTTCGTTTTCGTTTTCGTTTTCGTTTTTGATTTCGTTGGAAGATTTCGTTTTCGATTATTAGTATGGAAATTGTTTATTGTATATGAAAAATCGATGTTTGATGTCTTTATTGTTGATTTTGGACTGATTTTGTGATAGATCGTATTTCGATTTCATTAAAAATAATTGATTTAGATTTTCATAAAATTATTGAGTATGATTCTTGAAGAATACTACGTGACTTATATGTTTATTGAGTAATTATCGGTTATTGATTAACTATTACGAAATTGATTGTGAATTTAGTTTATCGGAAACGGCCCTAGGATACTTAGACATAGAAATGGATATAGGAGGTTGGTATACCAGCTGGGTTTTACTGAGCAGTACTGCGCCGCTACTGATTGATACTGATGATTATTATGTACCTCCTCTTGGATTCGTCCAGAGGCTGGGAGACACGTACCTCCTCAGGATTCGTCCTGGGGGTTGGGAGCCATGTACCTTTCCAAGGATTCGTTCCTGGGATAGGGAGTTATGTACCTCTCTAGGTTCCGTACCCACGGTCCTAGAGTTGGGAGACACGTACCACTCGTAGGATTCGTCCTCGGTGGGAGTTTGACCCATATTCCAGTCCTGTTATGTTTAGTATTCTAGTGGACCAGATTTGAAGTGGACTGAAAAGTGAATTGAATGATTTTATGAATCAATTTTATATGTTGTTCTTATTGTGGAAATTAAAGTGATGGAAACTGTTTTATGATTTGATTTTGAAGTTCATTTGATTTGTACATGATTAGAAATGAAATTCATATTGTGATTTATTTCTTCTTAAAAGATATTTATATTGTGGTTTATTTAATTGAGTTTATAGTACACCCACTAAGCTATATGCTTAGCGCGTTAGTTTTGTTTCTAACGCGTAGGTACCAGGGATCCGGAAGAAGCTAAAGACTGAAGGAAGAAAGAGTTGCAGACCGAGTCACAGGATTACTACAGTTGGGTAATTCTTTTGTTAAATATATATATATATATATATATATATATATATATATATATATATTTTGTAAGCATGCATATACAGTGAGTCTGTAAATATGTTTTGTAATTAAATATTTATGATTTATGTCTTATATTAGTATTATGTTTGTAAATATTAAAGTTTGATTTGTTTTATTTTTATAAATTGTGATGAAAAGTCGCACTAAACGGCAGAGTGCGCAACTGTTTGAAAACGTTATAGAAGTGTTGTTGAGAATTGAATTTGAATTGATTTGTGTAAAAGCAGGTTTTGGAAAATCCGAAAAACAAACGGAACTCTGCCGAATTTTTGTAAAAAGTTCGTTTTTGATGGGCTCACTTGAAACGATTTTTTTAAATTTTAACTTATATGGATTTCAAAGTTGTTTTATGGGCTCACAATGATTTTGAAATATGTAAAAAGAATTTAGAAAGTTTTAAAGACTGTGTAACGCTCCCTGGGTCGATCCGGCCGGGTCGGGTCAGGGGGTGTTACACTTCTCCCATTTGCCTTGTAGTGGGCCATCATTTGAGCTCAAATCATTTGATAGCTCATTTTTCTATGTCACATCCATGTTAACTGATCCACTAAAAGAGTTGGATGAAATATAAAGGTTAACCACTCCATTGAAAGAGTACGGTATATTCAAATTTACTGGGTTGTTCTGCCTTTCCCCTTTAACGTTGCTTGTTGATTGGCCACCATCATAGCTTCAACTTTGATGGCCTGGCTCATCTACTCTCCAGTATCCTGGGATGTTAACCGAAGAAAGCAACTCTGATTGTTCATCGTCAATTGATGGCCCTATGGCTTCAGTTCTTCCATATGCATTATTTATGAATGTTCCCAAAATGTCCATAGTAGTTGAGTCATTCAAACTGTTGAATGATCTAGAGAACTAGAGATTGACATACATATTTTTTTTTAATATTACTGCCTAATCCAACATCTAATGTGTAACTTGGGTGCTTAATTGGAATCTGCAAGTTGTCAGGATGAGTTGTTGAAGTAGGATTAGTAATGGTCGTACTAGATGTAGGGGGATGGTGGTCTTCCAGTTCAGTTTTTGTCTCCTTAATGGCTCCCAATGGAGAAATATGAGGCAAACAGGCCATCTCGGATGAGGAGGGAATATCTGCTAGTACCCCTCGTGGAGATTTCCGTATAGGACCTCAATGAGAACTATACTGTTGATTTATGTGGACTGCCCATGCATGGAAAATCTTCATCGAACTTATTAGGATCAAACTCCTTGCTTGTAGAACCTTTACTTTGTTCCGATAATAATACGGGAAGAGTGTTCAATTAAATTTGGCAATCCAACAAAATGTAGAGCACTTTAATAGTTATTTGAATTTGATGTAAAAGAATGGTAAGAGAGAACCTTAGGGCTAGAGGAATAACTAAAAAAAGTAGTTCGGATTTCACTTTCACATATTATGATATTATTTTTCTGAGCTCAAATCATTTGATGGTTCATTTTTCCGTGTCACATCTATGTTAATGGATCCAGTAAAACGAGTTGGATAAAATAGGAAGGTTGACTACTCCTTTGAAAGAGTATGGAATATTCAAATTTAATGGGATATTCTGCCTTTCCCCTTCAACGTTGCTTGCTGATTGGCCATCATCATAGCTCCAACTTTGATGGCCTGGCTTACCCACTCTCGGGTATTGTAGGATGTTAACCGAAGAAAACAACCATGATTGTTCATTGCCAGTTGATGGCCCTATGGCTTCAGTTCTTCCATATAGTTTATTAATGAATGTTCGTGAAATGTCCATAGTAGCCGAGTCGTTCAAACTGTTGAATGATTTAGAGAATAGGAGATTGACATATATATATATATATATATATATATATATATATATTAAATAATATTGTCTAATCCAACATCTAATGTGCAACTTGAGTGTCTAATTGGAATATATGAGTTGTTAGGATGAGCTGTTGAAGTAGGACCATTAGTGGCCGTATTGGATGTAGAAAGATGGTGGTTTTCCAGTTAAGTTTTTGTCTTCTTAGTGGCTTATAGTGGAGAATATGAGGCAAACAGGCCTCCTCGGATGAGGAGAGAGTATCTACTAGTTACCCCTCGTGGAGGCTTCGGCATAGGACCTCAATAGGATATTGTTGATTTATGTGGACTGCCCATGTATGGAAAATCTTTATCGAACTTATTAGGATCAAACTTTTTGCTTGTAGAACCTTTACTTTGCTGAAATAATAATACGGGGAGAGTGTTCAATTAAATTTGTCAATCCAATAAAATGTAAAGCACATCAATAGTTATTTGAATTTAATGTAAAAGAATAGTAAGAGAGAACCTTAGGGCCAGAGGAATAACTAAAAAGAGCAGTTTGAATTTCTCATTCATGTATTATATCACTTTTCTGAACTCAAATCATCTGATGGTTTATTTTTTTTTTGTCACGTCAATGTTAATTGATCCACTGAACGAGTTGGATGAAATAGGAAAGTTGACCAATCCTTGGAAAGAGTACGGAATATTCAAATTTACTGGGATGTTTTACCTTTCGTCTTTAATGTTGCTTGCTGATTGGCCACCATCATAGCTCAAACATTGATGGCCTGGGTCATCCACTCTCAAGTATCTTGGGATCTTAACCGAAAAAAAATAACTTGATTGTTAATTTTCAGTTGATGGCCCTGTGGCTTCAGTTCTTCCATATGGGTTATTATTGAATATTCCCGAAATGTCCATAGTAGCTGAGCCATTCAAACTGTTGAATGATCTAGAGAACTAGAGATTGACATAAATATTTTTTCTTAATATTACTGTCTAATCCAACATCTAATGTGCAACTTGGGTGCCTAATTAGAATCTGTGAGTTGTCAGGATAAGATATTGAAATAGGACTAGTAATGGTCATTCTGGATGTAGGGGGATAGTGGTCTTCCAGTTTAGTTTTTGTCTCCTTAATGGCTTCCATTGGAAAAATATGAGGCAAACAGGCCACCTCGGATGAGGAGGGAGTATCTGCTAGTCCTTTGTTATCCCTCATGGAGGCTTCCCCATAGGACCTCAATAGGAACTCTACTATTAATTTATGTGGACTGCCAATTCATGAAAAATCTTCATATAACTTATTAGGATCAAACTCCTTGCTTGGAGAACCTTTACTTTGCTGCAATAATAATACGGGGAGATTATTCAATTAAATTTGTCAATCCAATAAAATGTAGAGCACATAAATAGTTATTTGAATTTGATGTAAAAGAATGGTAAGAAAGAACCTTAGCGCCAGAGGAATAACCAAAAAGAGTAGTTTAGATTTTTAATGATATATTAAATGTAAAACCAAAAGAAAACCAACACAGAAAAGAAAACGATAAAATCTTTGTGACTATGACTAGTAATACATTTGTTTTTAAAGATTTGACAATTTAATCAAACGTTGACAGAAAGAAAATAAAATAATGAAGGAAAAAAAGGACTTTACGCTGAGGGACGTCAGAAGTGGCAACTGCTATTCTTGATCAAGAAGATTTAAGAGGAGCTCTTTGGTTTTGATTGTTTGATCATTAAAGAAAATTAATCTTGAAAGAATAATTGGAGTAGGTGGAGGCAGCGAAGGAGAAACGATGTGGCTTTGACTCTCTCTTTCTGTGTTCATTACCGCTGTAAGTTAATAACAATTAACGGTCCAGTTTGTATTCCTGCTCTTTATTGAGTTTTGGCTCTTTACTTTTTACCCAACCATAGTAAAAGATCATGCCACGTCATCATTTTCTTGTTTTCTTTTCTTCTTTATCTCTGTATGTGACATTAATATTCAATTTTACAGGAATGTTTTGCCTTTCCTCTTTAATGTTTCTTTTTTATTGGCCACCATCATAGCTCCAACTTTGATGGTCTGGCTAATCCACTATCAGGTATATTGGGATGTTAACCGAAAAAAGCAACCTTGATTATTCATTTTTAGTTGATGGCCTTGTGGCTTCAGATCTTCCATATGGGTTATTAATGAATGTTTCCGAAATGTCCATATTAGCTGAGTCATTCAAACTATTGAATGATCCGACAACTGGAGATTGACATACATATTTTTTTGAATATTACTGACTAATCCAACATCTAATGTGCAACTTAGGCGCCTAATTGGAATCTCCGAGTTGCCAACATGAGGTGTTGAAGTAAGACCAATAATAGCCGTACAGGATGTAAGGGATGGTGGTCTTCCAGTTCAATTTTTGTCTCCTTAGTTGCTTCTAGTGGAGAAATATGAGGCAACCAGGGCACCTCGAATGAGGAGGCAGTATCTGCTAGTCCTTTATTACACTTTATGGAAGCTTCCGCATAAGACCTCAATGGGAACTCTACTGCTGATTCATGTGGATTGTCCATGCATGAAAAATTTTTATCGAACTTATTAGGATCAAACTCCTTGCTTGTAGAACCTTAACTTTGCGAGGAGAATGTTCAACTAAATTTGTCAATCCAACAAAATGTAAAGCACGTCAATAGTTATTTGAATTTGATGAAAAAGAATGGTAAGAGATAACTTTAGGGCCAGAAGAATAACTAAAAAGAGTAGTTTGGATTTCTCTTTCACATACTATGATATCATTTTTCTGAGCTCAAATCATCTAATGGTTCAGTTTTCTGTGTCACATCCATGTTAACTGATCAACTGAACGAGCTAGATGAAATAGGAAGGTTGACCACTCCTTTGAAAGAGTATGGAACACTCAAATTTACTGGGATGTTCTGCCTTTCTCCTTTAATGTTTCTTGATGATTGGCCACAATCATAGCTCCAACTATGATAGCCCGGCTCATCCACGCTTAGGTATAATGGGATGTTAACCGAAGAAAGCAACAATGATTGTGCATTGTCAAGTGATGGCCCTGTGGCTTCAGTTCTTCCATATGGGCTATTTAAGAATATTCTCGAAATATCCATAGTAGCTGAGCCATTCAAACTGTTGAATGGTGTAGAGAACTGGAGAATGACATTCATATTTTTCTGAATATTTCTATCTAATCCAACATCTAATGTGCAACTTGAGTGCCTAATTGGAATCTGCGAGTGATCAGGATGAGGTATTGAAGTATGACTAATAATGGCCGTACTAGATGCTGGGGGATGGTGGTCTTCCAGTTCAGTTTATGTCTCCTTAATGGCTTCCAGTGGAGAAATATTAGGCAAACAAGTCACCTCGGATGAAGGGGGAGTATATGCTAGTCCTTTATTACCCCTCGTGAAAGCTTCCACATAGGATCTCAGTGGGAACTCTACTGCTGATTTATGTAGACTGCCCATGCATGGAAAATCTTCATCGAACTAATTAGGATCAAAACTCCTTGCTTGTAGAACCTTTGCTTTGCTACGATAATAATACGGGGTGAATGTTCAACTAAATTTGTCAATCCAACAAAATGTAGAGCATATCAATAGTTATTTGAATTTGATTAAAAAGAATAGTAAGAGATAACCTTAGGGCCAGAGGAATAACTAAAAAGAGTAGTTTGGATTTCTCTTTCACATATTATGATATCATTTTTAATGATATATTAAATGTAAAACCAAAAGAAAACCAACACAGAAAAAAAAACAGTAAAACCTTTGTGACTATGACTAGTAGTACACTTGTTTTTAAATATTTGATAATTTAATCAAAAGTTGAAAGAAAGAAAATAAAATAATGAATGAAAAAAGGACTTTACGCTGAGGGACGTCAGAGGTGGCAATAGCTGTTCTTGATCATGAAGATTTCAGAGGAGCTCTTTGGATTTGATTGTTTGATCATTGAAGAAAATTAAACTTGAAAGCAGAATTGGAGCAGGTGGAGGCTACGAAAGAGAAAACGACGTGGCTTTGACTCTCTCTTGGTATGTGTGTGTTCATTACCGTTGGAAGTTAATAATGATTAACGGTTCAATTTGTATTCCTGCCTTTTATTGAGTTTTGGCTATTTACTTTTTTAGCCAACCATAGTCAAATATCATGCCACGTCATCATTTTCTTATTTTCTCATTTTATTAAAAAAAAAACCTTGTTTTTCTTTTCTTCTTTATGTCTTTATATAAGATATAATTAGTGTAAGCTTATTTATAATTTAATATTTGAAAATTAATTACTAAAAAACATTAATATTCAAATTTACTTGGATGTTTTGCCTTTCCTCTTTAATGCTGCTTGTTGATTGGCCACCATCATAGCTCCAACTTTGATGGCCTAGCTTATCCTCTCTCAGATATCTTGGGATGTTAACTGAAAAAAGCAGCCTTGATTGTTCATTTTCCGTTGATGGCCATGTGGCTTCAGTTCTGCCATATGGGTTATTAATGAATGTTCCCGAAATGTCCACATTAGCTAAACCATTCAAACTGTTGAATGATCTAGAGAACTGGAGATTGACATATATATTTTTCTGAATATTACTGACTAATCCAACATCTTATTGGCAACTTGGGCGCCCAATTGGAATCTCTGAGTTGCCAAGATGAGGTGTTGAAGTAGAACCAGTAATGGCTGTACAGGATGTAGAGGATGGTGGTTTTCCAGTTCAATTTTTGTCTTCTTAGTTGCTTACAGTGGAGAAATATGAGGCAAACAGGCCACCTCGAATGAGGAAGGAGTATCTACTAGTCCTTTATTACACCTCGTGGTAGTTTCCACATAGGACCTCAATGGGAACTCTATTGCTAATTTATGTGGACTGCCCATGCATGGAAAATCTTCATCGAACTTATTAGGATCAAACTCCTTGCTTGTAGAACCTTAACTTTGCTGCGATAATAATAAGAGGGAGAATGTTCAACTAAATTTATCAATCCAAAAAAATGTAGAGCACGTCAATAGTTATTTGAATTTGATGAAAAAGAATGGTAAGAGATAACCTTAGGGCCAGAGGAATATCTAAAAAAAGTAGTTTAGATTTTTCTTTCACTTATTATGATATCATTTTTCTGAGCTCAAAGCATCTAATTGTTCATTTTTCTACATCACATCCATGTTAACTGATCCACTGAACGAGTTGGATAAAATAAGAAGGTTGACCACTCTTTTTAAAGAGTCTAGAACACTCAAATTTACTGGGATATTCTGTCTTTTTCCTTTTCTTGCTGATTGACCACAATCATAGCTCCAAATATGATGGCCCGACTTATCTATGCTTAGGTATACTGGGATGTTAACCGAAGAAAGCAACCATGATTGTGCATTGTCAAGTGATGGCCCTGTGGCTTCAGTTCTTCCATATAGGCTATTTAAGAATATTCCCGAAATATCCATAGTAGCTGAGCCATTCAAACTGTTGAATGATGCAGAGAACTAGAGAATGACGTTCATATTTTTCTGAATATTTCTATCTAATCCAACATTTAATGTGCAACTTGGGTGCCTAATTGGAATCTGCGAGTTTTCAGGATTAGGTATTAAAGTAGGACTAATAATGGTCGTACTGGATGCTGCGGGACGGTGGTCTTCTAGTTCAGTTTATGTCTCCTTAATGGGTCCCAATGGAGAAATATGAGGCAAACAAGCCACCTCAGATGAAGGGGGAGTATATGCTAGTCCTTTATTACCGCTCGTGGAAGCTTTGACCGGTTCATATTTGTTATTCTTTTCGACCCCTTTTACCATGTCTTTCTTGCTTGTTTTCGAGTGAATTTGACGGTTTTGATGTGTTTGTTGAGCTTGCGCAGGTTTTAGGTATTTATCACGGAGTTATGCGAAGAATGGAAGTTTCGGGCCAAAATCGTGCATTTCTAAACCAGGGAGCATCGCTACCTAAGTCTCACTACCAACGGTCGCCATAGAAGATCGCGAGGAAAGAAAGAGACTTTGGCAGTGAGCACGGCGACTAGCCATCGCTAGTATTGGTCGCGCTATAGTCATTGTTCTAAATGAAGAGAAATTGGGAAGTGAGTATGGCGAGCAGCCATCACGACCGTTGGTCGCAGTGCACCAGTCACGGCGATGAGAAGGCAAGCATTACAGGGAGCATGGCGACCAAGCCATCGCGACCCCTGGTCGTGACGACGCGACGGCCTGACCTAATTCATCAACTATAAATAAGAAAATTTCTAAAGTTTGAAGGTTCGTTCCAGCGGCATAGAAATCACTTCCAAGGGTTCTAGAGCTCCGTTTTCATCCATTTTCGCTTGTTCTTTGGTATTTTCAAGTACAGAAGCAAGTTCCATGCATCGTTAGTCAGAAAATTCATCGGTAATTCATCAGAAGAGTCGAAGTTCCGTAAAAGACGAGTTTCGACCGGACCAAAGCCGGAGTTCTCTTGTTCAGACTTCATAATAGGTTTTATCAATCTTTTATCTATTCTTGTTATTTTATTGATTAGCATGTTGAACTAATTTCATAGTTAGGAGATCAATAGACCAGGATTGAGATTTAATGGTGTAATTGACTACATATTCTTTTTCATATATTTCAATATTTGTTGTTAGACAATTTGATTCTATTAATTGATAATTCTTATTGTTTTCATTACGAAAGTATTTGCATGAATTTTGAATTATTATTAATAAGGAAATTATAATCTTTATGAGAAATCAATAGGTTGTAATTGAGTTTAGTAAAAGTATAGCAATAAAATATAGATTGATTAAGGCATGAAAGTGTTGAATTGACCAAAGAATTATTACTACATTAGGTGTTTGATTGCTTCACCCTAGGACCAATAAGTGAAGTTGATTGGATTCAAATCATCAATACATGAACTATAATTTGATGAGCCAATGTTAGGAAATAGTTTCATCTTGAATATATTGTGCTTCAAATAGTCGATTACACAACCGAGTCTCATAATTGGTACCATTTGACCGCCTAACGCCTTCTCACCCTTGGATACATTTTTCAGTCGATCATAGTTTTAATTAAGTTTATTTTCTTTTTACAAAGATCATTCACCAATTCATTGATTTTAAATTTCTACTTTTATTTTACATCCTTAGTTTAGTAGTAGTTACCACCACTTCCTTGTGGATTCGACCCCGTACTCACGGAAATTTATTACTTCGACACATCCTGCACTTGGAATTTTTTCCACGCATGTGAGCGTGTCAAGCTTCCACACAGGATCTCAGTGGGAACTCTACTGCTGATTTATGTGGACTGCCCATACATGGAAAATCTTCATCGAACTTATTAGGATCAAACTCCTTACTTGTAGAACCTTGACTTTGCTGCGATAATAATACGGGGAGAATGTTCAACTAAATTTGTCAATCCAACAAAATGTAGAGCACATCAATAGTTATTTGAATTTGATGAAAAATAATGGTAAGAGATAACCTTAGGGCCAGAGGAATAACTAAAAGAGTAGTTTGGATTTCTCTTTCACGTATTATGATCATATCATTTTTCTGAGCTCAAATCATCTGATGGTTCATTTTTCTGTGTCACATCCATGTTAACTAATCCACTGAACGAGTTGGATGAAATAGGAAAGTTGATCACTCCTTTGAAAGAGTACGGAACACTCAAATTTACTGGGATGTTCTGCCTTTCTCCTTTAATGTTTCTTGCTCATTGGACACAATTATAACTCCAACTATGATGGCTCAACTCATCCACAGTTAGGTATACTGGGATGTTAACTGAAGAAAGCAACCATGATTGTGCATTGTCAAGTGATGGCCCTGTGGCTTCAGTTCTTCCATATGCGTTATTTATGAATGTTCCCTAAATATCCATCGTAGCTGAGCCATTCAAACTGTTGAATGATGCAGAGATCTGGAGATTGCCATACATATTTTTTCTGAATATTTTTGCCTAATCCAACCTCTAATGTGCAACTTGGGTGCCTAATTAGAATCTGCGAGTTATCAGGATGAGGTATTGAAATAGGACTAGTAATGGTCGTATTGGATGTAGGGGGACGGTGATCTTCCAGTTCAGTTTCTGTCTTCTTAGTGGCTTCCAGTGGAGAAATATGAGGCAAACAAGCCATCTCGGATGACAATGGAGTATATGCTAGTCCTTTCTTACCCCTTGTGGAAGCTTCCACATAGGATCTCAGTGGGAACTCTACTGTTGATTTATGTGGACTGCCATGCATTGAAAATTTTCATCAAACTTAGTAAAATCAAACTCCTTGCTTGTAGAACCTTTACTCTGCTGCGATAATAATACGAGAGAATGTTCAACTGAATTTGTCAATCCAACAAAATGTAGAGCATATCAATAGTTATTTGAATTTGATGTAAAAGAATGGTAGGGCTAGAGGAATAACTAAAAAAAGTAGTTTGGATTTCTCTTTCACGTATTATGATATCATTTTTCTGAGCTCAAATCATATGATGGTTCATTTTTCTTTTGTCACATACATGTGAACCGGTCCACTGAACTAGCTAGATGAAATAGAAAGGTTGACCATTCCTTTGAAAGAGTATGGAATATTCAGATTTACTGGAATGTTTTATCTTTCCCCTTTAACGTTGCTGGCTGATTGGCCACCATCATAGCTCCAACTTTGATGGCTTGGCTCATCCACTCTCAGGTATCCTGGGATGTTAACTGAAGAAAGCAACCCTTATTATGCATTGTTAGTTGATGGCCTTATGGCTTCAGTTCTTCCATATGGGTTATTAATGAATATTCCTAAAATGTCCATAATAGCTAAGTCATTCAAACTGTTGAATGATCCAGAGAACTGGTGTAACGCCCCTAATTTTTCGTAATTATGAAAAGTATATTATTTTTATGGTGCAATTGGATGATAATGAGTCCAATTGAATATTAGTGAAGTCAATTTGGTAATTGGATAAGTATGGAATATTTTTGGAATAATTGTTGAGATGGAATGTGATTAGGAATAAATTTGTGTCAATGGAGAATTTTAGAAGGTCAAGGGAGCAAATGGTAATTAGGAAGATATTTGTATATGTATGTGAATATGTGTGTGAGTGTTTACACACAAGGAAAATTTATTAAAAAAGAAAATGTTTGAAAAGTAACCGAGTGAGAATGCACAGCAATACAATAGACAAAATTAAAACAAGAAATGCATTCTCAGAATAGAAACAGAACAGAGACAGAATTGGCGAGAGAGAAGAAAGAAGAGAGAAGAGGAGAGAGAAAGAAGAGAGAGAAAGGAAAGAGAAGAAGAAGGAGAAGGAAATTGGCGTTGGTCCAGAAGAGTTTTGTGTTCAGAATAGTATTTCAGGTTTGGTGGTATTTTTTTCGTATTTTTTAGATTTTCCAGAAATTTTTGGAATTGTTATATTATATTGATTTTAATTTATTTGGGATATATGGCTTATGATCTGTTGATTGAAATTAATTTTGGGATAATTTGGTATATATATTGTTTATAATAAATTAATTTCGAATATATATATATATATATATATATATATATAAATTTGGGGTTTTTCATTTATTTGATCTTCTGATTCTTAAAATCAATACAATTGATTGTGTTGGTATTTATTTATTTATTATTTTTGGTTTGTTGTTGTTTACTGTTAATAAAAAAAAAAATTGTTTATCTGGGCGTAGTATACTTGCTGCCGCTCAAGTGAAATTTTAGCAAAGCAATCGTTTGGGCACAGCAACAATGATTGTTGCACTAGTTTGGACAATAGCGTTGGTGTCCATGACTCCATGTTGTTGCTCCACTTGGGCTGATTAAATATATACATATATATATATATATATATATATATATATATATATATTTTGGGAAATGATTTTGTAATTTGTTTGTATATGTATTTTGATGCGATTCGAATTCCGAAAATGTGTATACTGATTTGGATATAATTTCATAATGTAAATTGATAATTCTGTTCTGAACAATTATATGAGTTTCGAAAAAATGATTTGGCTCTGATATATGTAGACATAGATATGGATATAGGAGATTGACATGTCAATTGGGTTTCTGTCTGAACAGTACTGTGCCGATTATACCACCCTTTGGATAGTACAGGCCCCAAGTGCCAGTCCTAGGGTTCTGAAATTTGTCATGGGACATGTACAGCGGGTGATTCCGTTGGTGTTCCATTCTGATCTGATGTTCGGTGAGTGACCCCGTTTGTGTCCAATACCGAACAACCCGTAATCCAGTCCAAAAAGTATGTTTAGTATATCAGGAGCCTGAAATGGAATTAAAAATGTGATATGATCTGTATATGATTTGAGATAATAAATTATTTGATTTGGTATTATTATGTTTTCATAAGATATTTATTCTGATTTTCTATGGATTTATTGATATTTGCTTCAATATGATATGTGTTTCAGTTTTCCGATGGATTTGTATATTCGAAATGTTATTTGATTTGAAACGTATTTTATATTGGGAAGTGATTTACGAATATTTGACTTGACTTGTTGTTAATGTGAATATATGCTTTGACTTGTATTTGCTTTGACTTGAGCCCCAAATTGATTATTTATTTGTCAGTATATTGATTTAACTGGTATTACAGTGTAAGTGGAAATATAGTTTTCTGTATACCCACTAAGCTATATGCTTAGCGTGTTGAGTTTTCTCACACACAGGTAAAAGAATGGTTGAAGGGGACAAGGATCAGAAAGAGTAGAATCTGCTGAGATAGTAATCAGAGTCACATCACTCTTGCATTTTTGGTAGCCCACTACATATTTGATGTTTTATATGTATTATATCGGCATGCATGGACAAGAATGTTTTTTGTAAATATTTGAAATGGTATTTAGTTTTTATGTATGTTTTGTAATATTTGGGCCCATGGATTTTAATGTTTTTAAAGTTGAATATGTAATAGTATTTTGATATAATTTATTTTGGTAAGTCGCACTGGATATGGAAGGGTGCGCAATTTGATTTAAGATTATAGAAGTGTGGATTTTATGAGTTGTGAAAACAGGTTTTGGAAAGTCAGAAAAACAGAGGAAACTTTGGCAATATTTTCTTAAATTCTTTGGACCATTTTCAAAGGTTTTTAATATTATATGTATCTACAGTAAAAGTTAGTTTTTAGTACATTGTAGCGTTCCCTGATTCGATCCGAGTGGATTTGGGTCAGGGGGTGTTACAACTGGAGATTGACATACATATTTTCTAAATATTACTGCCTAATCCAACATCTAATATGCAACTTAGATGCTTAATTGGAATCTGCAAGTTGTCAGGATAAGGTGTTAAAGTAGGACCAGTAATAGTCGTACTGGATGTAGGGGGATGGTGGTCTTCTAGGTTAGATTTTGTCTTCTTAGTGGCTCCTAGTGGAGAAATATGAGGCAAACATGCCACCTCATATGAGGAGGGAGTGTCTTCTAGTCCTTTATTACCCATCGTGGAGGCTTCCTCATAGGACCTCAATGGGAACTCTACTGCTGATTTATATGAACTTCCCATGTAAGGAAAATCTTCATCAAACTTATTATAGTCAAACGTCTTGCTTATAGAACCTTTACTTTGCTGCAATAATAATACGGGGAGAATGTTCAATTAAATTTGTCAATATAACAAAATGTAGAGCACAACAATAGTTATTTGAATTTGATGTAAAAGAATAGTAAGAAAGAACCTCAGGGCCAGAGGAATAACTAAAAAGAGTAGTTTAGATTTCTCCTTCACGATATAATTTTTAATGATATATTAAACTTCAAACCAAAAGAAAACAGTAAAACCTTTGTGACTATGACTAGTAGTACATTTGTTTTTAAAGATTTGATAATTTAATCAAAAGTTGAAGGAAAGAAATAAAATAATGTGGGAAAAAAAGACCTTACACTGAGGGACATCAGAGATGGAAACTGCTTTTCTTGATTAAGAAGATTTCACAGGAGCTCTTTGAATTTGATTTTTGACCGTCGAAGAAAATTAAACTTGAAAGCATAATTGGAGCATGTGGAGGCAGTGAAAGAGAAATGACGTGACTTTGACTCTCTCTCTCTCTGTGTTCATTACCGTTGGAAGTTAATAACAATTAACGGCTCAGTTTGTATTCCCGCCCTTTATTGAGTTTTGGCTCTTTACTTTTTACCCAACCATAGTCAAAGATCATGCCACGGTAGCATTTTCTTGTTTTCTTATTTTGTTAAAATAAAAAATATATATATTTTTCTTTTCTTCTTTATCTCTTTATGAAGATGTAATTACTGTAAGCTTATTTATAATTTAATATTTAAAAATTGGTTACTAAAAAATATTAAAACCAAAATTTATTTACTTAAGAAGATCTTGAGATAAACAGATACTAACTTGATACGCTGGTAGGTTTAGATAAATTAATTCTAAGATTAATGAAGTTTTCCATTTATAACCTTTTAGATCAACAAAAATATATTTCCTCTCCAGATTTGGATTCAGATTTTAGAAACTTACATAATCGCTTGGTTTCTTATCTAGTAATAGACTCAATTCCTATTCCTATTTAACCTTTGCTTAGTTAATCACTATAAATAATTCTTCTATCTTAATTAACTTATTTATCTTTCTTTATGTGAAGCATCTTCTAAGATCTTTGCTTAGAAGCCGTATTTGTTGACCACCCGAGCTCATCATCAACATACTCTCATATATGCCGCTCAAGTCTCTATATGGATTAAGGTGTATATTCAAATTTTGGTTGACTTTAATCACCCACCATGGATTTAAAAAAAAAAAAAAAAAACATCTAGCTCAACCCCGAAAAAAGCAACCCCTTATATTTAATGCATATCTCTATTTGGTAGACTTGGAAAAATCTCTCAAAGGAACAAAGTTCGTTTGGTAAAGCTTGGTCAAATAAAAAAAAAAGTAACATTAAATGTGTTCAAGTCATCAATGCTTGATGCTTCTTTCAATGGTCTCTTTTGTATTAAACCTGATTGTGATCATGATATTTTCTTCGTATACAATCCTTTTACTAGAGAGTCTAGAAAGATACTTGAATTTACCTGCCATTAGTGACTTTACGTTGTGGGGATTTGGTTATGGGAAATTGTCGAGGGTAAAATATCCTCATCATCGTGCACGAATCTTTCTCAATGGAGCAATTCACTGGGGTGCACATTCTTTTTCTAACATCCAGAAATGATCACCGTATTTGATTTGATTGAAGAGAGGTTCAAAATTTTGCCCCTACCTGCTATTTCAAATCCTCCTTTTTTGTACTCGTGCAATGTTGTCGTTCTAGCAGAATATCTTTGTGTATTATGTGATACCTGTCAAGAATGCAAAAACGAATTACTTCGATGTGGAAAAAGGATTTTGGATTATCAAAGAATATGGTATCAAAGAATCTTGTACTAGAATTTTGATATCAAACAACCCATTCTATCCACATATACCATTATGATTTTGGGAAAACAATGAGATCATTACGTATTCGGATTTTGGGAAACTGAGTTTCTTCCTATAAAAAAGATGGAAGGAGATTGTGTTTGACCGAAGATATTTTACGTATGCATATTTGGAGAGTCTTATCTCACCCAACAACTTAGTCTTCACAACTCAAGATAATTATAATTTTCGTTTGAATCTTTAATTTTCTATTTATTATTTATTCATAAGATGCTTTGACAAGTTTATCACTTTTTTTTTTCTTTTGACAAGATTTCCTTTCATTTTTTTTTTTTTTTCAGAAGATCCTAGTTACTTCGTTTTGTAGAGGAGCAAAGCAAGTTTATTGTGAAACTTAATTTGCTAGAAATTTGGAGTTTTTTTTAAAAAAAAAAAAAAAATTTCATCATCCAAAAATTGTTTAATTTTAAGCCGAGTCTGTAATGAAAACTTGTTGTTATAATGCTCAACTTTAATTTCTTCATGTTCTGAATTTGGTGCTTATATTTAAGATATTTATGCAATTTTATACGGAAAAACATATGAAATTTTTCCCAAGTATTTAAAATATAAATTTAGAATTTTAAAGTATATATTTAAACTCTTTTTGGACATACTGGACCCATAACATTTAAACTTTTGTTCTTTACCATAAAAATCCGTACACTAAATATTTCCTATATTCTCTAAGCTTATTCTTCAATGTTGTAAAAAAAGTTACATATCCGTATAGCACTTGTGGTGCTTGACCTAAAGTCCTTGATCTGATTATATTCTGATATAATTCTAAAGTCCTTGAGCTGGTGTTGGCTTTATGGGGCTGTCTTCCTTTTACTTCCTGCGGGTCTGGAGTCAGATGCTTTGGCAGTGGTTAATTTGATTTCTTCTTCTTTGGTTTCTCTTTCGGAGTTGGTGTTATTAGTTTCTAATATCTTGTCTTTGTTAGTTAGACTCAGTTTTACTGGTATTAGTTTCATTTGCGAATTCGTTTGCACATGAGTTAACTAAATTAGTTTTTTCTTTAGCTTTTGATTATGTTTGGATTGAACAATGTCCTCCTCGTATGTAGAGGCAAATTCTAGAGGGCTCTCAAGTTGTTTTATAATCTCTGGCTGGTTAATTTATCCCATATTTCTTCACAAAAAAAAAAAACAAATGCTTAGAAATTGGTATTTATATTCTAATAAAATTTTATTTATTTATTAAATAGAAATGAGATACAAAACCAGAATATCTAGTATTACTGTTTGTTGCATATACAGTTTCAGGTGGTGCAAATATCGTTACTCTTAAAGCCGAGTTTCTGATTAAAAAACGAATGCGCACCGGCCCGGCCCAGAGATGAATAAGAGTTTATTATTAATATTTATTTTATTAGTTAAATTATTACATTTTAATCCAATGTACATTTACTGATCTTACACTAGAGATGAATATAAAGTGTGATAAAAATTTGTGAAAAACCTCTTTCACAGATTTTAGGATCAACGCTAAAATTGCAATTTTTTGGATCTGCTATTAGATCTCAGTATAACATTTATTCATTTAGCATTCACATTTGTTACAAGCATTTAAGTTTTACATTTTGCTTACAAAATTATAAAGTATTGGAAGATTCCTCTTTTTTACGGTTAAGAGTTACTTTTCGAACCATATTTATAGTAAACTCCACATACAAATTGTGCTTTAACAAATTTTTGAACTAATTTTTGTCAAGGCCTCCGAGCTGTTTTAAACATACAAATTGTTGTGAGACTTAAAAATAAAGATGACTAGTTACGATTCAGTTCAAACCGAACCGTGCGATTCCTAATCAGAACCAGATGACTAGGTTTCGGTTCCGGTTCCGACTCTACCTTTTTTAGAATCAGAACTGTTGATTTCAAAATAGCAAGAATCAAAACTAACGGAATCATCGATTCAAGTTTGGTTCTAATTTCAAATTTTAAAAAAAAAATATTAAAAAAATAATATAATCGTTGGGGCCTGCCGGTTATATGGCCCAACCAAATTTAAAGAAAAAAAAAAGTAAAAAAAAAAGTTTATAACTGGGTCTGGAACCAATAGTGGAATATCCAATTCTCCCACTTAGAGGAATTGGAACCGTCGATTCTAGAACTGAAACCATTGGTTTCGAAACCGTATCCATCCCTACTCAAAAGCAGTGCATATATTTAATAATTTCATTTTAAATGTATTATAATTGTATTAAAAAAATAAATAGATATAATATTGCAATATATTTTTACATTTTTTTATTATTTTAAATTTTAAACTGAATTAATATTTAATCATCCTATTGTATTAAAAAGAACCAGAAAAGTATTATAATTGTATTATATATATATATATATATATATATTGTAATGTATTTTACAATTTTTTTATTATTTTAAATTTTAAATTGAATTAATAATTAATCATCATATTGTATTAAAAAGAACTATAATTATATTTATTAAAAATAATTATTATTTATATTTTATACAAACTAAATGAGATTATCATCCTCATAGAAGTTACACAATCGCTCCTAGTAGCCGGTAAAATTAAAAAAAATTAAATATATTGTTTTAAAGAAATCTCAAACCAGTCCAAAATTATTAATTAATTATTGTTCAGTCTGTTAATAACACAAATACATTTCAGAATACTTGTATAAAAAATGTTTCCTAGTAAAATTATGCATTTATAACAACTTTTAACCTAAAAAAATATATATTTTTTCAATCAAATATTACAAAACCAATAGAGTATGCCATTAAACTTTTTTTTTTTTAAACAGTATACTATTAAACTTTATATTCTAACTTGTATCACAATTTATAATCCATCGATCGATAAATAAATGTCTCAATTTGTATTTCAATTTCTAACGCGTGGATTAACAAATGGATTCACATTAATGATGAAAGTTGTTACATATTGTATTAATTAAAGGGATATTTCTATTTTTCCCCCTCACAATTCGGTTAACAATAGTCCACCCCCTCACGTTATAAAAATAGACATTTTTCCCCCTGCAGTTAATTTTCCATCCAGAAAATACTGTTCCATTAAAATTGAAGGGTAAAAATATAATTAACTAAAAGCAATTAAAATTTAATAAGTTAATGGAGGGTATAAAGGTAATTGAATAAATAAATTAAATTTTAAAAAATTAATTAATAATAATAAAAGTGCATTGGGTGGATGAATTGATGCAACCTAGCCACTAAACAATTCACCATACTTTTCACCCTCCAGAAGTTAAAAGAATAGTAAAAATACAAATTTACCCTTAAAAAGTAATCTTTTATCTGTATAAGTGTTGTTTCCTTTTGCTTGTTCCATTTAACTACCCAAAACATATAAATTGATATTTGCCCTCTATACGAATTAACCCAAAAAAAAAAAAAAAACCCTAAAACAGATTAATTGCATGTTCTATTTGCCTTCACATACGAATTAAAATCAAACAGCTCTCATTAAAACCGCCCTCATGTTGACAGTAACTAAAACCAATATATATATATATATATATATATATATATATATATATATATATATAAAATCAAAACAAATATTGAACAAAAAAAACTGTTTAAACCATATATAACCAACACAAAAAAAACAATAAAAATATCAGTACATCTTAAACATTCTACATCAATGCATATCCATCCAATCAATACATAACCCTTTCATTAACTCAAAAAATCCACATCAGTCCACTCAAAAAATCCATATCAATACATAATCCTCTCAATGCATATCCAAGTATCTAATCCACATCAATGCTCTGTGAGCTGTGACTGATATTGAGTCATGGCTGTGACTGTGACTTTGAAGATGATACATCTTCAGTTGTCTGTCAAACCAAAAAATAAAAAAGTAATCAAAATAAATAAAATGTAAAATGGGCAATTATTAAAAACATATTTAACATGTACCCTTTTCTTCTTAGTAGTTTTACTTTTCACTAAGGCCTCAAACTTACTTGCTATCCAAGGTACTTTTGCTTCCTCATTCTTATACACTCTAAAGCACTCATGGTTGTCATTATATGTCTTCACCATCATGGTAACCCTATCTTGCATGCATGATGCATGGATCCTCCAAGGATACCTAACCCCTTTACACTTAAAGGTAAGCTTATTCTTATCATTTTTAACCCTATCCAAATTCACCCCTTCTTGAATTGCATACTCCATCAACAGCTCTCTCAAACTATACACAAAGTCATGAGTTTGGTCAACCTCAAATGTAATTACCCCTCCAACCATCTCTTGCCATGGCTTACCTCTCACCAACCTAGAGATCCTGACTTTAGAATTTTCATCCTCTGAGTCGGTGAAGTAGTCATCATTATCATGGGATTGATATCTCTCAAATAGCTCTAACTACTCAACATCTTCAACAACAGTTAGGTTAGAAACAGCTATGTCATTCTCATCATAATCTCCTATTGGTTCTAATGGTTTATACTCAAACTCATCTAACTGAGACCATGATGAAGTATCGAGCTCTTCTTCTACAACAGGCCCAACATTTGTGGAGGATGATCCCATGGGTGGTAATGGTATATATGGTTTGTGCTCAACCTCAAACACTAATTTATCAGATCTATGTCTATTAAACAAGTCAAATACATTCAATATGTCACTATCATTCCTAACTTCCAACCTTTCATTACATCATGGCAATTGTACACGAACATCGTAATCTTCTTTGGGATGATCACTATTACCTGTGTGAGACTCATTCATAGCATGCAAGAGAGTTATGATGCTAATGTGATCAACATCACACCTATCTAGCGCTAACATGTTTATGTCAAAGTGAACCACAACCTCAAACATATTCATGTTTCCTGTAATATTTGACAGTAAACAAAATATCACAAATCTAAACAAATTCAAAAAGAAACTAAAAAGCATATATTGCTATTAACTTAAATGCATGTCTAATTAATATATATACACGCGTAAATATATGTAATATATATATATATATATATATATATATATATATATATATATACACACATAAAATCAAACTAACACTGATTGACTTGCAATTAAATTTTAAAGGCACCCACTTGACACTTTAATCACACTAACTAACAAAAATAAATACAATGTAACTAACACAATGTATTTCTAAGATCAAGTCACACTAACTAACAAAAATAAAATAAGTGTTTGTAAAATAAGATAAAAAAGCACAACCTTGGCAAGATTAACGTAGAAGAAAGAGGTTTCTTGGTGTTAGGGATTTGGATTAAAATAAATAATATCTTTAAAAAAATAATAATTATTATGAAAATGTTGAAACTCCTGTTATGTGGGTAATTTTCAAGTTTAGATTGCAATTTAATAATGATTAAACTATACCATATCTTGATATCATTAAATATTTTCAACTTGGTTTAAAGCTGTCTACACTGTGATTCTAGCATGTTTTTGAGACTATTTTTTTTTTTTTTATCATAATGAATATTTTATACTTCGTAGTATTTAAATTAAATTTAAACAAATTTAAGACATATACGAAATTTTTCTATTAAAAAAAGGCATAATTATTTTTAAAAAATGGCATATAAGAAATATATATATATATATATATTAAAAGGTTTTAGATTATTTTTCAAATTAACATTTCTTAAAAATATTACCAATTATTAAGATAATCGAAATCTCATTGAAAAATATCTTCTTATATGAGGAATTTTTTTTTACAGATTTTTAATGTATCGTACCAATTTTGCAAAAAAATCAAATAATAAATTACAAAAAAATAATTAAATAATATATCAAAAAAGTTGATGAATTTTAACTTTATAATATATGAGCAGATTTTTTATTACACCAAACACAGAAAAAATAAATAAATAAAAATTTACTTCAAATCTTTCGTTCAAGACAGCAATTCTTCAACAAACAGGACCGTACTTCTTTACGCGAACAGTAGTTGATGGTGCACTTTCAACCTTTCGTCCTTCGAACAACCTGAATGATGTACCAGAATACTTCTACGGTCGACGAACCGTTCGTTTTAGCGCGAAATCAACATCAAGAGGAACAGACCACATGGAAAGAACCAGGGAGAAGAAATGAGAAAGAGTAGACCAAGGAGAAGAAAAGAGAAAGAGAGAGAGAGTACATTCATTTACATCACTTTGAAGAGTGAGTAGGTGGTATCATAAGTTTTACCAAAGTGAAAAGTCTGGTGAATTAATTTTAGTGGCTAGGTGGCATCCATTCATCCACCCAATGCACTTTTATTATTATTAATTAATTTTTTAAAATTTAATTGATTTATTCAATTGCCTTTATACCCTCCATTAACTTATTAAATTTTAATTGCTTTTAGTTAATTACATTTTTACCCTTCAATTTTAACAGAACAGTATTTTTTGGATGGAAAGTTAACTGCAGAGGGAAACTGTCTATTTTTATAACATGAGGGGGTAGACTATTGTTGACTAAATTGTCATGGGGGAAATATAAATTATCCTTAATTAAATTGCCATATTAAAAGTTTGGATATGATTTTTTTTTTTTTTTAAAGGGATACAAGTATAACATTAATAACTGTCGGGACCTGTCGCGATTAATCACTAAACGTACTGTCCGAATATCTACTCCCATAACGGAAGACATCTACTCCTACAATAAGGAGGAAAAATTACCCACACATGCTGGTATGTATATGGTGAGAATTGAACCCCTCGCCACTTAGATGTGAGAGGTGCACTAACCACTTTAATACAAGTGGATATGCAACGTTTGGATATAGTTAGAATGCATAATATTATTTCTATAATATATATGAACATATTTATTATTTCCTTATCAAAAAGGAGTTTAGCTACACTAAAGTTACCGTATTTTTAATGGGTAACTGTAAGATGAATTATTTTCTTTAATTTTTAATTATTATATTTTTTAAAAAAAAATGTTGTGACTTTGAATTATAATTCAAATAATTACTTTTAAGTTATATAGTAAAAAAAAAATTAAAGAAAAACCTTTCTAATCAAATAATTATCTGAGAATATACATCATAACTACTGTGTAAATCATGATTTGATTTTTTCTCCATTATTATTTTTATTAACAATTTCTTCTGCTTTAAGGAACTAAATAGTCAGCGGGCCTGGACCAGTCTTGTATTGAAATAATGAGCCACCAATGTGCGTTCCCATCCATTCATCATGTGGTCCTACAAGCACCATCGCTTTTGTAACATTGGTGTGTAAATGCAGGGTCAATGCCTTTTACATGAGCTGCTACTTCTGCCCATTGTTTCTAGTTCAAATATTAGCTGGGTCATGGGTGCATGCCGGCGGTTCAAACCGGCATGAGAGAGAGAGAGCCTCTATATAATTTTTTTTAAGGGGATATAATTACAATATCAACAACTGTCGGGACCTATCAAAATTAACCACTAAACGTACGGTCCGGATATTTACTCTTATAGCGGAAAAATACTACTCCCGCAATAAGAGGAGAAAACTACCCACACATATACATGGTGAAAATCGAATCCTCACCACTAATGTGGGAGGGGGGTGCACTAACCAGTTTAGTGCAAATGGATGTGCTAACCTCTATACAATTGACAAGCGTAAAAGAGTCAAACATATTTAAGCTATTATTTGATATTCTTCTATATGGGACAAGCTTATTTTGTCGTCTTTTTCTAATAAATTTGGTACACTTTAAATATTAATTTTTCATTTATCTAAAATCATTTAATTATATAAATGTTCCATTTCGATCTCCTCACGGAATAGAACACACGAATATACCTTGATATATCATTTATATAATGTTAATCCTATTCAAATTCGAACTTCAAAATGTCTATACAAAATGTCATTTTCCAACAAAGGGGTATGTTAAGGAATTATAAATTATTGTTTGAACTCTTATATGTACCAAGCTTGTCAATCTTACATATGAGGTGGTGTGTTACGGAGTTTTACATCATTGTTTGACCAGTATTTACCCGCTTGAACTAATTACACGAGAGCTTAAGCCAATATGAACCTAATCAATAATTCAATCCAGTTATATAAATGATAATATTATGTTTACGACAAGAATCTTACTACAATATTATCGGTTTAATATCTTCAGGATCATTAAATAGATAATGTAACAATTGGTATTAGGCCTACTGTTGTGATACATATTATTTATCATTGCCAGTTGGAATAATTAGAGATCTTATTAGCTTGAGTTAAACTTATAATTTCTTCACATGCAAAAAGTCGAAAACCAGAATAATTAATTAAAATAACCTGCCTTAAACAACATTCTCAATATTAATAATCTTTATTTTAATTCTTGGTAAGATTAAACAACAAAATAATAATAATAAAGAGAGCAGTAATATGTTGCCAAAACATCCCGCGTATAAATAATATATGTTATTGGCACATAACACTAAATATGTCGGTGAAATTTATATAATTAATTGACTGCTAACTCGACCATGCAAAACCACGGGTTCAATGTGTACATAATTAGCTGTCCAGCAACTGCAAAAAATGAAATTTCTTCTATACATGGTAGTACTACTGACTGGCAACAGATATCTAGATATGTTGCGTTTTACGCGTTAGTGTCGGGTAAATCAAGTACCAACAAAGGGAAAATAAAAATAGTCAAAATCTTGCATATATAAAACAGAAAAGGGTGGTTTTCAAACAAAGCTGCAATGACACTGGATCTGCTTTTATTCTTTTAAGCAAATGCAGGTTGAATGCTGTAAATTTGTAAATGCAATGCAATCATTTGAAATCGGAACTGGTTCTTGCGTTTCCATTGCATTTGGAGACATTGGAGAGATGGTGACAACTCACACGGGTGGTGATGATGATAATGATCAACTGAAAAGATGATATTTCCCTAAAATCCTTTTTAAGAAATAAAAATTAACTATTAACTATTATTATTACACAGGCAGCAGCAAAGAGTGTGTGTGCATATATATTATCGTTTTACATGAAATATCAAAGTCATAAAAAGATTTAGAGAAATATCGTTTTATAAAACATTAAAATAACAGACACCTTTATAGGGAACATCAAATATGTAATTAGATTATAAGACAATTATATATATCACCGATTTTATGCATAGGACATAAATTAATTTGAATCTACTTATAAGAATGGTGTAAAAGTCAACAATTAATTTTTGACCTTTCGAGGACGATTATTCTAAATTTATAGACAAATATTATATTGGATTTTAAATTTTCGAATTGAAAGGAAAAGTATATGTGATACAAAAAATTAAAAGACTTTACATGAAAGTTCAAAAAGGAAAAAAATAGGCAAAAGAACATATTAGTACATGGTAATAATATATGCTTTAAAAGGTGAAGAAGAATGAACATGGATTCTAGCAGACTTGTTTATTGATGATATTAAAAAAGTGTAGCTTTTCAAATTGATTTAGGTGATAATTACAATATTTTTGGAATCATATCTACTCCGATTGAACAGTAACAACTGAAGTGCAAGGAATATGCATTAATCACTTGAAATATGAGTGGATGTACAATCATATATACTTTAAACATATGAACACTATATACGGATCCTTAAAGGTAGAATATAATTGTTGGGAGTTTCTTTATAAATTTGCTAAAAGATAAGATTTCAAAAAATGAAATTTGTATTATTATAATCTTGTCTTTTAAAAATTTGTATTGTTACAAATATTTTTCTTAAAATTGTTATGCTCTAATGTGGTTCATTTTTGTTGTCTCTATATAAAAGTCTCCTTCCAGTACGGTTGTCGACATGTTTTTAAATGTGAAACTAGTGGCAGCTTCAAGTAAATTTGTATTATACATTCATATTTTAACAATTATGCTTCACGGAGTTGCCTTACAGTTTCATGTATCCATAGAAATTATATTTGGACTCATTTGGTGTACATTTAAAAAAATAATAATAAAAATAAATGTGAACGTCTACACCTTACAATTTTAATCTATAATATTAAAGTATTTTGATTTTGTTTTTCTTTTATAGTGTTTTATAAAATTATAAGAAATCTTACTAATAGGTAATAACATATTATTAATCTTCAAATGCTAGAAAATTAATTAATTAATGTCTAGCAAAGGGTAGAGAATTAAATTAAATTTAAATGCTTAAGTATTTTTTAATCAAGTTTTATAATAATACAAACACTATTAAAACTGTATAAGGTAACATGTTAAAACATAATCATCTAAGATTTTTTGTCTAAATCTCCTCATTATAAGACAACATAATGGCGCAAATCACTCTTGATTTTTTTTTTTTTTTTAACTTTTTATGGACATAAATGAAGTTTATCAGTATACCCCAAAACAATCTTTCTCTTCAACTCAGTTAATATCTAACCCAACATGCATGTTTCAACCTCTCTACCGAAAACACGAGCTAGCTAACTTCTATGAAAATTTTCCATTCACATGCATGTTTTGGCATCTCCATAACTCCTAGTTGAAATTTTACTGTAGTTTTGAAGAAGACACAGGACAGTACAATATATATGCTTTCGAATTTTTATCTATGTTCTGAAATTCATCATGTTCTTCAATTTGGTCCACTATGATCTTCCTCTGAACCCACCTAATCCTTGGTCACGAATTGATAGTTTGGTTTTTCCATCTAAAAACTGTGACAATTAAACTAGCATGTTCTTCATATATATAATTAATGCCTTAAGTGGATTTTCATATAGTTATAGGCCTAGAGGTTGCATTTGTGCTAAAAATGATTACAAATAAGTGAAAGCTAAAACAACTCTTGGAGAAGTTGAGGGCCATATATATATATATAAGCAACTAACAAGAGAATAATGGACCATCAACTTCGCAACTGTACATGCTTATATGTTCACCAAGAACCTATAATATTTTTGCTCTAAAGATGTCTATACTTGGACGAGCATTATCTCAAACACTAGTAAAAAGTTTGTGGGGATTCTCTATAGTTGGATTGGATATGCAGATTGTGTTCTTTATTCTCATTATGATTTTACATATCTTGATACCTTTTCAATTGGTGTCCTTTTGGTCTCCCTTCAATGATCGCACCATTGATATATAAAATCATATATATGAGAAAGAGGATCACAAAAGTAAAAGATTTTAATAAAATGAGGGAAATTGAAGCTTAATTTAATTTCACTAGAGCAAAAGGAATTAGCAAAAATGACAAAATATCAATGGAATCAAGAGAACCTACAATTACAAAACGGAAACACATATATAAGTGTGTATATATATATATATCATGAAATGAGAGTTTGTAGGGACAAACCTCTAAAAAGAAAACTACATGTCTTGGTCTGATCTTCTAAGCTTGTTTAGAAGTGCTGTGATGAGAGCGTCTCTCTTCTCAGCCCTAGCTTCCTCTCTCATCCTCCTTTGCTCCTCCCTCTCTCTCCATCTTCTGTCCATCATTATCCTCTCGTTCTCGAGAGCTTCCATGGTCTGTCTCCACTCCATCTCCTTCAACCTCCTCTCGTTCTCTCTCGCCTCGAACGCTTCTCTCCATTGCATCTCTATTTGCATCTGTTGCTTCATGAAGTCCTCCAAAATCTCCCTCAAATTATTATTGCTACTGCTTCCACCCCCACTACTGCTACCGCCAACAACAGCACTGACATTACTGCTCTTGCTCTTCTTCTTCTTCCTTGTACTAGTACTAACTAATTTATCTCCTTCGCTGTCTTCGTTATCGTCCTCTTCCTCTGAAGATAGTTGCACCGCCTTCTTTTTCGACCCGCTTGCTCCTCCTCCTTCCGCTTCAGCCCACAACATTCTCTGCATTCTTTCTGTGAAAATCGCTTGCAGCTCATTGTAAAACGGAAATTGCTGCCTCATAGACTCCGGTTCTATCGTTTCACATCCCTAACCAAAAACAAATTTTCACAATTTCTATAAATTCTACGGACATAATACGTTTTCTTCTTTTCTGTTTCTTAAAACGAGAGAAAATTATATAAATCCATCTAACATGATAGGGTTTCCATTAAAATAATTCACTTATATAGGTAGAAAAACTGATTATTTATTATTTATAATGTAAATACTGTAAAGTCTAGTAAAGGGTTTTGATTGAATAGTAAGTATTGTCTATTGTATTAATTATTATTATTACCTTGTATCGAGTAACGAGGTTTTTCCACTTGCACTTGCACTGTTCAGCGCTGCGATGGTAACCCTTCTCCTTCATTTTTGTGGCGATAACTTCCCACAAAACCTTATTTCTCTTTGTCTCCATGAAAGTTCGATCCAGCTCCGCTCTGATCATCAAGAACTCCTTGGTTTCTTGAACACTCCATTGAGGAAACCTGTCACTCGTGTCCACGTTTACGCTGATAGGATGATGTTGTTGTTGCTGCTGCTGTAGTTGTTGATGATGATGTTGATGATGAGGATGAGGATGATGTCCCTCCATAACCAGTAAAACACTGCCCACGAACTCACGCACCCAGAAAACAAAACAAAACCAGACAAAAAAACAGCTCTACAAAAGATTTGATTTCGCCCCAATCAGAAAAGATAGATTGCTTGCTTGCTTGCTAGATCGAAACGAAGCCAAAAGATAGATAGAGAAATGGAAGGATGGATTTATATGAAGGTGGTGTGAATAGAAGGTGTGAATCGTCAAGAAAGATTTTCCCTTTTTTTGTTTTTTTTTTTCTCTTAGGTGTCAAAGCGAGCGTTTTTATTATTCGTTCAGATTTTTGAAAACGATACCAGACCCCTCTCTCTCTATCTCTATCTCCATCTCTCTTTTCTTCTTCTACACAGTCACCTCTCAGTCTGATCTGTCTACGCGTAAACTTTGCTTCTCTCTCTTCTTTTATTAATATTTTTTATTTTTTGTTCCCATTGCGTTTAAATGTTGTCACGCTTACGACAATATCTTCTGGTTGTGTGGGGACTTTATTCTCTGCAACCAGTAACACAAAACTTGCACTTCAAGCTATAATTATTTTAAATTTTAATTTAATCTTTTCTTTTCATTATTATTATTATTATTATTTCGTCAACTTTCTTCTGGTCTATTCTCCTTTGAAACCATGTGAAGGTGACAGGAATTGGAAAGGAAAGCCTTCGAGACTGTACGTGGAGGCTGCAACGCTATGACTTTGTAATTTTTTGCAAGCTTTGCATGGATTTCGAAATTTAAAGGCTCAGATTTAAGATAAGCTTTGCATCTTTATGTAGCCTTGTGGGCCCTTCATTTTTATAATATAAAAAAAAAACTAAGTCTAATACTATTCATTCTTTTCTTTTAAATAAAATAAAATAATAAAGCTTACAAATTTTCATTTAATGACGTAACCACTGACTTACATCTTTTTGTATTGTTACTATCTCTAATTTAAATCAATTGTCATTATCATTTTGAAAATGAAAATGGTATTAGTATTACTTAAAATACTACTTCAAAAAGAAAAATATTACTTAAATTATAGATTCTTAGTATAATGTCTATTTTATTAAAACAAATCTAAACTTAAAGTTGTTAAAATAACACATTTTTTTATTAAAATTACGCAGAAATGTTTATTAGCAAAAAAGAATTATCTAAATAAATTTTGATTTTATTAAGAACTAGTAGCACGCTTTGGATAATTATCAAGGATAATCTCCCTACACATAAAGTCCTTTGTCTTGGTGATTGGAGGCCTTTAAATCTTCAAAGTTACCAAGGTTCAAATTATTGTGTAGTTATGTAAATATATATTTCCACTATTGCCAAAAAAAATGTAATTATGTGGGTAGACCTCTCCCCCATATTTGGAGTAGTTGTCCGAACCGTTGATTCCGGTAGTTCTCGTTTCCCGTTGTTAAAAGTAGTTGTCTGGATCGTACTTTTATAATTTAATTTTCGTTGGTTTCGGTAGTCTTCTGACCTGTAAATATATTAAATTAAAAAAAAAAAAAAAAATCTCCCTACACTTATTATTTTATTAAAAAAGTGAGAATCTAGAATATATTTAGATAAATTCTATTACTTTAATTTTTATTAATATAATCAATCCAGAAAACTACAATAATAATAATAATAATATTCACACTAGAAACACTTTTATCTAACAATATCTTAGTATTAATTTTCAAGGAAAAAAAAAAAACAAAACTACGCGGTATTCGATGATGATGCATCATTTGAGTAAAGCAACCATCCAACCGTGTGTGGACGCTCCCCATCTTCATCCACGTGGCATGCCTAAGGCGATCATCAGATTGTGATGTGCTTTTTGAATACGGCGGACCCCACCTATTGTTCACACCTATAGACCTATTCTGGTCCCACGCGAAGCCACCACAACTGTATATGCTGATTAACAAAACATACCCAACCAGAACTTGACACGTCAAAGGCGGGTGGGGTACCATTGCCATTACGGGAAATTCCTCTGCCGACACGTGGGTTGGGCCCACTGGAGATTTGGCGCCGGACGTACCGGAGCGGTGAGAATTGGATGGGAGGGAGGACCGAGGTTAATGAGTGGAATAGACCAATAACTTTTTGTGGAATCCAATTGGCTGGATAAAGCGGTAAAATATGTTTCCATTGACCGCGTAACTACGACTCCATTTTATGAGACCAGGTTGCTTCAAGCCGCTTGTTTCTTCTAAGATGACTTTTTTTTTTTTTTTTTTTTTCTGTGTGTGGGTTGGAAATTGGTTCACCCAAATCCACTCTGTGGAAAAGGAGTGGACAAGTGTTTTTTTTTTTATCCTTCTTTTACTATTATAAATTTAGAAAATTCAAACCACAATCTTATTAAAACTTTCAATTGTTAATTTCGTCTTCCATTAGTGAAATGTTATTTTAAATGACATAATTTTTTTTTTTGTATGGAACAAATTTGTTTTTTTTAAGTACAGATATGTAAAAAAAAATTTTCTTTATTTTTTGTTTAAGTCCGTACAAGATTTATACAGATTTTTATATTTTAATTGTTTTTACATATTAACATTTTATATATGCACAAATAGTTGAATTTTCTATTACAAAAGGTAAGCTAAAACACAAAAATGGGTACAAAGTTTCACGTTGTCATTGTTGAATTATATAGTAAAATGTTGGGTAGTATTCATTTTGTAAAAGTGTAATATATATATATGGGGCATTGACCACCCACTATAAATATATGTCTCTACTACATATATTTTAACAACAATGAGAAAAGGACTTTGTGTGGAAAACGCCTTTAGAATATGGCAAACTAAAACTCTCTCTATATATATAGTTTAATACCATATATAGAATAATAGAACACTATTTGGATTTGGGTTACATATATTATAAAATTAATGTGAATCTCGTGAAATTTGACATTGCTATAGTCTAATGACAATCCATTTGGTACGGTAACTATTTTCTATCATTATATAAAATATTGTTTTTCTTATTCAACATCCGTAGCCTCATTGTACATTTTTCTCCTTCTAGAATGTTGAAATTTAAATATAATTAAATTATATTCGTTAAATTCTCAATTTAATACAAATAAAATAAAATATCAAAGTGAAGATACCCATTCAAGTCATATATTCTCTTCCAACATTTAAATTGTAACTTGTAATAATTTAAAAGAATACGTTGTAATAAATATACTCCAATAATTGGATTTTTATTTTGAATGAAAAAATCACTAGATTGAAATCTATGGTTTTTATCCATGTCTTTTGTTCTTGAAATGCACGCTTGTTCGTTTTATGATCATAAAAAAAATATTGAACTTATATATGTACGGTAAATTTTTTTTTTTTTTTTTTTTTTTTAAAAATGGATTTCATTGACTTGAAATCAGGAATTAATTTATTAGTTTGTATTGAACTGATAATGTTATGTTTCTGGTAGGTAAGAAGAGGTTTGTTTAGTTGCTTTTCGCACAATCGCACGTATGTATAAGATAATATAGAAAGACTTTGAAAATATTGGAAATTGCTTGGAATAAATTAAAACACGTATGGGATAATGGGAACGCCTGGGACGATCTTTCCAACATATTCTATGCACCAACTTCTTATACATACACATTTTGAATCGTAAAAGGGAAAAAAAAAATGATGCAAATTGATATTGCATCACCAGTAGCAGTACTAGTACTTGACTGTAGACCCAGTCTGATCTAGATTATTGAATATTGACCCCATATATATATATATATTTGTAGTGGAAATTCTGTGGATCCATTACGGATGTTGAGGAATATTGAAAACGATTTAACGTATATCCAATCCCCCTCATTATAGTTACAAAGCTAGGTAGATGTATAAGATCTATAGAATGTATATGTATCTATCTGATGCAGCCTGTGTTGTGAGGGTGAAAAGGTTGGGCATATCCGAACACACCATCCATAATAAATCTTCTGTTACGAACGTGTCATAATCGTAATAGAGAATATATATATATGCATGGAACAGTAGACCGTATTTTATTGTGATTGTTTTTAAAGAAAAAAAGAATTAAATATTTTATTTTTCTCTTAAGTTAATATTAATTAATTAAATTATATATATATATATATATATATGTATGTATAATAGTTAGAGAGACGTTGACCAGCTGTTAAATATGATGTGCCCACCCTGAACTTTTTTCCCAGCATATATAAAAGGGTGCCTGTCAAAAACCCAGTACAAGTTTCTTCGCTAAGAAGGGGTAATTACTCAAACACCCCTATAGTTTAGTATAATTACATAGATAAATAAAATTTGAACATACCAACACAAATATCCCCTAATATTTTATAAATATTACATGGATATTTCCTACCATCAACTTAATATCGTTAGTGTTTAATGGTACAAAAAGTCTAAAATACCCTTATTTATATTTAAAAAATTAAAATAAATTTTTATTATATTAAATAATTTAATAATTTATTAAAAAAAAAACAATGGACTAGATGAGATCTGGTCCATTAGATGGAGATATTTTTATCTCCATCTAATGGACCAGAATCTCAGGTCCATTGCTAAAAAAAAAAAAATGATGGTTCAAGATTTCTGGAACCATCTCCACTAATAGATGGAGCTTGACTCCATTGGAACCTAAGCTCCATCTTCTAATGAGATCGTCGGAGTGCGCGCCGGCGATAATAAATGCCATTTGGTCCTTCACTCAGAGATGGATCCCATGTGGGAGATGGAGTCCAAATCTTCATCTCCAAAGGCGGCCGCCGACTCGGCTTACCGGAGCGCGCACTGACGATTATTAAAAGCGAAGGACCAGATCGTGCGATCTGGTCCTTCACAAAGAGATCCATCTCTCTCTCAAATGTGGGAGATGGAGCTTTGGGTTCCATATCAGAAGGTGACCGCACAGATTCATCAAAATGGTTGATATCTCATATGTGTATTTTTTTTCGCTTCATTTTTTTTTTTATTCTTTCTGGTGATGCTTCGTTTGGAGATATTTGATGAAAATGGTGAGTTTGATGAAGAAAAAAAGGAGAAGATGGAGATTGTTCCACTGATAGAGATTCTAATGATGCTTCATTTTCTTTTTGTTCCACGGATGAAGATTGTTATTTTTATAAATGATGCTTCATTTTCTTTTTGTTCCACGGATGAAGATTGTTATTTTTATAAATTTTTTTTTTTTTTTTTGAGATGTTTAATGAAAATGGTGATGTTTGTTGAAGAGAGTTTATGAATGTGGGTTTTATTATGGATTGATATGTTGAAGATTATTAGATTTTGTGGATTTATAAAGATGGTTGAGTGAATGGATATTTAAAAATGGTTGGGTGATGTTTGATGATTTAGAGATGGTGAAGAGTGGATTGAGGAATATGAAGAATTTTTTAATTAAATTTATTATTAATTAATATATTAGTTAATTATTTAATATATTAAAATTTATTTTTTTAATTTTTAAAATAAAAGTGGGGGTATTTTAGGTATTTTTTATCATTGACCGTTAGACACTAGTTGTGTTGAGTTGACGGTAGGGATGTCCGTGTAACATTTATAAAACGTTATGATAGATTTGTGTTGATATATTCAAACTTTATTTATCTGGGTAATTATGTCAAATTATAGGGGTATTTGTATAATTTCCCCTTTCTTTAATGACTATCTTCAACCTTAGACTTGAGGTAAAATTTTAAAATGTGCAACTACCAATAATTGGTAAATACTAACTTTTGATTTCCATTTTTGTTTATATTACATTTTTTTTTAAGGAAAGAAAGAGATATCAGCTCAAAGAGCAACAAAACCTAATAACTCAACCTGAATAATTGTTCAAGATCAAAGACATCATACAGAGTGCACAATTCTCTAACTAAACAAACTCATCAGTAAAAGATAAACTAAACTTTGCAAGTTGGTGAGCCACCTGATTAGCTTTCCTGGGAATAAAGACCAGAGAAGACACATTAACAGTTTCTACCAAACGAATGATATCCACAATAACCACAACAAGCTCCGAAAGAGGTACAAACTTAGAAACAATTAGATTAATAATCACTTCCGCATCCGACTCCACGCAAACAGGAAGAAGGTCGATCTCAATAGCTAAGTTTAACCCACGTAAAATTGCAATCGCTTAAGCAATATGGGGAGAGAACAAGGAATCCAGTCCTTGAGCACACGAGGCTAGAACGCGACCAAAACAATCTCGAATGACCACCCCAATACCAGCTCGCTGAAGACCATTATATAAATTTAAAAGTTGATGGAGAGAAACAGAATTTTTATTTGAAGACCATTATATTTAGAATAAATTTTTACGAGAGGTTAAAGTGCAAAAGTTATAAAATTTAAATATAATTTTTTAATTATCTAAGGAAAACTTTTAAATTGTTTTTAGGAAATGGGAGCATGGGCAGCCCTTTCCTCCTCCTCACCATTGTGTGGGTGTGGGGTTACGACTCGGTCACCGTAACTTTCGTCATATACTCAGTATTTTTAAAATTAAAAAAAAAATGTTTGAATCATTTATTTCATTTTATACCACTAACCAGCTCATTATCGTGAGATTGATATAACGGATGAGATTATAAAACATGGTTATGTAAAATGAGAAGAGTCAAGAATATTAAAAAAAAAAAATTATTCATTTGAATGAAATTTGGGTTATTTATTAGTTCCTATCACTCAATCTTTAATTAAAAAACAAGAATATTACAATTGAAAATATTAAATGAAATGAGTTGGACTGAATTGAATAAGTAGTTACACAAGTTCACTTACCTTGTGGTTGGAGGCCTCAAAATCCTTCAAGCCACCAAGGTTTAAATCCTTGTGTATATATATAAATATATTTGCCTACCATTGCCCATAAAAATACAATTGTGTGGGTAAACATCTCCTCCGTATTGAGAGTAGACCCCTCCCATTGTTGGGAGTAGTTGTCCGAACCGTTGGTCCGTTGTTGGTAATTGAATAAGATGTGAGATTGAACTCATAACTTATACATGTTTATATTGATATAATCCATTTTAACATCAGTAGTGGTTGGATTATAAGGCCTGAATCAGTAGTGTCACGCTATATTAATGCACTTGGGGGTTCATTATTTAAACTCTTGTATTATTAGAATTTATGTATGTGAGACAAGCCGAAATTGAGTGTACGTGCTTCACTATTATAAATAACAGTTTGATAGTGAAAATTAAGTACCGATGTGCTCTGTGAATATAGGGATCACATTAATGGCCGAAGTATATAAAATTTCTTATGAAAACTAAGTGTTCTTTCTGCTTTTGAATGTGTGTCTCTCTCTCTCTTTTATTGCTTTGGGTTTACTCATATATTCCGTATCAGTAACTAGAGTATTGTTTCCAATAAATCAAAATGAGCCAAGCACATGCAAGCATGATAAGAATCATGCAGTCAAAATAAACCATATAAGTATTTTGAAAAGTTTTCAAGCATGTCCTTTTTATATATACAAACAACTTTAGTTTAACAGCAAAGGTGCATGGCTGGATCGTGGCCAGCAGCTACTATTACATCTTCTTCAATTTCCCATACAATCTTCATAATAACGCTTCAACTTTGCCTCCTCCATCTTAATACATGTCATCTTTTCTTCTTCTTCTTTTTTCAGTCTAGACTCCACAAGGTTTTTAATATGAATCTCATTCAAAAGGAGAAGAATTACCTGCTGCTACCATATAGTACTCATCTGCACTTTGTGATAGATAAAGCATCCATATCTTTTTTAATTTCACGAAGATTTCTTACAATGGACTTTCTAGAGACTTTCTCTCCACTCGGACCAATTCGCCCACTTGGCTTCTTCTATATATTTAAAGTGATTCGCGTATCCATACGCGTCAATTGAAATTTTCGGAGAGTTACACATTTGTGTTTTGATAAAACTATTAACTATTTTTTGAAGCTCGATCTCTTCCTCGAATGAGCTATACAGCAAATATTTTCAGACAGTATCCTAAAAATATTTTAACGAGATAGACATATTACGTTACTGTAAATTTTTACTTGAGAAATATGATGGGGTTGAAGTGGGGTTTTGCTAATACATATTATGTGGTGTGGGGTGGGGGTCGTGTGTTCTTCGTGCTTCATCGATCTCTGTTGTATTTTCTCTTTATTATTACTCGTGGAGGTGAAAAATTACACACAAAAGTAAAATATCCTCATTAGCATCTCTCAAAGTTTAACATCTACACGCATTCTTTTATGATTCTATCCCATATCCTTTTAATTATTTCTGACCACCCAATCAGCATCCTTTTACTCGAAAACAAAAAGAGGAAAATCCACTTTCAAGTTGTGTGTGTCATGCACCTAACATTATAAAAGCAAACACTGTTTAGTAGTTGCCAAAAATTAAATTATGTCATTCGGTTTGTCTTTTATATTGACTACACATGCATTTAATTACTGCCCTGTTTAATAGCCGATTAATAGGCTCTAGGGTTGCAAATTGCGATTGACATCTTCTATCACATCCACAATAGTACAATCCGATTTAAATTTATCTAAAACCTGTTTGTTTTACTAATCATGTGTGAAATCTGTGTTCTTATATAATCAACTAAAGTATTTATTTCGCTAATGTTTTAGAATCTGTGTTCTTATATTATTAAATTAACTAAAGTTTTTTATATTTATATCGAGTCGGTAGATTGTAATTGAAAATTATCGTCCATGTTGTATTAATATTCAATGAATTTGAACAGGTCTTCTATTATCAAATACCCAAAAAGGACAAAAAAGCAAAACTAAAATTGTGAAGAAGATTAAAAGAGACAAGAGAATAACTTCGTCAAGAGTTATATTATATACTAAGAAAAGAAATGACTAATGAGTGTGTTTATTCTTTGCATGTCAAGTCAAAAATTTGACCTGCCAATAGACAAGAAGAATGGGGTTGCTTAGAATGATGACGTGTCACCTCCTAATTAATCAAAGTCATGATAATCAAAAGAAAAAGGAGAAAAAGAAAAAGAAGAAAAGCCGGTTGTTTGTTAGAGTGCCATATGAGACCCACTTTGTATTTAACAGTAAATACATACTCACTCCCTCACTCTCTCGCAACAACAAAAAGCAACAGGGACAGACAACACATCCCCCGTCCTCATTTTCATTTCTTTGCAAATTAAAGACACAACATGTGGCATCTTCTCTTCTCAATCCTCTCACTCTCTCTATTTATTTATTTATAAATTATAATCTTTGTTCTTGTGCCCCTCGCAATTCTGTTAATTCTATCATTTCCCGTTCTATTTATTTAACTACGAAATTTATATACTTTCAAAATTATATAAATTATGTGTAATAAATTATGCGTATTTATAACACATCTCGATGCATTCTTTTATTGGTCTATAGGTTCTACCTCTTAAATTTTTGTCTCATTAAGCTCATTTCCTTGTTAGTTTTCTTATAAATTATCTATTTTTTTAATGTATTTTATGACTAATGTTTTATTAATTGTGTACATATATTAAGCATTAATTTTAAAACATTACATTAAAAACCTTGATAAATGTTAAGGATAACATGTTATAAATGTCTATAAAAATTATTAAATAACCTTATTAAACAATATATATGTGTGTATTATAGAAATTGTAAATATTTTTTTTCCTTTCTTTTGACTTGGAGGAGGGTATTTAAATTCGGAACTCAATCTCGTTAAAAAATATAGTTACTACCAGATTATGTCAGCGACATTATTTAAAATACTTTAAAAACTTATAATTTAGATAAAATAAGATTATATATATTCAAATCTGAGTAATTATTTTATAAAAAAATTTATCATTTAAAGTAGTAACAAAGCTTAATTTTTAACGAGAGAAATAAAATAGACCATTAGTTTTTCATGAGCAGCAAATAGGTACTACAATAGCACTTATTACTAACAAAAAAAATCTGCATAAAATTTGTGCCGTTTTACATGCGTAGTTATTGTGGCAAATATAGAATTTCACTAAATCACAAGGGTTGAAAAATAAACAGAATATTTTAATCTTAATTTGCTATCATTCTGTCTCTTCAACTTCTCGAGGTGTTCGTTAAAATACCCACGAGAACCCCGATTTAAAAATTATTTATCGTTATTTTTAAAAAATGGAAAAGATATACAAAATCCAACAATTAAACCCTCAATCAAACCCCATCCATCCCCAACTCTCTCTCTCTCCGCTTTCTCTACTACCGTCCCGTTCGCGACCGTTCGAGCCTTCTTGATTAGCCGACAAATTTCACAGACCTAAACAAGACGATAAAATATTCAAAAACAATTTTTAAATAATTTTTTTTTTAAAAAAAACTCATCACAAAAAAATATCAAAAGACTCATTCACTCTCTTCAAAAGCATCACTGTCTGTCTTCTCTAACTCACTCGAATTCTTTTTTTTTTTTTTTATGTTTCTCAATCGCTTTAAACCTTCTTGTGAGTTCACACTATAATGTGAAACCCTAACTGTTTAGTTAGGGTTTTTGTATTGTACTTCGCTAGATCTGTGTATAGAGGGTCGAGTTAATTTTTCTGGTAGGCGATGGGGAATTGCTGCAGATCTCCGGCGGCGGTTGCCAGAGAAGATGTGAAATCGAACTTCTCCGGTCACGATCACAGCCGAAAAGACGCGAACGCCAACAAGAAGCAGCCGATCACTGTGCTGACTGGCGTCCCGAAGGAGAACATCGAGGAGAAGTACCTGGTGGACCGGGAGCTCGGCCGCGGCGAGTTTGGAGTGACCTACCTGTGCATCGAGCGGGAGACGCGGGAGCTGCTGGCGTGCAAGTCGATATCGAAGAGGAAGCTGCGGACGGCGGTGGACGTGGAGGACGTGAGGCGCGAGGTGGCGATAATGAAGCACTTGCCGAAGAATTCGAGCATCGTGAGCTTGAAGGAGGCGTGCGAAGATGACAATGCGGTGCATTTAGTGATGGAGCTCTGCGAGGGCGGGGAGCTCTTTGATCGGATTGTGGCGAGAGGACATTACACGGAGAGAGCGGCCGCCGCAGTCACCAGGACGATTGTGGAGGTTGTGCAGCTGTGTCACAAGCACGGGGTGATTCATCGGGACTTGAAGCCGGAGAACTTTTTGTTTGCGAATAAGAAGGAAAATTCGCCATTGAAGGCTATTGATTTTGGACTGTCTATATTCTTCAAGCCTGGTGAGAATCCGAATACATTAGGGTTTTGGTGATTTGTGATGATTTTTTGAAGTAGATATGCTGAATTTTCAATTTAAACTAACCGATGTGCTTCTATATTTGCATAAAAATGTTGTGTTTAATGATATACTATTGTAGGTAGAGGTTGTTTATGATTTTAGGAAGGTTAATTTTGGGAGGTGAGATTAATTGTTATACGATGCAATTTCAGTTTTAAATTCAATGCTATTATTTCTCTGAGTTTGGGGTTGGTTTCTATTTATGAAAGCGGGAAGAACGTAGTTGTGGACACTGGACACATCTTACATAAAGACGCTACTTGAATTGTTTGTCAGCCAAGATGGTAGGTGCTGCGCCAGAGTATGGACATGTGGCATGAATTTTTGGTTCTAGGAACTTTGAGAGGATGCCATGGCGCTGAAGAAGAACAGAGAAATGAAAGAAATAATGAAAGTTTCATACAATTTATGCTTAGGAGAGCTAAATTTGAATAGGATACCTGCAGTTAGATCAATTGAAGTCATAAGACAGAGGTGTGCTCTATCTGTTACTGTACAAGTGCATTGGTAGATTAGGTACATTTACATTCTCCATTCAGAAATTGTTATAGACTATAAGGTGTGGCAGTCTCCTTTTCTCGTATGAAGTGGCTTTTACTTACCTTCTTCATTCAGAATGATCAATAAACATTATAAATCGCTGCAATGACAAAACTAGAAGCCTGCATTAACAAGGTATATGTCTACAAAAACATCTTTGACGGACCTAGTTAGAATGCAACTCTGCTTGGTTAATTGTTTTATTTAAGCTTAAGAAATCAAATACATAGTGACATGGCTAATTAGGTCTTTCCTATATTAATTGTTTTATCAAGCCTAAAAAAATGAAATACGCCGTGATGTGTTTTTTGCGAAGTTAGTAAGGTGGATAAGTGCCGCTTATTAGGTCATTCCTTTACTTGATGTAAATGGTGTTATGGACCTCCTTTGGAGATAGAATTCCTTTCTTTAGGACAACTGTTAGGAATGCCTCTATATAGGGCTTCTTAAGTTTTGTATTGTTATCATTCCACAGCTGCTTTTAGCTAGGATCTTAGTTTTCTTAGTCCTGTTTCTAATCTTGTAATTTGTTTGGATCAAGGGACGGGGCTCTTGACATAAACTCTATCCTCCTTAGTAGGTGTAATTTTTTCCATTTTCTTTTTTATGAATTTCTTCATATAATCAAGGTTTCCCAAAGAAAACAATTGAAATCCTACTGAGTTGAGAAACCCCTGATGGTATATAGGAATCCTAATTAGAAGCCTGCCTTAACAATTACGGCTCTATAGGTTGTAGTATCATGTTGTCTTAATTTTAATGATCTCTAGGTTATCATACTTCACATTCGGTGGCAAGATGCTGCACCCAGGAAGAGGAGAAAGAGGTCCGTGGGAGAGGATGGAATTCTGAAGCAAAGATTTTATTATAACTAAAGTGATTTTTGCATGCCCTTTTTTGTATTACCTTTTTTTTTTATTGATTATGATTAGTTGGAGATGTTTATTTATGTTATATGAATGCTGCTGATTGCTTATTTTTGAACTTTCCAGGTGAGAGATTTTCTGAGATTGTTGGCAGCCCATATTACATGGCTCCAGAGGTTCTCAAGCGGAATTATGGGCCTGAAATAGATATATGGAGTGCAGGAGTTATCCTTTACATTTTGTTGTGTGGAGTTCCCCCATTTTGGGCTGGTAATTTTATTGTAGATACTCTCTCTCTTTTTGCCTGTGCCTTTGTGTGGAGGGTGGCAGTGGCAGTTGTTATGGTTATTTTTAATTTTTTTGTTTTCATAATTTGCTTCATATCTAAATTGCACTTTCATGCAGAATCTGAACAAGGGGTTGCTCAGGCTATTATTCGAGGTCAAATAGATTTTAAACGGGATCCTTGGCCAAATATTTCAGAGTGCGCTAAAAGTTTAGTCCGGCAAATGTTGGAGCCAGACCCAAAGCTTCGACTGACTGCGAAACAAGTGCTTGGTATTTTACATCTTTTTTGTGATGTTCTTGCATGTTAACTTATGTGTGCTTCCATGCATTCATTTATTCGTTGTTTCCATGATTTAGGTTGCATTATCGACTTAGGTGATTAAAGGTTGGGGAATAGGTTTCCTATGGGAAAATTTAGATACTTAACTTGTGATTGTAATGTGAAACTTAAGCGTTTTGAAAATTGTATACCTTCTTGGAACACTATGGTTAAACCTAGCTAACTAGTTTTACAAGCTTACATCAATATTTGTGATGTGATTTCATACAGGGTGCAGAGTTAATGTGACTAAACTTTTTGTTCCAATACTGTGTCAAGCTCTGTATTTATTGCTTTTGAAGCAGTAATGGCTTGTTTTATAGCAGTCGTAGGTAATCTGTCTTGGTCATTTCAAAGCTTAAATACAGGGCTTCAAATTTTTCTCCTTGCAGATATTAATGGTAACTTAATCCTGGTCACTTTCAAAGAATACAGGGCTTAATTTTATTAACTTCTGCAGATATTGTGATTTGCTAGCTGTTACCTTAGAACATGCATGATAAATGTTAATTTTGTTATGCCTAATCTGTATTTTATTGCCTTTATAGAGCATTCTTGGCTCCAAAATGCTAAAAAAGCTCCAAATATTCCTCTTGGAGATGTCGTCAAGGCAAGGCTCAAGCAGTTTTCAATGATGAACAGATTCAAGAGAAAAGCCCTTAGGGTTGGTTGATTACAAATATTTCATCTTTAGATTTTTTATTATTGTTTCTCCACCTGCAAATGTTTTATACAGTATTTCCAATTAGGTCATTGCCGATTTCTTGTCCACTGAAGAAGTTGAAGACATCAAAGAAATGTTCAAGAAAATGGACAGTGATAATGATGGAATTGTTTCAATTGAAGAGTTGAAAGCTGGACTTCAGAATTTTGGCTCTCAGCTTGCAGAGTCTGAAGTTCAGACGTTTATCGAAGCTGTGAGTATGCTTTAGATATTCTCTTCCAACTACAGTCTCCATACCATGATATCAACAAATATTCTATAATCCATTTTTTTTTTTATATATATATATATATAAATATGGTATATCTTCTAAAAGAGGACCAGTATAGTTTCACAAGTGGGTATGCAGTGAGACGATAAACATTGGCAATTGATACAATAGTCCACCATGTAACACGAGTACATGACCACAGGACCATAATGAGTTGACTTAAAATGACTAGCAACTGTTAGATTATACTTTCGATCTATGGATCCCACCCATGTGCTATGTTTGGCTTATGCAAATTGATTATCAGATCTGTCACACACCTCATACAGTCAAGCTATGATCTGCTCTGCAGTACTAGAAACAATTCACTGATCCTGTCTTCCTTTAAGCAAACAATTGGTAATTGTTTATGCACGTGTCTGTTTCCAGTTTTCTGCCCCTGTAGAACAATACTAAACGACTTCATATGGTAATTTTATATTTGTATATGAACTTTATCCACAATTCTATATGAAAATTCCATTTCGATGGATCGTGAATTAATTTTAAGAAAGATTATGTAAAAGTTGAAGACAATATTTGCATTGTGGCTCTTTCCAATTGCTATTTTTTTTTTTTTATATATGAAGAACCTATGTTATATCTAATAATGTGAAATTGCTAGTGTCTCCTGAAATCGCCATCAAACTTTTTTTTTTATTTTTTATTTTTAATTGTTATAGATTTTTTGTTGCTGGTGTGTGTTTATGCTTCTCCCTTGACGCACATCCTTGCAAGGTGTTAGTTGAAATCCACTTTTTGCCATTCCTGTCACTTGCACTTTAAATTTTAATGGGATGTTTTGTTAACAACAGGTAGATACTAATGGGAAAGGAACAATGGACTATGGGGAATTCCTTGCTGTTTCACTTCATCTTCGAAGAATGGCTAATGATGAACATCTTCACAAGGCCTTCTCCTACTTTGACAAGGATGGTAATGGTTGCATTGAGCCAGATGAGCTACGTGATGCGTTGATGGAAGACGGAGCAGATGATTGTACCGATGTAGCTAACGACATCTTCCAAGAAGTGGACACAGACAAGGTGAATATTCAAACTTTTCACGATTGACTACAATTATAGATCTCTATCTGACATTCTTGTTAAAAATGCAGGATGGGAAAATTAGCTACGATGAATTTGCGGCCATGATGAAAACAGGAACTGATTGGAGAAAGGCTTCACGTCATTACTCAAGAGGAAGATTCAACAATCTGAGCTTGAAGCTGATGAAAGACGGTTCTCTAAATTTGGGGAGTGAGTAGCAAACTGACATGTATGTATTACAAGGCTGTTTTCTTTTTATCCACGCAAGTACCGGATCATTCCCCATACACCTTGGACTTCCTTTGTGATGATTTTTTGTGGTCCTGATTAACTGGGCGTTTTGCTTGGCGGCTTGCAAGATTTCAGGGGAGGGCTGAGTATAACTTAATTTGTTGTCTGCAAGTAATTGTGTAAAAGACGTCGCAGCTGTGATGATACACACACAATGCATGTATGGCTCTGTTCTGCCCTCTTGTACCACTTCGACCTCTGGTGATTGTTTCTGGTTGAAAGTGTGGAACTGGCAAAAGTCAAAACTATTGTAGTGTTGTAGTATATTCTTGTTCAAGAAATATGGTGGCCTAGTGTCTTTGCATGCCCATTGTACTCCAAATTTCGTATTATTGCACAAACGTGCTAGATGTAGTAGTGGAATACAATATCCCTATTAATGTCACTTAAACCAATGATGGGTTTATTAGATTTTTGGCTAAATAGCTGGAGGTGGGCATATGCCTCTGCACTGCCACTGCCCACAGCAAAATCTTGAGACTTAGATCTGGAGAAATTTTTAAGTTTTCTACTTTTCTTGAACAAGGTGAGTTGTATTAATGAAAATTTTCATATAATTGAAAATTTCTCTAATAACTTGCCACTCTTCTAAAATTAATAAAATAATAAATAAATATTAGTATTAGTTATCTTCCAAAAGATTATTTACAACCATCTATTATTATTATCTCCTTCCTGTGTTTATAAAGATACTCTTGAATGTTTACGTTCTTCCCATATAGAGAGTTTTCGATACATTGGATGGTACATATGTTCTTGAAGTAGTCCTGCTTTGTATATTTAAAAAATACAGATTATAATATGATTTTTTTTTTGTTAAATGAATGTAAATGATGTAAAGAAGATTGTACCTTCCTCATGTTACCATCACTCCACATTGTCTTACATCCAATAACCATAATAGTCTGTAACCTCTAATTAAGGCAAATGATTAAAAAAAAAAAGACTAGTGGGTAAACATGAGATTTAGAAAAGCGCTGCGATATTTGCACCATCATATGTGCACCTCTGTTTACAAGTTCACCATATTACAATTTTTTATAATATTGTAAATTTATAATTTGTAATCTCACACCCCACATGTTACCAATATATCTTTTCTTTTAACTTTTGATTAAATACTATATAATAACAAATTACAAAACAAATAAAATAACATGTAAAAAGCTTCCGAAGAGGTGGGGCTCCTTCCAGATCTAGGATGAATCCCACCTCCTTACTTTTTTTATTTAATTTAATTTTAACTAAATTTAATGGCTTTTAATTATTTTAAAATTTAAAATTATTATTTAATATTTTTAATTTTAAATAATCTTCATTTTAAATTTTAATTATAAACAGTTTACATCTTGATTTAAAATATTGTACATGTTGTTTGTTAATGCTGAAAATATTGAATATTATTTATATATGGATTGTATTTACAATTATTTAATTCTTTATATAACGTGAATTAAGGATAATTTTGAATTTTTTTTTTAAAAAAAAGAAATACTAATTTGAGGTACAAATATACTTTTAAAGGCGTGCCCACACTATAGCAAATTTGAGTTAAAAGGTCCAACCCAACGGAAGAACAGCTATGGACAGCCCGCCCATGAAGTGTTGAAAAATGGAATAGGCTCCACTGACAGTAACCCCAATTGTAAGCCTCTATGGACATGGAGTCCACTGACGTTTTCATCAGCAAAGAGAAGGGTCACTCACCAAGTGTTACGGTCTGGTTGTGGACATTTTGATTAGAAACAAACCCTCATGCAAAGCATAAAGCACCAATGAAATTGATCATATTCCTGATTTTCATGGTTCCATGCATGACTGGTTGGAAACCGGAGCTTTTCAAATGCACCCCTGATTCATGACACAGATATTGACCAAATTGTCGTCACCACCGATAGAAAAACCTGGAAAAACTTATCCGCATGCATAGATCCTGGAATTTTTGAAACGCGCACCTGCAGGCAGGAGCACTGATGATAATAATGATAATAAAAATCCTCAGGAATCTCAGAGACATAGAGTACAATAAATCAAACACCTGTTTAACACAGCAAGAATATAAAGCATACATGTTTTTGTCATGCAGTACAGAAAGTGAAAGTAACATATGTACACACCTGCTCGGTGGCAGCATTTCAGGCCATTTGAGCCTATCTGTTCCGATCCGACTGGAGCCACAGCAACGTGTATTTTTGTTTAAGTCGATGATGAGGGAAATTGTTACGATCACGCTTTTATTTTAATTATTAAAAAAATATAAAGTTAGTTTTAGTTTTAAATTTGAATTAAGTTAATAAGTTTTGATTTAAAATAAGATTGGATAGAATTTTTATTCAATCTAACCTCTCATTTGAATATTCCTATATAAATAACAACTTGCTATCAATAAAACATTTATGTGTTAATTTATTCTAACATTTTGGAGGTCTGTTTCCCTCGAAGCAAATCAGATTCTATTTTTATTATTATATCAAATGTGATATTTTCATTTGATATTAGAGGCGGTCATGAAACTATTTCACGTGTTCGAGTAATGAAATTGTGTAACTTATATGCTAGATTAAGATGTGTTATTTCGTTACTCAAACACGTGAAATGGTAGTCCGACATGAGACTTGCTGAAGAGCTTCATAACAAGCTCTGTTTCCAAAATAATAAGATCACATGTGATATAATAACAAAAATAGAATTTGGTTTGCTTCAAGAGAAACCAAGACCTCTAAAATATTAAGATTAATTAACACATAATTTATGGAAAATAACCTCATATGTTTTATTGATAGCAACTCGTTATTTATACGGAAATTTTAAAGATAACAATTTAATCTAATAATTCAAATAAGAAGTTAGATAGAATAAAAATTCTATCTATTCTTATTTTAAATCAAAACTTATCAACTTAATTTAAATTTGAAACTAAAACTAACTCTTATCTTTTATTAAAATAAAAATAAAAGTGTGATCCTAACAGAAATGGTAAAGACCAGTTCAATAATCATTGAAATCCTTATCGGTCCTTCACGGAAGGCCTTACGTGGTGGCTTGATGTCGCTTTCTGGGATTTTAACGTTCATGGAAGACCAGAATCTTCATCAGTAGAATGATTTTTACAGAGACACACAACAGGGGGAGTATAAATGGTATTCTTTGTGGTGATATTGTGAAATTGAGATGTTTTAATATAAGAATTCAAATGATACATGTATGAAACGCCTTTCAAGTTTGTTAACTTGATTTACGTGCAAAATTTTGCTAAGCTACAGAGAAACCGTGTGTATGAAGGAATTCTCTTAAATTCACAACCGTAGTGTTTTGTTATTTCAAATAAACGATTATTTTTTTTAATAAAATCAACTGCCATATCTTTAAATTGTGAAACAAGATTATTTAAAGTTGTTTTTGTTTGGCATAAGATTATTTAAAATCATTTTTAATGACAAACAATTATTTTAAGGGACAAAATCAAAAGTGACCAAAATATTATGGAAAGAATTATTTTTAGTCTGAAAAAACGAAACAATCGTTTTTAGCCATTTTGAAATTGGTAAATTATAATTTAGTCCTAATATATATAAGTGGGTAAAATCTCACTTGAACCCAAAATATTTTTTTTCAGATTTCATTTATTAATTAAAATACCTAATTATTTATTAAAAATTTCCTAATTAAAAATTACCCTAAAGTCAAACCCAGACCCAGTAACATTTTTTGTCCTCTTTCTCTCGGCCGCACACATCACCTCACCCTTACTCTCTCGCCGCCATCTCGCCGTGCCGTTTCCGTCGCCGCAGCTGGCGTCTCCCTCTCTCTCCTTCGTCGTTACCCGGACTTGTCGCCTGTCGCCGTTTCGGTTTCCTTCGCCGTTACCTTGTCCTTGTCGCCTCTAGCCGTTTCGAACTCCCTCACCGTTTCGAAATCCAGGTACTTTTCTTTTAATTCCTCAAAACCCAGTATGGACTTCATTGAGGCAAGCCTTTGAGGCTTGAGTGTTATTTTGTAGAGTCCATTTTGTTCCTTTTCTTTCATTTTCATGAGTTTCAGTGTTCTATCCTTTCTTCTTTTGGTCCCGGTAATTATTAGTTTGTGTTTTATCTTTTTGGTTGTTGTATAATAGTTATGAGTTGGGTGGTGGGCAGGTGTAAAGAATTTGGTATTCGTTGTGGTTGTGGTTAGTGTTGTTTTTGTAGAGGGATTGATTTTTGTCTGGTTAATCCAAAATTTTGTTATGTTTACATTAGTTTGGATGTGTTATGTTAATGTAGCAATTGTTGTCTTCAATCTGTTGAAAATTTTCTGTCATTTTCATTGTTTACAATTTTTTTTTTTTTTTTGAGATTTCTCTAATTACTTGCTTGGTTGTATTGTAATGTTGCACCCAATTTCACATTGAAGGTCTCACTTTTAGTGTTTGCTTCAATTGAAGTGAATGACATGCTTTGATGGTTTTACTTGTGCTTTGATTTGAACTCTTTAATTGTTGTTCTTGGTATTTGGTTTAAAACAGTTTTGCAAACAGTTCCGGTGTTGACTCTTGCATCTAAGCTATTGTTGGTTGCCGTAACATTGTATGATCTTGCTGTGAAAAGCTTTGTTGGTGGTAGATTGACTCTTGCATCTAAGCTATTGTTGGTATGTTTATGATTAGTTGTTTTTTTTAGCAAAGATGCATGTGGGTTTGATATTTTCTGGGTATGTTTCTGTTTTTTGTGTTATTGGTTCTGTATGCATGTGGGATGATATAATTACAGTTTTGATGTGTTGATGCTTGTGGTATGTTTATGTGTTTGTTCTGCTTGTGTCATATCCATTTTCTGTCATTAAATTAGTTTATGCCACTTGGATTCATGTTGGTTTTAATTAAGTATTTAACATTGCTGTCATTTTTTTTTTTCGAATTACATTGCTTGTCAATTTTTTATTAGACGACAGTTTTGATTTGATGCCAAATTGGCAATTTTCAAAGAGCTGCATTTTACTTGGTTAGCTATTATAATGTGTTGGTTTGATTCTGATATCTACATTGATTTTATATTGTCTACTCACTGCTGAGTATAGTATGGTTCTCGAAATATGTAATTTTGATAGTGTTGCTCTTGATGTAATGTATCAAGAATTGCATCCAGACACGTTGTAATTCCTGAGTTCGCTTTTAGTACTGGGGTAGATTTTTTGAGTCCACATTTAACTTTTATTTTTACTTTTTTTTTATTAGGTGTCATTCCTGAGGAAAAAGTATATTGTAACATCCCAAATTTTGAATAATTACTTTTGAAAATGAGGATGTAAAAAGTTATAATTAGAGGGGTATAAAACGTAATTAAAAGTATGTTTATTTTTATGATTTCCAGGTGGACCAGATGGAACGGTCCAGAAAGGATACACGAAGAAAAAGGAGTGAAAAACTGAGACAGTGTGTACCACGACCCCTCACCGCGACCACAGATCGCGATGAGCTGCTCGTGATGACAAAAATTGAAAATCCTGACAGTGAGCATCGCGACCAGGATACCGCGATGTGTGATCGCGATGAATGGCGCAACCATAGGTCGCGACGACGGTCGCGATGACCAAAATAATATAAAAAAAAATTGGCTTCTCACAGAAGCCATCGAAAACAGAACAGAAGAAAAGAGAGAGGAAGAGACCGAGAGAAAGAAAGAAGAGAAAGAAGAAGAAGAAGAAAGAAAGAAGAAGAAGAAGAAGAAGAAGAAGAAGAAGAAGAAGAAGAAGAAGAAGAAAGAAGAGAAAGAAGAAGAAGAAGAAGAAAGAAGAGGAAGAAGAAAGAGAAAGGAAAGAAAGGAAAAAGAAAAAGATGAAACCCAGAAGGAAAAAGTGTAGGAACGGTATCCAGGTTGGTGTACACCTGTTTTCGACATTTTTATGTGTTTTGATTTACATTTGAGTTTTGAATAATTTAGTAAATATATGTTTATATTGTTTTTCGATTGTCTAATTTCGATTTAATTGTATTTATTGTATTTGATTGTTGATTAGGTTGAAATCATTTGTTCCGAAGTTCAAATGATTAAATCGTTGAATATATGTTTTTCGAATATTGATCGACAATTTAATATTAGTTATGTTTAATTTCGAATTGTGAATTGTTATATGAAAAGTGTATTAAAACGGCCCTAGGATACGTAGACATAGAAATGGATATCGGAGGTTGGTATACCAGCTGGGTTCAGTGAGCAGTACTGCACCGACATTGACATTGCTATTGATGATTTATAATGTACCTCCTCATGGATTCGTCCAGGGGTAGGGAGACACGTACCTCCTCACGGATTCGTCCTGGGGTAGGGAGACACGTACCTTCCTAAGGATTCATTCCTGGGATAGGGAGATATGTACCTCTCTAGGGTCCGAACCCTCGGTCCTAGAGTAGAGAGATACGTATCACTCTTAGGATTCGTCCTAGGGTGGGAGTTATGTTCGACAGACAGTCACTGTGGTCGAATGACCCATATTCCAGTCCTGGTTTATGTTGAGTATTCTAGAGGGCCAGAATTGAAGTGATTTGAATAATATGTTTATAAGTGAATTTCGGAATTGATTTTATACGTTTATGATTATAACCTAGTTTATGATTTGGTTTTATATGGATTATAAATTGAGATGAGTTGTTTCTTTGAATCAATTTCACCCGTTTTATTTCTGTAAAAACTTGGAATTGAAATATGTATATTGTGATATTTTTATTTTGAAAAGGCATTTATGAGTTTATTATGAAAAGATATTTATGAGTTTTAATAAATGAGTTTAGTGTACACCCACTAAGTGATATGCTTAGCGCGTCGTTTTTATCGCACGTAGGTCATAGGGATACTGAGGAAGCCAAAGACTGAAGAGAGAGTTGCTGACAGAATCCCAGAGTCACTACAGTTGGGTAGTTATATTTTTTGTGTATATATTCTATAAGAATGCATATACAGAAGTCTGTATATTTCGAAGAGTTTATATATATGTTTTGTAAATAATCTTATGATTTCTGTTTTTCATTTGTAGATTGTTTATAAATATTGAATTATGAATTATTTTATTTTAAACTGTTGGAAAGTCGCACTAAATGGCAGAATGCGCATTTGATTGAAAATGATATTTGAAGTGTTGTTGTGAATTTTATTTGATTAGAGTTTTGTGGAAAACAGGTTTTGGGAAATCAGAAAAACAGAGGGAACTCTGCCGAAATTTTTTAAAGTGTATTTCGATGGGCTCACTAGAAAAATATTTTTGAATTACAAATTGATACGATTTTCAATGGTTTAAAATGTTTATAAGTGAATTTAGAAAGTTTTGAAAACCCAGTAACGCTCCCTGGTTCGATCCAGTCGGGTCGGGTCAGGGGGTGTTACATATATACTGTGGAAGGAGTAGATGACGAAGAGCCATTAATACGATTTTAATTTTTTTGTTCTTTGGATTTTTTAAATTTGGATTTTATGTTATTTATTATTGTTCATTTTTAGTAGTATGTAAAAAATTAATTTATGATTGTTTAGATTTGGATTTTATTTTATTTATGTAAAAATTATTTTATTTGGTTTAAAATAATCTAGACCAAACATTGCCCGTTATAGTTGAGTACAAGTCTACGGGTATTCATTTCCTGAAATAAGAGAGAAATATTTAGAAGATGCAATATTTCACAAAAACATTAATAAAATTGAATTTCATACATAATGATTCACTCCAAATATTTCAGCAACAACATTTCATTGAAAACAATTGTACCTTAAATACATTTCACTAACCTACATTTCACTGGCATACATTTCACTAACCTACATTTCATTGTCATATATTCCACTCACCTACATATCACTAACCTATATTTCAATAACCAACATTTCACTAACCTACATTTCAATAACTAACATTTCATTAACTTACATTTCACTAACCTACATTTCACTAACTTACATTTCACTAATTTACATTTCACTAACCTACATTTCACTAACCAACATTTCACTAACATACATTTCACTAACCTACGTTTCACTAACCTACATTTCACTAACCTACATTTCAATAACCAACATTTCACTAACATACACTTCACTAACCTACGTTTCACTAACATACACTTCACTAACAATAACCAACATTTCACTAACCTACATTTTACTAACATGCATTTCACTAACCTACGTTTCACTTACATACATTTTACTAACCTACGTTTTACTAACTTACATTTCACTAACATACAGTTCATTAACCTACATTTCAATAAACAATATTTCACTAACATACATTTTACTAACCCACATTGCACTAACCAACATTTCACTAACCTATATTTCACTAACCTACAGTTTACTAACATACATTTCACTGATCTACATTTCACTGACATACATTTTACTAACCTACGTTTCACTAACTTACATTTCAATAACCAACATTTTACTAACATACATTTCACTAACCTACGTTTCACTAACATACATTTCACTAACCTACATTTCAATAACCAATATTTCACTAACATATATTTCACTAACCTACGTTTTACTAACATGCATTTCACTAACCTACATTGCACTAATCAACATTTCACTAACCTATATTTCACTAACCTACAGTTTACTAACATACATTTCACTGATCTACATTTCACTGACATACATTTCACTAAACTACGTTTCACTAACATACATGTCACTAACCTACATTTCAATAACCAACATTTCACTAACTTACATTTCACTAACCAACATTTCACTAACTAACATTTTACTAACCTACATTTCACTAACCTACGTTTCACTAACATACATTTCACTAACCAACATCTCACTAACTTATATTTCACTAACCTCCAATTTACTAACATGCATATCACCAACCTACATTTCACTAACAAATATTATTACTAAATATTTCACTAACAAACATTTCACTAACTAACGTTTCACTAACTAACTTTTCACTAATATATTACATAACAATTAAAATTTCACAAAACTAAACCCGAGTAATCAGTATCACCTAAATTCTTTCAACAACAAAACAAACACAATATACAAATAAAAGAAATAAAATAAAAAACTTAAAAAATCTATAAAATATATTCTAAATAAAATATAAACAATGTTCATAAAATTACCTTCAATTTTTGAGTTGGTGAAGACAAATAAACGTGATAAAAAAAGATAAATAGGTTTTGATTTTAATCAAAAAGATAAAACAAGAAATAATATAATAAGAGAGAAATTTCTTTAATAGAAGGGATAAAGTTCAATGCAAGGGTGTACGGCGACTGTACTAGTTTATGTTTTTTTAGGTTAAATTGAATGAGTTTTTTTTTAAATTTTTAATGGGTTTTTTTATAATTTTTATTTTTATTGGTTTTTTTGTAATGAACCAAAAAGTGGGTGGTTGAGGGTTGTTTATGTTATTTTTTTTCCCAATTGGCTAAAAACGATTATTTTTACATCTGCGGTTAAAAATAATTTTGTCAATAAGTTTTAGGTTATTTTTAATAATTTTCACTTATTTATTATTTTAAATTATATTACTCAAATTATTTTAAAAAAATTATTATTTTTCAATAAAATAAAGTAACTTTATAATTTTTTATGAAAAATTTGTTAATGAGATGCTTGTGCGGCCAACCCATAGTTTTGTGGCTTAAATCCTAAGGTTACATTTGGTGCGTGCGATTAGATTGAATTATTTTTATAGGATTAGATTGGATTGGATGTAAATAAATTGGTACATGTATTTGGTACAGTACGAATTGGACTAAAAATATTATTATCTGTTGTATAGTTGTGTGTTATATTTTATTTAGTGTTGATTGCTTAATTTAAATTAGATTAAATCAATTTTAAATTAATAATAAAATTAAATATTTATACTTGTTTTTAAAAATAAATAAAAATATTTAAAATTAATTAAACAAAATAATATTTATTTTTTTATTAATATTATATTTTAATAAAATATATTAAATATAATATTTTATATAAACGTAATTAAAAGAAATTTTTTAAAAAAAATAGAACAAATTTGTCCTAGACTATGAGGTGGACAACATTAAACAGCTGCACCAATCTCATATTGTTGACGTACAAATTCGGTCAACGTAATTAACAGCGAATATAATAATAAAACAGTAAAATAAGATTGGACAAAGGAAAATTTTAAAGTAGTTCGGCGTAGAAGAATGCCTACATCCACTATTCTTGCATTAATATCGAGCTCGCTATGTGTGTTTTTCTCTCAAATTTTGTAACCCCTACAACAGTGATGATCCACCCTTTTTATAGTGTGAAGGGATGGAGTCATTCTGTTTTACATGGCATCTAATTATAGGAAATCAAGGATTAAATCAAATCCCTAAGAATAATGTTATAATTGAAATACAATTGCTGAAAATAAGGTGTTTAAGGCTGATTGGGACTCTGTCAGTTGACCAGATCAAATCCCTTTAATTTAGGGATTCTTCTTTATCTGAGGTTTCGGGCTAATCGTTATGCGAGCTGGAGTCATTCTGTTGATGCAAGGTGATGTATGTATTCATTCCAGGTCGCTTAGGTGGTGTAGCTCGTATAGAGTCTTTACTTCATATTGTTGGGATGGACCTGTTTGTTGCACTAGGCTCTTTTAGCTTCTTCAGCCCATTAGGCCTTGTTGACTTCTTCAAGTCTATTGGGCTTCGTTGATTTATCCAAGCCCTTTGGACTTCATTAGTATCTTTGGGCCTATTAAACTTAATAAAATTAGGCACATAACACATATCATTACCAATTGTGGGATTAGATTGTGAATAATTCAATCACAATCCAATTCTATTCATCAAATGTGTCATAAGAGTTCGGGCTTTGGGTTCTCCTTTACAGAGCTTCTTGACTCAGTTAGTCTCACCCACTTCATGTTTTCCACAACATTTAAGTGTGTTTAGAAAGTATTTACGATGATTATTGTCCTAGGGTTTAGGGTTTTTCTCTCAACCTTAGAGTGTAAGTAGAATTTAGGGTTTTTAAGACTCTAGCCGGTTGACTTTTTTGGTCGGAGTTGGGGTGCGGTTCGGGATCAGTGCTGCTTCTGTCGGTAGTTAGTATAGGTCCGGTAACCGTATTCTTCCAGTTTGCGTTATGGATTCCGATGAAATAACGAAGATTTATGCTTCAATGTCCAAAGTGGACGTGGAGGCACCAGTAGTGAGGGTGGATGGCATCCTTAAGGAGGTTGGAAATAGAAAGTTAGGGTTATGCTTGGTGGGGAAAGTGATTACCAACAAGCAAGTAAATCGAGAGGCTTTTCGAGGGATTATTCCCAAAATATGGCGCATAACACAGGAGTTTGATATTGAGGTTTCAAAAGAGAATACGTTTATTTTCTAGTTTTGCAATCAACTGGATCCTAAACGAGTCCTTGCTGGAGGACCATGAAGTTTTGATCGTGGCTTACTTGTTTTGGAGGAACCGTCTGGGGTAAGGCATCTGGATCAGATGAAATTTCAGGAGGCAGAGTTCTGGGTGCAAGTACACAACATCCCTATTGTAACACCCCCTGACCCAAATCCACTCGGACCGAATCAAGGAGCGCTACTATATCCTAAAATCTAACTTTTACTGTTAATAACTATAATTTAAAACTATATTAAAAACATTTAAAAGTGGTCCAAATAAATTTCTAAAAATCTTACTTGAGTTTCCTCTGTTTTTCTGACTTTCCAAAACCTGTTTACAGTTAAAATTCATAAATCAACTTCTAAATTCTTAAATCAATTTTGCGCACCCTTCCAAATATAGTGCGACTTACCAACCAATTTATCACAATATAATTTATAAAGATTCAAATAACATAAACATATAATAAAATATTTACATAGCGGTATCAAAATATATAGACTTATTACAAACGAACTACCAAAATATATGCAGGAAAGATGTGATTCCGGACTCTGATTCTGCAGTCTCTACTCTTCTTTATCTTTATCGCATTTGGAACCTTTGTTTCCTGCGTGCGAGAAAACTCAACACGCTAAGCATATTGCTTAGTGGATGCACACAAAATTATTTATACAAGTATACTATATCAAATATGTTTATCTATTTTCGATCAAAATATAAATTACATATAATTAAATCATAGATGGGGCTCATATCAGATCAAATCATAAATTCAACCAGTATAATATCCAAAATCGATCAACAGATAAATTTTTTATAATTTCTCAAACGTTTTCATATAACAAATCAGTTTTCAGATTGGGCTCCTGACATACAAAACATAAATTATCGGACTGGATTAAGGGTTGTTCGGCATCGGACACATAAACGGTGCCACCCGCCGAACATCATATCAGAATGGAATACCAACGGAATCACCCGCTGTAAATGTCCCATGACAGAATTCAGAACCCTAGGGCCTGCACTTTGGGCTTGTACTATCCAAAGGGTGAGTATATCGGCACAGTATTGTTCAGACAGAAACCCAATTGACATGTCAACTTCCTATATCTATATCTATATTCATACACATCAGAGTCATTTCACAAAACATTTTCTCACATCCAATGTCAACATTTTTCATTTCTTTCAGAATCATCAAAATCAACTTTCAACGTATTCAATTTCAATTCATATATATATATATATATATATATATATATATATATATATATATATATATATATATATATTCGAAATTCAAATTTCATCAAATATCATATAACGGAAATATACGAATATATTTCTAAATCAATAATCATATCAAATCAATCCAAAAATATATTCAAACTTATTTCATAATTCCATATCGAATCAAAATGCCCCAAAATTATTTTGCGATACATTTCACAAATATTATATAATTAAAATTACTTTCAATAATCTATTTCCATAACAATATTAGCATCAATCCGCATAAAAATAAATTTTGAATATTATCCACAATCAAAATTTCGGATATAACACTATTTCAAGAATTCGCAATTCAAATCAATCATAAATCGGTTTCAAACTATCAATTCTACTCAATATAATTCAAATAATTCAAAAACTATAAAATTCGATAATTCAGAAAATTTCTGGAAAACTGAAAAAATTCGAAAACTCGTATACATCGAACCTGAACTAGAATCTATAATCAATATAATTCAAATAACTCAAATTTAATCAAATTCAATTAATCCGAAATATTCTGGAAAATGAAAAATTCGAAAACACGTGTACACCGAACCAGAACTATAATCTATAATCCATCTAATTCAACTAATTTAAAAACTTTAAAATTAGACAATTCCGAAAATTTCTGGAAAACTGAAAATTCAAAAAATACGTGTACACCGAACCAGAACTATAATCTATAATCCATACAATTCAACTAATTCAAAAACTCTAAAATTCGACAATTCCGAAAATTTTTGAAAAACTGAAAATTCAAAAAATACGTGTACACCAAACCAGAACTATAATCTATAATCTATATAATTCAACAAATTCAAAAACTCTAAAATTCGACAATTCCGAAAATTTTTGGAAAACTGGAAATTCAAAAAATACGTGTACACCAAATCTGAACTCTTCCTCCTTCTCTTTTCCTTCTTCTCTTCCTCTTTTCTTCTTCTTCTTCTTCTTCTTCTTCTTCTTCTTCTTCTTCTTCTTCTTCTTCTTCTTCTTCCTCTCTCATCTTCTCTCTTCTTTCTCTCTCGTTTTCTCTGGTTTCTGATGTGCTTCTGTGTGTTTACTATATTTTTGGCTTCAATTTTGTTTATGAAGCCTCACCGCTTCATCACTCGGTGCTATTTTTTTTTTAAAAAATTTTTGTGTCATTGCGACCGCGTACCGCGAGCGGTGGTCGCGTTGCTCACTGGTGAAAATTTGCCACTTTCACCGCCAGCAGTTACCGCGAGCGTTGGTCGCGATCCTGGTTGGGATCCTGGTCACGGTGCTCACTGGTCCAATTTCTCCATTTTCACTGCGAGCAGTTACCGCGATCCCTGGTCGCGATGCTTACTGTCCAAGTTTTCACCCTTTTCTTCGTGCATTATTTTCGACTGGTCAAATTGGTCCATTAGGAAACCTAAAAATTGGTACATTTAATTACATTTTTAACCCCTCAAATCATAAATATCATATTCACATAGTCAATATTAATTCAATCATACTTTTCATATTTATTCGAAACTAGGGATGTTACACCTATTGTATGCATGAACCGCGAGGTGGAATCTTTCATTGGTAAACATATTGATGCCTTTCATGAAATTAACCTAGGGGCCACGTGTGATTGTTTGGAAAAATGTTTGAGGGTTCGGTCCGAGTTGATATTTCGAAACCTCTGAAACGCGGTCTCAAACTGGATTTAGGGGAGGGCGAAGCCTCGTTCCTATTATTAAGGTACGAAAAACTTCCTGATCATTGTTTTCAAAGTGGGCGAATTGGTCATCTATTTAGGGAATGCCTAGGGGATATTGTTGTTAAAGAAGGGCATGATCAGGAGTTTAAAGCTTGGCTGCGTGCCTCAAGTCTGCAGAAGTCTCGTCCTTCTCGGCTGGAACAACCATCTCCGTCAGTGGCTACGGCCATGGTAACGGTGCCAACAACGTCCAGAGGGATACCCAAAGGGGTGACTGGGGAGGTCCAGCCTCTCATGCCAATTCTGGCACCTATTACTGCTCCGTTTTAAGACGTAGAGGACTCTGTCTAAAAAATTCCCCCCACGTTGCATGGTGATAGTGAGGGCGGAAGTAGTGCCTTGCATGAGGATATTAATGGCAACAGTGGAGAATTGCATGGGGATATTGAAGGCTGTAGTGTAGACTTGCATGGGAAATTATTGGCTCCAGTGAAGCCGTGCATGAAATACCAAGTGGCTATTTGTTTCAAGCCCAGGTCCCCTCTAAGGTGCAACTGCTATCTGCACCTATTGAACAGGTCGTCCTTGATCCCCCACGGATGAAGACCTTGCAAAATGCGGTGACTAGTCCTTCTTCACCCCGCTCGATGGGTACCGTGGCAGTTCCGTTTGTGATAGAGAAGGGTAAGGGAGTGGCTTCCTCTGATCTTATTATTGATCTTGTAAGACAACCTATGGATATTACCTCGACAGCCCGTAAATCTTCCTGGAAGAGATGTGCGAGAATATCCAATGATAATTGTTGGTGGAGATGGAGGATACGAGTTCTTTGAAGAGAAGTGCGAGTGTTGCTGTTGATAGTATGTTGTATTCCAAGAAATCAAAAATTTTATTGGCCGATCTGGATGGTGCCCAGGCCCGCCGGGATCAATGAGTATCCTTGTATGGAATGTCCGAAGTTTGGGGAACTCGAGGACATTCCAGATGCTGCAACATTATCTGCGGCTTTATAACCCCGAGGTTATCTTTTTGGTTGAAACAATTTCTACTCATGATCGATTGGAACGTCTTCGTGTTTCTCTTAGTTATTCTAGTAAACTTGTTATTGACAGGGAAGGACATAGTGGTGGGCTTTGTTTATTGTGGACTGACTCTATTGATGTTGATTTGATTAATTTTTCTAAGCACCATATTGATACTAAAATCAAGTCGTCTGGGGGCTTGGTTTGGCGGTTCACGGGTTTTTATGGGCATCCTAAAGTGGCTCAGCATCATCACTTGTGGACTCTTCTTCGTAGGCTCCAACTCTAGTCAACTTTACCTTGGCTTTGTGAGGAAGACTTTAATGAGATCCTCTCTTCCTCGAAGAAACAAGGAGGGGTGGCTCATTCTCGGTATTTAATTAATAATTTTCGTCGCGTTGTAGATGACTGTGGTTTTCGTGACTTGGGTTTTCAGGGACCCAAATTCACTTGGTGTAATGGCCGACCTTCAGACTTGATCCTTGAGCGGATAGACCAGTTCTTGGCTTCCGATGATTGGCTCCGTCTCTTTCCGAACTTCACCGTTCAGCACCTAGATTTCTGCAGTTCTGAGCACTGGCCTGTGCTCCATTCTTTTGCTACGGGTCTTCTTCCATGACGAAGGCAACGCAGCTGGGGGCACAAGTTCAAATTCAAGAGCTGCTGGGCCGATTCTTCTGACTGTCGCGACATCATCCAGCGGTCCTGAGCTGGGTGGTGCGCAGTCCTCTTCGGCATATGGTTCCGTCAAAGCTGCAGTTGTGTGCATCATTCTTGGATATATGGAACCGAACCTCCCTGCAGAAGCTTCGCCGTGAGATTGTTAGCACTAAGGGTCATATCCACGTGCTTGGGCAAGCTGTCATGGCTCATTCTTGGAGTGACTTGCTAGTTTAGGAGGAAAAACTTGACAAGCTTTTAGGTCAGGATGAAGATTATTAGCATCAGAGAGCCTATACCTCGTGGTTAGCTAATGGAGATAAAAACACTAAATACTTCCACTTCAAGTCGAACCAACAAAGAAAGTGCAATACTCTCTAGGGACTCTTTGATTCGGCGGGGGAATGGAAGACGAAACTTGAGGACGTGGAATTAGTGATCCATGACTACTTTAAAAATATTTTTGCTTTTTGTATTTTTGATTCTACGGATTTCTGTGCAGTTACTAGTAAGGTGGCTCCTAAGGTGACTTCGACTATGAATCGTGTGCTCGATGGAAACTTTTCAACCTTGGAAGTCCGTACGGCGTTGAAACAAATGCATCCGTCCAAGGCTCCTGGCTTAGATGGCATACTTGCTCTTTTTTATCAAAAGAATTGGGAGATTGTAGGTGATGAGGTTGTAGGTGCTTGCCTTGAGTGCCTTAATGAGGACAGGGATTTAAGTCACCTAAATGATACTGCGATTGTCCTTATTCCTAAGATCCCTGCGACTTCTCACATGACTGACTTCCGCCCTATCATTCTCTGCAACGTCTTGTACAAAATCATAGCTAAGACTCTAGCCAATCGCCTACATCTGGTGCTTGGTTAGGTTATATCTAAATCCCAGAGTGCCTTTAATCCTGGCCGTCTGATGACTGATAATGCCATTGTAGGTTTTGAGTGTCTGAATCTCCTTCAGCATCCTCAGAAGAGGAAGAGAGGCTTCATGGCTCTGAAGCTTAACATGTCTAAAGCCTACCACCGTGTTGAATGGGGTTTTCTAGAATGTATGATGGTTAAGTATGGATTTTCTGACTAGTGGGTTCGCAAGATTATGCACTGTATTTCATCAGTTACCTACTCTTACTTGATCAATTAGGCAGTTTGTGGTTTCCCGAAGCCTTCCAGGGGGCTGTGCCAGGGGGCCCTTTATCCCCATACATTTTTCTTCTGTGTGCAGAGGGCTTATCCTGCCTCTTTTCGGCTGCAGAAGATGTAGGGGCGATCCAAGGAATTGCGTGTGGCAGGGGCGATCCAAGGAATTGCGTGTGGCAGGAATTGCCTCTTTGCCATGACAATCTTCTGTTTATCAAAGCTGAGGTTTCTGAATGCCTCCAGATTCAGGATATTTTAGTTTCTTATGAAAAAGCTTCGGGCTAGATTATTAATAGAGACAAATCTACAGTAAGTTTTAATCATCATCTATCTGATGGTTCTAAAGCTGAGCTGAGCATTATTCTGAGTGTGCGCGTGGTGGAGCATCACGATCGGTATCTTGGTCTTTCTAGTTTTGTGGGCCGTTCTAGGAGAGATCTTTTTTTTAGAATTAGAGATAAAGTCTAGAAAAAGCTTCAGCTTTGGAAAGGGTCTTTGTTTTCTGCTGGAGGGAAGGAAATTTTATTGAAAACTGTGATTCAAGCTATGCCCAACTACTCCATGAACCTTTTTCGCCTCCCTTAGTAGTTGATCCTGGATATTCATCGACTTATGGCTAGGTCCTAGTAGGCCCAGCTGTGTCATAATAAGCTTAATGGAGAGCTTGGGTTTCATGACTTGGCTTTGTTCAACCAAGCTTTACTTGCCAAGCAGGGTTGGAGAATCATTTCTTCCCCAAATTCTTTAATGAGCCGTGTTCTGAAATTTCTTTATTTCCCGAATTATGATTTTTTTGCAGGCTAGAGCTTCAGGTCCGATGTCGATGGTTTGGCGTAGCATCCTCTGGGGCTGGCCACTTCTGGAAAGAGGCCTCCATTGGCGTATAAGGAGTGGTGAGGCCATGCAGATTTACGAGGATAATTGGATTCCGCGGGCTCAATCGTTTAAAGTTTGGCTGCCTTTCATCCTTCCGCCTGATGCGCGAGTTGCTTCCCTCAAAGGAGCTTCTGGAGATTGGGATGTTAATCTTATCAGAGCCTATTTCCCTCTTGATGATGCCGATGCCATTCTCTCCATTCTTCCCTCCCTCCGCCAAGATGCCCTTTGTTGGTGAAGGGAGTTTTAGAAAAGATTTTGATTATCGTATAACATGTGGAATTGGGTTTCAAAATTTTTCTTATATTGAAAACCTTTTTCAATTAGAAACGAGTTCCTGTATATACGCAGAAAAAGACTTTAGAAACTACATACCTTTTTCTTGATTTTCTTTTTCTGATTCTTTGATCTACCACCAGATCTTCCGAGCTATGACCCGCGGTCTGACAACGTGTATGTGAGCACGTCACGGCAAGAGATGGATGTCACGTGAAAAGAACGCTGGCCGAATCCTGCAAAATAGGGGAGAGTCAGAAAAAACTTTTTTTTCTTTTCTCTCTTTGGTGGCCGAATTCTCTTTCTTTTTCACTTGTGTGCTATGTTAGGTTTTTCCTAACTATATAACACTTATATAGTAGTCCTTTAGGGTTTTAGTTTGACTAAGTCAAAATAGGATTCTAAATCCTATTTATTTTTAGTCTCCCTAAAGACTTGAACCTGTGACCTCTTGGACTATTAAAATAATCTAATTATTTTAATTCTTTTGTCCTAGTCATTATTTAATCACATGACCTCATATTTAATAAATAAAATTATTAATTATTAATTATTAATTTCTATTATTTTATTAAATATTTAATTAATTAAATAATCACATTATTTAATTATTCTCTTTTATTTAAATCGCATTACTTTCGTAACACTATTAATTGGATCATCCAATTAATCTACCGTGATCCTCGTTACCAACAACCATAAGGGCTAGCAAGGGGATCTAATGGACCCACAGTTTTGAGCTCCAATAATACTTAGTAATATTAATTAAAACTCTTTAATTAATATTTCACGATTATTAACCTCGGAGTTATTCCACTAAAAACCCGAGGCTGCACTCTCAAAATTGTAGACATGTTTATACAATCTGAAGTCTCAGTGTCCATTGATATAGCTAATTTCATATAGTGTGATCCTCCACAAATAGTTCATAACTAAAGCTGTGTCATAAAGTCCGTTATACCCCTCTAGATATATCTTTTCCTTTAAGTACCATTGATTCTTTAATGAACAATTAAATCCTGTCTTTCTCACGGAAGAAGGAGAGCGCTCATAATCGTTCAAGCCCCGAATCAACCTTTAAGGGAACTACTCATCTACTTCAATCAAGAATAAGTGGATTATACTATTGTGTACAAACCTTCCCAACCACAAGCCAAACCGCGGCTCCAAGATACAGAAGTATTGGTCGAGATTCTCATCAATCTCACTTATGGTAAATCAAAAGCCACGATCTAACCTGAAAGAGTCGATAAGACACTCAGGATTAAGATCACCTATAAATAGCCATCGTTTATCGATTATATATGAATCTCATCTACTAACGAATCTTGGTGAGAGATTCATATAAATCGTAGCCCAGTCCTATATGATCTCATCATATAAGGTGCCTCCATTCTCATGTCAACTATATGAGCGGTCTAGGATAAGACCACGGTACTTTACAGAATGGACCGCAGCAGTAGATCAATCACAAACAAAGTACCCAGCTTTGTTCGCTCTCTACGGACTCTTTAGATTGCATATCTCAAAATGAATCTTCTCTGTATATGACTATCATATATTCATTATGAGATTACATCTTGCAATATAGAATGTTCTTGCACAATACGAATGTATTATTGAATATAAAACATTTTATGAACTTGAATGATAATCTGAATAATTCTTATTATTTTCTTTAACCATTTACAATTACAAGCTTTAGGGTATAAATCTCAATAGTTGGCACTTTGACAAATTTGGGAAGTTCACAGTGAAGAGTGCTTATTGGTTGGCTTCGCAAAACCCTCTCCTTGCTGGTAGCTCTTCCGCGGCTGCGCTTTCCTCTTGGTGGCGCTTGGTATGGCAGATTGATGTCTCTCCTAAGGTCCGAATGCTCTTGTGGCGGGTTTGTAATGATTGGTTTCCTTCGGCGAGAACTCTTGTTCGGCAGCACATCTCATCCGAAGGCCGCTGTCAACTTTGCTCCACTGGCTTCGAGTCTTGGGTGCATGCTTTGTGGGGATGTCCTCGATTGAAACAAGTCTGTAAAGCTCGTCCTAGGTTTGCCAATCTGTCTGGGAACTTCGTTGGCTCTCCTTTGGACTTTATTTTTCTGTGCAGGACCTCTCTTTTGTGTCCTGATTTTGAGCTTTTTTGCGTCACCATTTGGAGGACCTGGTACTACCGGAATTGTTTCATTTTCTCGGGGCGAAAAATGCTGTTCTCAGACATTGGCCCTTGGGCAGCTTCCGTCTTGGTGGAATTCCATATCGCGAACGCTTCTCCTGCAGCCCCTGTGTTTCGGCCTGCAGCCCCGCCTAGGTGGTCAGCTCGCTCGCCTAAATGGTTCAAAATAAACTCCGATGCTACAGTGGACTCTCCTAATAAGAAGGTCAATTTTTAGATTATTATTTGGGCTAGCAGTGGTCATGTTATGGCTGCCCTTGCTGAGCCCTACCCCTTGCTTGTTTCGGTTATTGTTGCTGAGGCTTTGGCTATTCATCGAGGGATCCAGTTTGCTATGGAATTGGGCAGTTCGCCTGTAGGTTTCGAGTCAGATTCGTCTTTGTTGATCTCCTTGATTATCAGTAAGGATCCTCCGCTTTCGGATATAGGCCTTATTGTTTCTGATATTATTCAATTAGTTTCTTCGCTCTCTATTTCTAATGTTAGCTTTGCGCCTCACTCTTGCAATGGGGTCACTCATAAGCTTGCTCGTTTTGGTCTTTCTCTTTTGGATTTTTTGATTTGGTTGGAGGATGATCCACCTTGTGTGGCGGACCTACTTCTCTCTGAATCCTCGCGCTGTAGTTTGGTTTTGGTTTTATATAGTTTCCCTTCATCAAAAAAAAAAAAAAAGTGTATTTAGAAAATAAATAAACGATGATATTATTGAATTAAATCGGCTCCTACGAGATATTGAGCCACACTCCAAAAACGAATACAGTGCAGAGCTACCAAAGGATAATATTTTCACCGAAATTTCTTGAAAAGAGTTTTCTTTTCTTTTTTTTTTTTTTTCTTTTTTTTTTTTTTTTTTTTTTTAGAAGAGTTTTCAATAGATAAAGAAAGTAATAATTAAAAACAAAAAAATGCAGACTATAATTTGCTGCAGCACTATGGACCTCATGATTGCTTGAATTTTTTTTTTTTTTTTTTTGTGTGGGCTTCTTCTGTCTTGTTAGGCGCTGTAGAGTGTAGACACTATTATTGTTAGTCGCCGTCACTATACCAGACCAGGGACCAAACTAAAACGTCTGTCCTTCCTGTATCGTTTTCAGATAATCAAATCTCAACTATTGAATACGATTTTAAAGGCACACGTTACGTTAAAAGTCCACTAAAATTCATGTTTTAAAACAAGCGTGTTTTTAAAAAATGACTTTTAATGAGACATTAGTTACTTGAACCCCATTGTCGCATATCGTGTATGATGATGTGTACAACAGTACAAACATTATCATCGGTGGCGCTGCTTTTGGATACTCACCTAATATGTTTTTACTTCATTAGTTTACTAATGCAACTTTTTCGATAACATTTCCACTCATCACCTTGTTATTTTTTTCTTTTGTTCATTTGGCAAAGCATAAACTACAAATTGAGACGATTTTTTCAAGCCTTGTTTTTCTCTTTTTCTTTATTGAAAAGTACTACTCGTTGATAATTGCCATTATGATGTCCATTTAATTTTATTTTTTTCCTTCGTTGCAAAGTTTTAAGTGAAGGAAATATAAATTTCCCTATGTTTTAACAAAAGATGTTAATAAAATAAAAGGTAATGAAAAATAAAGGGAATTTAGTAAAAATACCTAAATAGTAATGAAAAATTATAAACCTATCCACTCCATTCTAACTTTTGCATGGTCTATCCAAAGTTATGTTTGAGACAAAAATGCCCCTCATATTTTAACACAACTCACAAAACGTTTTTTACTCTTCACAAATTTACACGAACAAAATCTCTCATTTCCCTAGTTCAAACTAACTCCCAAAACTTGTTTACACTTTTGATGACCCGATCATTTTTTGAATGATTTAATTCTTCACAAACTCAAAATAAATTCTCTCATCTCCAACTAAACTATCATCATCCTATTATATACATGGATTCGCTAAGGTTAGTGTTCATTTTTCATTTTTTTGGGCTTTGCATTTATGTTTTCATTGAGGGATATAAATAGAGATCGGTGGTTTTTTATTTTTGCACTTGTTATCGGGTCGATCTTACCTGATAGTGGTTACTATCAAGTTGAGAAGACCCGAGGTTTGTTATTGCCGGGTTTGTCTCTCTGAGGATTGATACCATCGTTTTCGTCCTGAAGTCCATCTTCAAAGAAACCTTGCAAAGTCAGTCCAGTCACTTTTTTTCCTCCATTAAAATCTTTGCGACAAATCCTGTCATCTCTTTTGCTTTGGTATTTCTAGTAGAAACGGTCGTATCCCAAATCGTAGACCGCTAACTAAACAAAATTCATTTGCTCTAAGATGTATTCTCACCAATAACAAACCACATCTCATTTTCAGCATCTCGAACATGACACTCCCTCAATAATACTTGATGACAAAATTGAGCAGAGAACACAAATTCATGAACAAGTGAAAAATGACCAAAGTACATATCTTTAAATCTCTCTTGTTGTCATTCTGTAAGCTTTTTCTTTATCAAATCAATATTCTCTCATTTACAGTAAATAGTGACTTTTGTAGATAAAAATTCTTTTTCCTTTATTTTCAATTATTTAACTAATTTCTTTGAAGTCATTGATTCATTTAATGCCCTGAAATACATAAGAATTTTCATATCGTCAATAAACCATAATAAAAAAAACAGTAATTGAAACAGAAAAAAAAAACACGTATTGTTTTGTAAAAAAACATACATATTTCGTCAGGTCTGATGATTTACTATTATCGATTAATTACAACCTGATGGTTTTTTCGTCGGGACATGATAATACGATAAAACCTAATTTCAGCCCAGACCGTCTTAATGATGGATAACCTGATGAAATTAGTGACTGTTCATTATTTTCTTCAACAAACATCGGGTTTACTCAACGCGATAAATGACAAACCACAAATTTTCAACAAAAATTTTATCCATCAAACCAAATCAATATTTGAAATTTAGAAAAATCAAAAACCCACAACGTAATCAACCAAACACCTTTTTTAATTTCATTATTACATATAAAAAATCTTTCTAAACCTTAAATCTATCGGGTCATATACTCATCGGGTTGAAATCACGAGGAAAAATTATAAAAACTTATCACTAATCTTTACTAATGCAAGAAATTCATGCTTGTAAATGAAATCAGTAAGTAGAAAATGACATTTTACCTTTTTTTTTTCTAAAAACTTTCTCCTTACAGAACTACTTAAACTCAAACGAATCACCTAAGAAAGTATAAATAAAATCGAACAAGAAATAGAAGTTCAAATCTGCTATAAGTATGGTTGGGTTTGTCAAGAGTTTAAACAAAGTTTTCGATGGTGGCAGTTTGGGGAGATGAGAGATTTTGTTGGCGTAGGTCTGTAAAGAGTAAATGAAAGGGTTGGATATGTGAAGAATAGTTAAAAAAGTTTTGTGGGTTGGGTTAAAATATGAAGGGTATTTTTGTCTCAAACATAATTTTAGGTAGACAATGTAAAAGTTAGTGTGGATGGGTAGGTTTACAATTTTCAATTACTATTTGGGTATTTTTACTAAATTTTCAAAAATAAAAAATATTATCTTAAAATATGAAAAATTAGGCATTAGTTATCTTGAAAAGACAAAAATTTTACTATAAACCATTATTAAAATATGGATCTGATCTTGGTAAAAGTTTGGAAAATGTAGCTGAACATGAATCTGATATCAACATTCTGAACTTCTTTTGGGCCTTTTAGCTTTAATAAATTGGTCAAAAGCACTACTAGAAAAAAAAAATGAAATTAGTGCTAATTTTTATAATTAATTGTCAAAGTGCTAGGTGCGCACCGAACAAGTTACTTGGAAAACTTGTGCACAAACACTAGGTGGTCGACATTGACTTTTGTAACTTAAAAAACTATTTTTTATTTTTTATTTTTACAAGTACTAGAATTGTTGTCACAAAACACACGAGGCAATATACCTGAAAAGAATTTTATTAGCACACATGATTTCTCTGCAACACATTTTGTCCAGAGGAATCCACAAATGATCAGTTCACATCTTTGAAGGATGCTCTTAGTGGTCCCTTTTCAAGAGTTTTTTAGGCCAAAATTAATGATTTTCTTTCAGATTTTCACATCTACGATATTATGTTGAAGAAACAAAATATTCAAGCGTTAAAATCTCATATATTTAAAAATCTCTTAATTAAGTGATTTTTAATATGATATGAGAGTGCGGATAATGTATTATACTAAATATGATAATCTGAAAATTCCAATAAATTTAAAGAAAAGATAATGTAAAAAACCTTTAATAATTTAGTTTAGAGTTATAATAACTCCATAAATAAATAAATAAATAAAGAAGAGAAAATGTGTATGTGATGTATGGTCAAAAAGAAAGTGGGCTGGTTTTTGAGTGAATTATAATTGGATTGAAATGTGGTTCCACTTGGGACATAAATGATTAAATGAAGCAAGCAAAGAAGAGAAAATGGTCAGTTTCATGATGTGATAAAGAGTTAAAACTATTCATTGGGTACTACTTTACACAGTTAGTTGTCGGCATAAGTACAAAGTACAAGTTTAGTTTGAGTTTAATATCTACTCCTGTAAGTTTCACTCGTCAAATTTTTCAATCATGGAGTTTTATTACTATTTCTGCTCACACAACTTTGGGTGAATATCAAACTACTCTGCTTTAATCTTATTTTTAGTCATCAAAATCAGCATTGCATGCGCGGCCTGACACTATATACAGAGAACCCACAAAAATTAAAAAAAAAAAAAAAAGTTTAAAGTATTTTATTTACTTGCATTTTGCTGGATATTATCTAGTTGAGTTTCCATCATAGCCTTTTATTGTGAGATATATTTTTCGAATCGAATTTTATTAATTATTATATATTTTTTTTAACATAGAAAAAAAATACTTAGATTCTTGTATCAAAACCTAAAATATATTAGTTACCTCAATTATGGCCCAATGAATTTTAGGAACTATTTTATAGTTTTTTTTTCTTTTCTTTTTTAATGACTCCAATTGTTTTTTAATCTTAACAAATATTTTTATTTGTTTTTCAATCAAAACTTAGCAGATAAACAGTACCAAAAATGTTTTGATTATTGCACGTTCACTTATAGTTTAAGTAGTTAATGCACATTTCTCTTACCTTAATGGTGAGGGTTCAAGTCCCATCTTGCACATTTATCAGCATGTGTAGATAGTTTTTCCCCCTTATTATAAGATTAGATATCTCCCGTTATAAGAGTAGATATCCAGACCGCGCGTTTAATAATTGATCTTAGCAGGTCCTAGCAGTTATTAATCTTATAATTATAACCCTTAAAAAAAAATTTTGATTATTATATCCATCCTTTCAATACCAAATTTAGAGAGAAGCTTACACACTAAAAAAAAACAGTGACTTTTTATTGCAAAAAAATATATTGTATTTACTATAAAAGAATATTTAAAAATGTTGTTGTGATGGAGTAATAATTTTTGTAAAAAAAAAAAATTATTATTGATAAAAAATTTAAAATATACAGTACAAAAGTTTAAAAATTTTATATTTATTACGGATTAATATCAGTAATAAAAAAATTACTATAAATATAAATTCTTTTTTAATGACAGTAAGTAAGAATCCACCAAAATCTCACAAAAAAATAAAAAATAAATAAATAACAAACATGCATCTTCCATTTGAAAGAACAATAATGAATCTGAGGAGTCAATGCCTAACTTAAAACATTATTCTGACTTGAAATTTAACAATGGATCCTCTAATTTCTGGCCATGTTTTAAGGGAAATAAAAAAAAAACTTAATAAAAATTTATATTTATTTTAATACATTAATACATATTTTTCTATATCTCAATATAATAAATATATATGTTTTTGACCTTTTGAATTCTTAACTTTTTTTAATTGTACAATTAAAAGATTAAATATAAGTTTATCGAAACCTTCCGCGATCATCAATTAGTACACATTCGGCCCGATATATACTCTCATAATGCGGCAACAAAATTTCTTACACGTATTAGTAAATATGTATGGTGAAACTTGAATTCTACCACTAAAGTAAATGAGAAAATGAGTTAATTATTTGAAGTATGAGTGGATATAATTTTAAATCTTTAACGTGATAATTTAATCGTACAAAGTGTTTTGTAATAACTAGCTCTAGCTACCAAGGGTTATTGGAGGAGTCTCACGTGCTCCTTTAAACTACTAATATTCAAAACTTGTATATTTAGTATGAGTATATCTCTCTCGTACTTAGAGTAGACGATTCTTTGGTAGTCATCCCTATCATAAGGTGTCAAATTAAAAAATAAAGGAAGAATTACACTCAAGTACCCTGACTTATAACGTAATTGTACGTTTAATGCCAATTTTACCATAATTGCATTCGAGTACCCTGTAATCCGTTGACCACCGTTAGAGTAACGGTTGACCAAACGGATTCAAGGGCAAATTGGTCTTTTACGTTTAAATTTATTTTTAAAAAATCATCAAACCAATAAGAAAATGCCACGTCATATTAAAAATATTTTTAAAAAAAATTTAAAAAAACTCAACATCAAAAAAAAAATTGAAAAAAAAAATTCTTATCTGGGTTCGCGATCGAACCCAGCAACCTGGGTTTGCGATCGAACTCAGATCTGATTTTTCAATTTTTTTTTCCTTTGCAGGGGTAGTTTCGTCATTTTACCTAAATCCGTTTTGTCAATCGTTACTCTAACGGTGGTCAACGGATTACAAAATACTCGAATATAATTATAGTAAAACTAACATTAAACGTGTAATTACGTTATAAGTCAGGAAAAAACAGAGCTCTAACTTCACTCCACTCCACTCACATTTCATAAATGTGCGTTGATTTCTCTTTTCGCTATCATTAATTAATTGTTCCTCAAAAGATTTCTATTTAATTTTGGGCCATATAGCGTGAAACACGAACTTGGAGCTGGTGAGGTAAGGAACTTTACGTGACAGAGTTCTGCTTCACCGCTTCACGTGATGTACTGCAACTTTAATTCTACCATTAAAATTTAGAAAAACAACGGGGACCCCTGCCTCTGAAATCTTCAACTGTATATTTATGAGACTTCTTGATACTATAAAAAAAATGTTTTTTTTTAATTTAATCAGTTGTATAGTATTTATTTCAAATTTTAATGCTCTGTTAGGAGTATTTCTATAAATAAAAAAAAGTGTTTCAATATACAATTTTTTTTTAATGGGTACAATTATAAGAGTAAGTTATCGGAACCTGTCGAGATAAATTAATAAACGTACAGTCTCGAATTACTAAACGCAGTAGGATTAATAAAATTAACCCATATAATTCACACCAATACACCCACACAAATAAATTGAAGGAGAAATAAAATATGAAATTTAATATTTTATAGGTACTATTAACTAACCTGATAATAATAAAATACTTAGTGATAAACCTAATTACTTAGATATGTTTAATCCTAACTGATTGGTTTAATTTTAATACAACACATACTAACGAGGCTGGAGGTATGAGTGTGTATATACTTTTTTCTTTTTTCTTAATAAAAGCACTTTGAAAATGCATTGATAAGTAAATATTTATAAGGGTTCGTTTGAAAAAGTTGGTTCAAATATAAATTTTAGGAGTAGATATTTTATAAGTAGAGTTTTTAAGGAAAAGCCGTGAGTCGTTTGATTGTCAATTAAAAAAGTCTTTTTAAGCTGTAAATTGTTTGATTATATTAATTTTAAAAGCTCTTTTAAATGATAAAATTACCAAAAAGGACATATAAAAAAATTTAAAACATAACAAAAATAAATGAGAAAATATATTTCCTTGTAATTATAAAAAAAGAATTGTAAAATATTATAAAAGAGTAGGAAAATACAATTTTCTAAACAAAATAATTAAAATAATAATAACAAATTAGACTGAATAATACACTGGAACTTTTGCAATTGGTATTGTTTTCAGGAAAAAAAAAACCCTCAATGTATAGTAAAAAAACTCACAACAAAATATACAAATATATACATACATATACAAATTTATGCACAGTAAAAAATAAGCATATGACAATATATATATATATATGTATAATACTGACATACACATATATATACGGTAACACACACACACATATATATATATATATATAATAACAACAACAACAATAATAATAATAATACTACATTGTTTGTACATATAGACAGACAATCTTATTTGAAATAGAGAAATAAAATAATAATAATTAAAAAGATATAAAATAGAATGAAACTCACAGATTAAAGATAAATTTTCGAAAATTTAAATGTATTGAGAGCAGTGAAGTTATGTGAAGTTAAACTAAGTTATTAGGGTTTTTAATTTAAAGGAATATTATAAAATTATAAAATATACTACGATTATATAAGACATTTTAAATTTTTTTTTAACAAGCCCAAAAATTTTCAGCTTCTCCGAGTAGACATAAAACAGCTTCTTTAATCACCTAAAAATTCTACTTGGTTGGCAACTAAACTACACAAAAAAAAAATTAAAAAGAGATTTTGAGATTAAATAAGTTTTTTTTTTACCACTAGATAAACTCTTACAAACATACTGTCTCTAAATAAATAATCAATGTTAAAATATTTTTTACTTCAATTTGTCCATGTTAACCCAAAACACAAAAATAAATATAAAATATCTTTAAAATATTTGAAAGCAATTTTTTTTTTACAATACCAAAACCACTTTATACGCACTTTTATTAGTGAAATAAATAAATAAATACTGTGCCATAAGTGCTTTACGAAAAGTCCAATAAAACAAGTTGAATAACCATCTACCTAAACGTAATAAACAAACATGGCACACCAGGATTGTTGTCGGTTATATATATATATATATATATATATATATATATATATATATATATATATATATAAGGCAGAATCGGCAGTCCCTAAAAATTACACAAATTGTTATACAATTTATTGATCCTTAGATTACAATAAATTGAATGGTTGAGATGCACTCATACTTTTAATTGCAATCACATTAGTGCACTTCAAATTATCTGTCAACTATATATGGATATATACTGCAATATTATCCGCCAACTATATGCTTTTTTTGACATTAATGCACAGAAGTAATAATAATGCAGGCAAGCAACTTCACATCATTTTCTATCAGAAAACCTCACGCCACGATTTTGTGAGATTGAAGAAATGAGACTATTCAAATGATAATGTTTGATAAATTTACTTATGCATTCACTTTTTTTTAGTGGTATATACATCCCTTTTCCATTTATAATAGAGTTCAAATCTCGATCATATCTATTAATTAATTTTTTATATATGTTATGAGAATAATAACTTCCAATAGTATCGGACATATATTATTTAATTTCCACGTATTCTAATAAATTGTCTGACCACATATTTTAAAAAAATATATGGCGAGAGGATAAGTGTTGATCACGTGTGGTTTATAAAGACGTGGACAGATGGTTGGGCACGTGATGAACAATCTAAAAGCTTGGTGATCGTGATGTCGGCCGAACATCTTTTTTATCTTGGACTTTTATACTGGTCGTTTAAAAGATCAACGCGTTCATCCTTAACCTAAATTTTTTTCTAAATTTTTATAGGTTTAAAAATATATAAATTTAATAGTTATAATTTTATATTATATTTTATTTTTTTTTAAAAAAATTTTACACGTATCATGACATATAACCAATTTAATAGTTAAAATTTTATATAAAAACTTAGGAAAAGTTTAGGTTAAGAGAAGATCCTAATCCTTAATATATATATATATATATATATATATATATATATATAAATAATTACAATTAAATTCAGGATTCAGAAAGGGGAACATAACTCGAACTCATAACCTTAACGATATAAGTATGAAAGATAAATCGCTGGGTCAACCTCATCTTGTTGTCATTTAAAAGACATTTAAGTAAGGTTAATGTGACACCATTTTAGTGTGAAAATACTAAATTGGTGTGATTTTGTATTTTAATGGTGTATTAAATTCCATTTCTTTTTTAAAAAATTAGTTGATAAATAGTATCACTTCAAATTTGGTGTGATATTATTCATCACATCAAATTTTTTTAACTTTTATAAATTTTTCATTTTACCCTCATTGGTTAGTTTAAATGAATTTTATATTCTTTTATTAATTTGGTATATTTATAAAATTTAATAAATAATAAAATTTATAAATTAAAATATTATAAAAAATATATCATTAAAAATATCTCGTCGAGATCTTCAAAATGAACCCAATATTATATATATAATTTATTTAATCTATTTTTTATCTTATCTCTAAATTTTTTATTTTAAATTAAATTTTTAATAATTATAATATAAAAATACAGTAATATATTAAATATAATAACATTAAAATTAAATAAAATTAAATATAAAATTAAAATATAAAATAAAGTAAATTAAAATATAATTTAATAATAAAACACACGATAACAAAAATTCTATGAGTTTTAGTGAAAAATTGAATTAAATGTTTTTATTAAATTAAAAGCTTATGTGTTAAAGTATGTTTAAGTTAAAGTATGATTTGATTAACAATTAAAAAAAATATGTAACTCATTATATGAATAATTATCTTTTAATATTATATGATTAATTATTTAAGTATATTAAATAAATTAATTAATTTTGTATAAGTTATTAAATAAAATTAATAATATTATATAAAGAATATTTTAAATTAATATTCTTTAAAGATGTTTTTTATACCAATTTGGTGTTAATAACATTAGAGTGAAAAAAAATTTAGTGTAAGTATATTTTATAAAAATATTTTTTTAATACTAAAATAATGTAATATTTAATATTTTACATTGAATTTGCACTTATAGTTAATTTAAAAAAAAAAAAAAAAACGTAGTGCATACTAGATCCCACGTGTTCCCATTTTCTTACTTCTTAGGCCATCTCCAACCCACAGCACCAAATTTTGCATTAAAATGGTGCAAAAACAGCATCTTTTTAGAATATTCTTACACCAAATTTTTTTCATCTCCAACCCAATTTGCACCAAATTGGTGCAAATACTATTTTTAAATAATATTCTATACATAATTCTTTAAATAATATTTATTTATTTATTTAGTATTATAATATTATTATTAAATAATTACATATATTATATAAAAAAAATTAAATACTCAAATTAATTTTTTCTCATTTTTAATATAATATTATTTTAATTATTATTTTTTTCCAACTAATTTTTTTATCCAACTAATTAAATTTGTATCTAATTTTTACCCGCATATTTTTCGAGTGACTGTTTTTTCACCCACTTATTTTTCTACCATTAAATTTTCATCAATTTTAACCGACATATTTTTTCTAGTCAATAATCACATTATCCAAAAATATAAAAAAAATTTCAAATAAAAATATTTCATTAAATAACATGACTTACATAAAATATAAATAAAAGCTGAATAATAATTATTATTTTTATTTTCTTTTTTTATCCATGTATTTTGTTGAAGTTAGTTTAACGTTATTGTTTTTATTTAATTACTGATTATTATATTTTTAAAATAGTAATTGATAAAATAATTTTTTTTATACATTAAAAATTTAAGTGAAATTAAAAATTAAAAATGAGTTAAATATTTAATTAATAAGTTAATTAAATAACTTAATAATATATATCAATATTATACTCATTTTGAAGCTCTCGACAAATTAATCCCAACGGTATATTTTTTGTATAAAGTTAATTTATATATTTATTTATTTATTGAAATATATAAATTAATTAAATTAGTTAAAGGATATAAAAGGAATAAAATTTGTTGGAGTTATAATATAAAGGACAAAATTGGAATTTAAAAATATGCACAGTACTTGGTGCAAGTGAACAGTGCTGCACCAAATATGGTGCAGTACTGTTCACTTGCACCAAAAATGTGCATAGGAGACAGCACAATGGTGCTGCGTTGGAAGGCAATTTTGCACTATTATGGTGCAATGCACCATTAAGCGTCTCCCGTTGGAGACGCTCTTAGAATCTCATTGTTGTCACCCTTTTGAGTTCGAATTTTGTCCCGTACTTGATGTCGTCGCTTTTAAGTTTCTTCTTTACTGATTTTATTGCTAATTTGGTGACATTTAATTATTTATATTTCTCTTCTATAGAGTACTGTTTCACTAAAATTCAAGTTTTGTAAAGAAAACAGGGTAAAAAAAAACAGATCAAGAGAGAATTTAAGTATTCTACTTTTAAACTTTAAAAAATAATGCATACTTGTATCCCATGTGTTAGAAAATCTTTGATAATATACTATAACACATATTTAGACGATTGAAACTTTATTTAGGGTATGTAATAAATATTTGAATAGTTATTTATGGCATGTAATATTTGATCTCAGGTTTGAGTTTTTCCTCCTTCTTATTTTCTTAATTTTTTTAATTATTTGACCATTGATTAGATTAACCGTTTACTTATGAATTTTTATTTTATTAACACGTGTAAAAGATAACATATAACAACTCAAACTCTCAAATATAATGATTGTTTGCCTACCTGCTAAAATTTAATTGGTGATGATGGGTCCAAACTCTTTAGGGTTTACATTTATTGTGATTGGATTGAAAAAAATTCCGACAAAGAATTGTGTTTCCATTAAAATTTTCTAACACCAACAAATATTTTTCTTTTGTAGGTGTTAGAAAATTTTAATGGAAACACAATTAAAAAAATGAAAAGAAAAATACATGAACAACTCACTTAGGCACTTAAAATATGAACCAAATTCTATTACTCAACTTTCGTCCCCCACTTACATTGTATTTGTATAGAATACAAGAGACCAAATTCTCCGAATTAGTCATTTTGGGTTTCTCTCCAAAACCATTCTCTGGATTTGATTGATTTTTGAAGTTGAAATGTTCCCATGTCAAAACAATGGACAAAAAATTATCCTAAAAAGGTACAATATAAAATAATGGACTAAAATTTGAACATGTAGTTGTATCTTAATTAGTTAGTCTTGTCCTCTCTTGGAGCACAAGAGACTTAAAAACAAAGTAATCTCCACTAATGTGAATTCATATGACATTATTATTATTACGTCGGCTAGCTAGTTTTCATGAGTTCTTGTTGTGACAAGCTTCCTCCCCTCCTCTTCACAATAAATGATGTAGTTTTCACGGTTTATGTCGGCAAACTTGCAATCTTTTCTCGTCTAGGAAATAGTCTATCATACACATTAAAGGGACACATGTTTTAATTTGTAGTTCCTCTTAATTATTGGGATATGATGTTAGCCGCACAAATAGGTTAAAGATCACATATTCATGATTTTACACATATCAAATTTATTTATAATATTAATAGTGATTGAAACGACTTATAAGTAAACTACTCACATCAACATTAAAATGATTATGAATTTAAGTTACCTTTATCTTTCTGTCTTTTTAACTAAATTAAGATGACAAATCTTAGTCACTAAATACACAATAAAATATGCACAACTAAAGTGGGGGTAATAACAAGTTCTAAAAAAGTGTGAATATCCTAATTAAACAATTTTTTTTTTAATAGAAAGAATTTATGCTAAAAAAAAACCGTAAAAAAAATATGTTATAATTCGCCGTAACAGTATTACAACTATTACCGTAGTAAAAAGTTTCACCATGAATAAAGTCATTATAAAAACCTTTTTGGCGCAGAATATTCGTTTTAAATAGTTAATATTTATCACCCATGAATATTCACTATAAATATAATATTTTTTTAGTGTAATTATATATATATATAAATTTGAAACTTGAAAATATTTGGCAGTAAAGGTCACTAAAATATTTAAGAATTGTGAGTGAGGATTATTGTTGATGTTCATTGATATTATCTTTTTATTTAGTTTAAAAAATATGAAGAAAATATTGATTTGGATTCATTTACATATGAAATAAAAGATATTATGGCAAAATCATTCACAATTTAAATAATTAGTGTACCTCTCTTCTACCTCAATAGTAAGGGTTCAAGTCCCACTATATATATTTATCCGTATGTATGGATAGTTTTCTCCTCTTATTGTGGGAGTAGATATCTCTCGTTATGGAGGTAAAAATCTAAACTGTATATTTAGTGATTGATCACGATAGGTCCTGACAATAATAATCATGTAATTGTACTTTTATATATATATATATATTACGCAACTTGTGCAGTTGGCAACCGGCCATTACTTATGTTCAATATTATTATTATAATATGTATACATAAGTACGATGCAAAATCCTTTCCTTTTTGAGTAAAATTTCGTTTTCCTTTTCGGCTAAACGTAAATCTCTCTTTCAATGAAACAAAAACAAGCGAATTATCAGTCACGATCATGAACTGTTCGCAAAGATATATATTCAAAAAACAACACAAGACAGAATCTCTCTTCCTATCAATTAAACCATAAAAAGCAAAATAATATATAAAATAAATTACAATTCAATAACGTAAAATTTGTACATAAGACACGAATAATGTTAGTTTTATTTTAATTACACAAAAGTATATATTCGTTAAATATAAGATAACAATTTACCAATTTAAAATTTTAAAAAATTCATATTATCTATAATTTAATTCTTTTATCTATTATTATAATATTATTTATTTTTAAAAAATAATAAAAAAGTCTCCTACAAATGGAGACAACAAAAATCTCCCCAACATCTTTAATCTTATCCAAAATAGATAAGACCCAATCCAATATCCTAATACTTCAATTGAATCTCTTTCATAATTCAACTAGTTGTCCTCCATAATTCAACTGGATTTCCTCTATATCCAACTCGGTGTAATCCTCCATTGAATGGTATTGATCGGTCCTTTTTTTAATTTAAATTTCATTGTTAATTTATTAAATTTTTTAGGTGATACATTATGTTTTGATTGAGCAGTGTAATTTTCTATTCATTTTTCTTTTTATATGTAAAAGACTATTTTCCTCTTCCACAATTAAATTTACAATTAACTTAATGGTAAGCATGGTTAAAAATAATTTTATATAATTACTTTAAAACTGACATTATTTATACCTTTTTATAAAAATCTAAGGCAGTAGGTTGCAATTTGACCAATAATATAATACCCAATTAAATTATTATTATTATTTTAGTAGCTTTTGACCATGCAATTTCCCTTACTAGACACGTGCATAAAACCCCTCCTCCGCCTTTTCGACTGGTTGAGTCGAACAAAACTTTTTCTCTCTTTCTCTCGGTACAAAACCATCTCAATGATCCATCAAAGTTCCTCACTCTCTCTCTCTCTCTCTCTATCTGAGCCAACCAACCAGAGTAGGCTATAGTGATTGGTGGGCTTGCCTACTCAAAAAGCACTTGCCTTCTATAGAAGGAGACAAAAGTAATCAAACGAACCTATATCTATTTAATTTTATTTATTCAATGTTTAATGTACAAATTATAATAGAATTATATTAATATATACTTTTTAAGGATATTCATTAAAGTGAATTATTGATAATGGTAATTTTATGTAAGTACATAATTTTATATAATTTCATTTATATACCCATTTTCAATATTAATACATATAGCCGTTAGGAATGTACCATTAGAATAACTTTATATTATTCGTATAATTGTCTTGAATATATGTGTTTAGGACAGACGTTACACATGTTAACAGGTTACAGTAAGCAAATCAAGTTCTTCACGGCGCCGAAATTAATAAGCTCATTTTAAATCCTTATATAAACGTCCCAATTCCGCTACACTATCACCACAAAACAAGCTTCTCTTCTCCTCCTACTATTCTCTCTCTCTCTCTCTCTGTGTATCTCATAAGCCTATAATTTTCAATCTTCCGGTAAATATGAACTGTCTCCAGAGCTGGCCTGAACCAATTGTGAGAGTTCAATCTTTGTCGGAGAGTGGCATCAAATCGATCCCGGAACGCTACATCAAGCCGCCACTCCACAGGCCCTCATTAAAAAGTACCGATGATGATTTTAGAACCAATAACGATCAACCTCGTATCAACATTCCTGTCATTGATCTTCAGAACATGTTCGGACAGGACAAGGCCCTCCGCGACGAGACGCTGAGAAGCGTATCCAGCGCGTGCCGCGAGTGGGGTTTCTTCCAGGTGGTGAACCACGGAGTGAGTCATGAACTGATGCGAAGCGCGCGAGAGGTGTGGCGCCAGTTCTTCAAGCTACCCGTCGAGGTCAAGCAGGAGTACGCCAACTCACCGACTACGTACGAAGGGTACGGTAGTCGCTTGGGAGTCGAAAAAGGAGCTAAACTGGATTGGAGTGACTACTTCTTTCTTCATTACATGCCTCACTCGCTCAGGAACCAGAGCAAGTGGCCTGCACTCCCACCTTCATGCAGGTATGTTTTGTCATCACTTAATTGACTTTGATCAGTTCATTACTGCATCATGTTAAAAACATGTTTTTATTTATTTATAAATGTTCTTGTTAGGTTAGGTTAAATAATATTTCTAAACTATTTTGCTTTTTTGTCCCTCAAAGTCTTGTGGAATATAATTTTATTTTATCTTATATTTTAATAAAAAAGTTTGATTTCTTTTCGATGAAGAGATACAATTTTCTCCTTTCTTTTGTTTTATATATACATTTATCCTCCTTTTCCGATACTTGGATCAGATCTGTCTTTTCTTTCATATGATTTGTCTTTTCTTTAATATGATTATGTGAAATAATAATTATAATAAAATAATAATAATAATAATAATAATATAAAACTATTGTTTTTAATTACTAAGATAAAAATATATTTTATGTATGAAACTTAATGTTAGTTGCAAAAATGAACTTTTTAATATATATATATATATATATATATATATATATGAGATAAATAATGTAATATTACCACATTGATTTTTATATTATTTAATATAATTTTGTGGTAACCATACCTCTCAACGAAGTTGAGATTGTGAGTCTGAGTATCCCTCCCTTAAATTAAATAAATAAATATATACATAAACAAAATTTGATGAGAATATTATGTTGGAGAAACAAATTACTTAGAATAAATGACTATTTGTGAAAATTTATCCTGAATTCATGCTGTATCAGTTTGGATAATCTAATTTTGGAACTTTTACTTGTCTCTAGTGATCTGTTAATTATTATGTTTATTTGACTGAAGGAATTTCTTTTTGGGAGTTTGACAATTAAAAGTCAAATTGAATAAATAAAAATTTTGAAAATAGGAAACTTAAATGCATGCCAGTAGGAGAAATTGGAATCCAGAATGTAGATTCATACTTATGTGACACTAAATGCCACTAAGTCTAAATGCATGGTCTTATCTATAATTTTGAAAAAATGTTGAATCTTTCCCAAATTGAATAAAATCACTTTATTTGTGCACGATCCCCATGGTTGACCATATAATTTGTAGCTTGTACTTTTGTCTAATGTCTTAGTCATCGCCAAGACAAATCACCAAATCACAAAAGTTGATAGAAGATTTTTCCTTTTTTGGTCCAAAATTACAAACAAAAGGTGTAGTTAAATCTGATGATCAAACAGTGTTTTTTTTTTTTGGTTTTAATAATGGATTGTAATATTGCAGGGATTTGGTAGCAGAATATGGAGATCAAGTGGTGAAACTATGTGGAGAGCTGATGAAGATGCTATCTGTTAATCTTGGACTGGGTGAGGACCAGCTTCCAGATGCTTTTGGTGGAGAAAACATTGGTGCTTGCTTGAGAGTTAATTTCTACCCCAAATGTCCACAACCAGACCTCACCCTTGGTCTCTCTCCACACTCGGACCCCGGCGGCCTCACCCTTCTTCTCCCTGATGAAAATGTCGCCGGACTTCAAGTTCGGAGAGCCAATAACTGGATTACCGTTAAACCTATTCCCAACGCTTTTATCGTCAATATCGGAGATCAGATTCAGGTGTTTCTCTCGTATTGCAAGTCACTGTTAAAAATTTCTGATGACAAATCTATTAAAAGAACACAAAATTTATTAAAAAATATTCTTTGAAATTCGTCATAAATTTTATTTTAAATTTATGTGTATTTGTATATTGGGTAAATTTTATTTTTACCCCTAAATTTTAGTAAATTATTAATTTTTTAACATTATTTTCTTTATTGATATACATAGACCCTAAGTTTATGTAAATATATCAATTTGGTCCCTCTAATTTATTTTCTAACAGTTAAATCTCACAGAATTAATAAAGGAACCTAACTAATAGAGTGATTAAATTGATGTATTTATAAAAATTTAGGGACCATAGATATAATAAAGTAAATTATTTTAAAAATTGATAATTCTTTAAAATATAGGAATAAGAATAAAATTTGCCCTTGTTATAATTAGTCTGTATTGCAAGCAGCGCCGGGGGACCAGTGGGGACCATACTCCCTCCCCAAAAAATAAAATTTTTTATTTTTTTAAAAGTAATATATATATTATACAATTTTAAACTTTTCTTACCCTTTATTTTCTAATTATTATATTTTATTAGCTTGACCCTTCAAGTATAATTTTTTTAACTCCGTCAAATATAATTTTCTGTCCATAATATCCCTGTAATTATAAGGGACATTGATAAGATTTTTCTTTATCTTAATTTTATTGTTACTGTATTTTAGGTGCTTAGCAATGCAATTTACAAGAGTGTGGAGCATCGAGTGATTGTGAACTCGGAGAAAGAGAGAGTGTCTCTGGCTTTATTCTACAACCCAAAGAGTGATCTACTCATTCAACCAATGAAGGAGCTTGTGACAAAGAACCGGCCGGCTCTTTATCCACCCATGACTTATGATGAATACAGACTCTTTATGCGAACAAAGGGCCCTTGTGGCAAGACACAAGTCGATTCCTTAAAATCCAACACTTAAATATATATATATATATATATATATATATATATATATCATGTCCCCCTTTTTTCAATATAATAAAAATCAAATATATGATCAGTCTCTAACTATCTTTGAAAACTTTGAATTAATTATCGCATGGCACAATTCAAGAGACAATAAAAAAAAATATATACATGTACACGATCTCTCTAAATTTCTGTCTGTGTCATTTCAAGAAAGAAAATAAATCTCATAAAACGTGTAAAATGGTAGAGATTCTTGGTGGTCTGTTTGGTTCGTTCTGGAAAAAAGGGGTACAATTATTTGATGAAAGTTGATGTGTGTGTGAAAGAATTTTATTGCATTGTCATGTGCAATTGTTTTTGCCTTGGTTTATTCAGGAAAAATAGTGAATGATTTGATGCAACTTTTCATCAATTCAGATCTTTATTTACTACTCTCTCTCTCTCTCATATATATATATATATATATATATATATATATATATATATATATATATATATATAGATAGGGGTGGAACGAGAAGACAGAAATTGAGGGAGTCAGAGTCCAAAATCTATAGTCTATTACTATATATAATTTTAAATTTTTTTATATTTAAATTAAATATATATATTTTTTTTAAAAATTATAGAGGGCCAGGGTCCCGCCGGCCCTCAAAATGGTCCACCGCTATATATATACAACACAGTCATATTATTGTGAATATAATTATTTGCTAGTGCGAATTCTCATTTTCAACATAATGTATACTAAACAATGATAACGATTAAATGTTGGATTGGTTCGGTCTGTATAAAATCGAACTGATTCGGCTTTTTCCCATCCCTAGATGTGGCCACTGATAAATTGATACACATTAATAATGATTTAATTTACTTGTCACGCGTCATATATGAGTCCAAATATTCCATTATAATTAGGATTAAGTTAGATGCAAAATTGAAATATCTAAGTATCTAACATTACTCTAAAAATACCTAAATGTACCTAGAAGCACTTTCACTAATAATGCAAGCCAAGTGGCATTCCTTTATTTGCCTTATTCCAATGTAACAAGCTTAATGGACACACGTTTATTTAAAGTTATTCATTTTTTTCCAATAAAAGAGCTCAAAAGTTTCGATACACAACTAAGAAACGTATCATACCATTTATATATCTATTTATATTATATTATTATATAAATATTTAAATTTAGTTAGCCTTTTTTAATATATATATATATATAATGTAATATTATTGAATTGATGAACCTACAAGTATATATATATAACTTCATTAAGTCTATATATGTATGGTATTAAGTCTATCCCACTAAAGCATTCAACTTTATCAACAATAATAGAACGTGAGAATGAAAAAAAAGAAAGAAAGGAAAAAAAAAGAAAAAGTGAAGTGTTGGATTTTGAACTATGTCAACAATGGCAATGTAATTTCGTTGTGACGCACGATTTTGAGTGTTGGATTTTGACTGCTTCAACAATCAAACAATCAAAGTTTCTTTTAATTAGGTAAGTAAAATATAAAAGCACGTTTAACATGCATGGTGGTTGTCATTAGTTTCTCTTTTTCTTCATAACTCACCATCAGTTTTTGCGTGTTAGTCAATGTGTGCACATTTTTATTTTTATTTTTATTTCGAATTGATGTCGTAGCTAGCCTCCGGTCCTTTCCATTTCCCTCGATTTTCGCAGTACAAAATGCATGTTTTTTTTAGGGTTTGAATTTTGAACTATAAGAAAGTAGTTAAAATATCGCTTTCATTAAAAAGAAAAAAAAAAGAGACAAAAAAAGAAATGTGTGGTTTTTTTTAATAGCTTATCTGACCATTCAAAGTAAGAAATCTAACTACAGAAGTTAAGATAATTCAAAGATAAATCCTTCATATTACATCTATATGAATAAGGTTATGAATTTGAATTTTGCACGTTTCACTCTTCAGTATAAAAAATAATATATTTGTCATATTAAAAAATAATCAAAATAAATTATGCACGGGTAACAAGGAAGCCCTATAATAGGACCAAACCTCACTTTAAGCAGGGAGTCATGCATTTGATATTTTTACAGTAATCATGAACAACCTTTATATATGCATCCCACTACATCTATATATGCATCCCTATTGTAGGCACACTCCATTAAAAATTGTTAAAATTTATAATGTATAACTATAACCTATTTAATAAAAAAAATATATCATTTCTTATATTTTATTGTATTATACTTTTATAAATAAATCTCAGTAAAACTATTTTTAAATAAATTATTTTTTAAAAAATTTTTTAATGGATTGTCCTTCACCAAAGGGACACGTATACTTTTAAAGAGATGTAAATTTCGCAACTTATTGGGCTTTTCTACATGAGCCCAACAACTTATTGGGCTAACCATCCCCCAAATATAGTGACGCTATATACATCCAACCTATTCTTCGGCTATGTTTGTTATATGGATTTGGATTGAGTTTGGGTTAAATTTTTTTCCAAACCCATGTTTGGTATAATTAATGAGTTTACTTAAAATTAACTCATCTTTTTTTTACCCCATTCTCATGGGATAAAATTAACCCTTTCAATAGATGGGTTAAAATTAACCCATTATCATGGTTAAAATTAACCTATTATCATTTGTTTTTTTTATTGACAAAATATCATTTATATATAAAATATAATGTATATAATATATATAGAATATAACAGTGGTGGGACTAATTTTCTCACTGTAATTTTTTTTAAAAATATTTAATTATTTATATATAAAATATTATATTTATTAAATATATATATTATTAAAATATTTTAAAAATCAATATTATTTAATATCAATAAAAAATAAATATTATTTGTAATATTTAAATATTTATTTTATTTAAAAAATAATTATATCCTACGTTACACCAAACATGAGATAACTTTTAAATTTATCCAATCCAACTCCATCCAATCTCATATAAATAATCCAATACTATCTCATGCAACAAATGAGGCTAAAGTCACCTACTTGTGTTTTTGTTTTGGTGCACAAACAAAGATCCTATATAACATTTATGTTAAGATTTATTTTCGTCCTTAACTTTTCTTAAATTATTACTTTTCAATTGATATTTTCTTTTTAAACTCGTATAGTTCCTAACTTTTTAAAAATTTATATTTTTTACTGTCAAATATGACAAAATATACACATTGGCTATTTTATCCTTAACTTTAAATGATTAAGGGGTTGTTTTTTTTTTTTTTACTTATAACTTAATGAGTCTGAATTGGATCCATTAAGTTATTTTATTTATTTTTTTAAAATGATCAAACAATTTAAAAATACTAAAAAAGAACTTAAAAAAATTTAAAATATTTTCTTTCAAAAGTATCTTTCTAAATATAACATATTTTCAATTTTATTTAATTTTATATCATACAATTTTATTTCTTTTACCCAATTTATTTTCACATACGACTTTATAAAAAAAAAAAAAACTAATCACTTCTCATCCTCAAAGTTTATTAGAATCGAAAAGATTGAATTATCTCTGAGTAAAATTCCTGTAAAATTATTTATTTATTTTTTTATCGAACTACTTGTGCTCTATATAAGTTTATTATTTGTAATGAAAAATTATAATTTTATTTGTGATGTATGCATTAATTCCAGTATTGTAGTAGTAGCAAGCTAGATACATATATATCTTGGTCTCGGCTCCTATGATAATTTTGTTTTTAATATAATTAATTATTATATTTTCCTCCTGAATAAGTTCTTATTAATATATACATAAAAATACTTTAGGATTTATTATATTATTTAGTTTTAATTGTTTGTATTATAGCAAATAAAAATATATAACAATTAATATTAATAAGGGTATAAATGTCAAATTATCTGTTTTCAGACATTTTTATTTTTTAAAAAACAAATAAGTTGACATCATATTCAGTGATTTAAAAAAAAAAACAAACATATCATTCAGGTTTTAGATTTCAGTCACCATTCAATCTTAAGTAAAATTCAGAACTGTTCAGTCTTCAGACAAACAAATAAACGATCCCTAAGTGAAAATACGATTTTACCCTTTATTTTTTAAAATTTAATAAACTAACCTTAACTTGTACATCCAATAAGAATTTAATATGTGTTAATAAAAAAAATTAAAATTACAAACTACACAAAATTTATAAGCAAAGTTAAATATTAAAAATAAATAAATAAATTAACTAACACTAAAATTAAAAACCTTTTTAAAAAAAAATCAGTACAATAATAACTAATTTATAAAAATTCAATAATTTAAAATAACACTTCAAATTAATATTAAAATATTAAAATAAACTTTTTATATGAAAAAATTATAATAAATTTAAAATTTAAAATAAAATAAATTATTAAAGTAATAAAAAATTAAAAAATATATTTTTTGAAAATGTTAGGAGATGAGGCATTATTATTTTTAAAAATTATAAAATTTTAACTACTATTTTTAAAAATTAAAAATTATCATTTTTCAAAATAAAATAAATTATTAAAAGTAATTTTTAATTATTTTTTATATTTTTTATTTTTTTCAGTTCTTATTATTTAATCTTAGAATTTAATTTTTATTTAATAATTTTATTTATGTTTAATCTTAATTTTTATTTTTATGTCTAAAGACTGAAATATCCATAACATTATTAAATTTGACTAATTATTGTAGACTACGAAAATGGTAATACGAGGATCGGGGTATTACAATCTGCAAAACAAGAGTCGAACAGTCGACCGGAGTGCTTGGACACTAGGGCGGTGTCGGCCAAATACACTCCAACAATCAAGTTAGTCCGATAAACAAGGAATAGAATATAAACGGTGAATGAAAAGTAAAAATACCTCTTGATCGTAAATGAACGATGGGGGATGTCGAACGGAGATGGTCGGAATCATGAAAATGTTTCATGGACGGAGGTCCTCGGAGATCGTGTTACCGGAGCGGCGTAAAGTGATTGAGAGCTTTGAGTGCTTGAGAGTAATTGAGAGTAAAGGATTTCGTAAACCCTCACTCTGAGTCAGGGTTGGTATATATAGGGGGTGATCCACCCGTTGATAGGTGGATCATTATCTCTGATGTCACGGTGCGGATCAAGGAGGATGTAATTGCCTCATTGACCAGGTTTATTTCAAAGAGGATGTGAAGGTTTGACTTGGTAGTCACGACCAAGAGATGGTCTACAGTGTAGTGTGAAGGTGGTCAAATGACAACCCTCTATGGGTTTGGACCCTTATGAGACGGTTGAGCGACCCATCATCTACTCTCATGGTCGACCGATAAGGGTATCTCGATGGCTGGGTAGAGGCTTAAGGTGAGTCATGTTGAGACCAAGGTACTTGGTCGAATGACATTGTCGAGCCATATCCTTGGACGAACGACACTTAACCCTTGATGGTTGGGTCAAGTTCCAAGGTGAGTTATGTTGAGATTAAGGTCTTTAGTCGAACGTCATGGTCGAGCCATGTTGTGGTCGAGCCATGTTGTAGTCGAACCATTGTTAAGGTGTTAACTTCTGGGTTTGGACAACACTCTTTGTGCTAAGGCATCATGGTCGAACGACATGGTAGAGCTATAACACTTTGGTCGAGCGACATGGTAGAGCCATAACACTTTGGTCGAGTGATGGTTGACCCATGACCCTTTGGTCAAGTGACATGGTCGAGCCATGGCTATATGGTCGAGTGACATGGTCAAGTCATGACACATTGGTCGAGTGACATGGTCGAGTCATGACCCTTTGATTGAGTGACATGGTCGAGCTACATGCAACATCGAGCCATAGTGTTGATTATTGGGAGATGATTCATCTACTTGGCAATAGGTGAGGTGGTTGAACGACCTTGTTCCATGGTCGAACGACGCTTTCTTCCTTTAGAGTTGCCTTGATAGATTTTGTTGGATTCACAGTGTTGGGCCCATGAGAGCTTATGGATTTGTGCTGAATTGAGCTTCTATGTAGGCTTGAGTCTTTTTGGGCTTAAGCTATTTTTGGTCACTACAATTATTGACTAATTGAAGAACAAAATAAATGAATTTTTAAAAAGTTAGGGATTAGACGAGTTAAAAAAGAAAATATGGGTCAAAAAGTAATAACTCAGATAAAGTTAGAAACCAAAATTTTTTTTCTTATTATTTACTTTGAAATATATGTATATATTATTTACGAAAAGTTGTCCAAAGAAAATTTGGCGGGGTGCAGTTTATCACGACTCCTTCAAATTTCCATGCATTGTCTAACCCACGAAGAAAATTTGTGCGTGTGTTGCAATCAACTAACATTTTTGGATTTGAATATTTGAGATTTTTAAAATCTTTTGATGTCATATAGAATAGAGAACTAGAGATTATTTTCCTGCAGGCTGCAGCTTGAAACAAATAAAAGAGGACAAAAGAAACCAGACCACTGCATATAAAATCTTATTATCAATCTCATATTCAATATATTTTTTTTTTTGGAATTTAATAATAAGAAAAGGAAATGAATATGCTGTGTGAGAGGGAACATAAAATGAATATTTTCTTATAATATTTTAGTATATGTTTGGAAGAGTTTTTCTACATCAAAAATAATATTTTTAATTTTAAAAGCTCTTTTCAATTCTTTAGTGTCGTTTGGTTGTCAGTGTAGTAGAGCTTTTGGACTATTAAAAAAATTATTTTACATACATTGAGAGAATTTCATATTTTAAACTTTTCACATTTTTAAAAATTTTTAAAAATATTAAAATGTCTAATACAACTTTTTTATATTTTATTAATTTTACAATATTATTTTAATTTAAAATTATATTATTTTTTATAATTCTATCATTTCAATTTTTTTTTAATTTACAACTAAACGATAAACATATTTTATTTAAAAATTCTATTTGTAGAAGTGCTATTTATAAAATATCTATTTATAAATAATATATTTAAAAACACTCTTCCAAATAAACCCTTATTATTAGCATCAGGCATAGAAATAAATGGCAGAAAACTTGGTCAAGATGGATGGATTTTCATTTTTATATATAGATATAGTCAATATAATAATACAAGCTGATAGAGTTTTTATTATAAAAGACAAAGTGATGAGCAGTGCAGGCTCAACAAACCCAAATGAAAAATAATAAAACCCATATCTTGACAAATCACCTAATAAGCATTAACATAATGCTTTGATCTTATTTATATAGAGTTGATTTGATTGCTTCCATGATTTTGATAAAATCTTGGGACCAATTAAATACTCTGTCAATTTTCATGAAGGTTTCACCTGGAAAAGTGTTGTTGTGCTTCCAATGTGTGGATCATGGCAGGAGGAACTGATCTTGACGTAAAGAGTTCGAATAAAGACAAAAATCTAACCTACCTATTTCATTAATAATTATCAGGCGCGACATCCTACTTTTCGTACAAAATCTTCGATTTGGTAAGAAATCGAAAATTTCGTACAAAAAAAATATATGAGATGCCGAACCTGAAACTTACTTACTATTTCATATGATGTCTTTATCCGAACTTCTTTTTTACCTTGGAAATATTTATAGAAAACTGGGCACTAGAGGAGATGGGCAAGGTGGAATGTTCCAGGGAAAGCTCATAGGATCCTGACCAAATGATGCAACTCTGAATAATGGTGGGAAAAAATCATCTTCAACTCTGACTCTCTTCATAGCTCGGATGCCTTCCCCTGATTCTATTTCGTTTCTGTCACGATCAGCATCCGAATCCGATTCGAAACCCTTTGCATTTGATTCAGACTCCTCGCAGAGGGAAGGCAGTGATGTGGGAGAATAAACAGGCTTGCCTGCAGGTTTTGTGAGAGTACTACTGGTCTTGTTCCTGTGTTCCTCTGAAATTCTGTCGAGAAATCTTCCTTGGGCTTCTATTTTAAGCTTCAAGCTCCTCTGAACCTTCCATATAAACCCGAAATGAGAATATTGATGAACAAGAAATGACTTATCACGTCATCATATTTTTAATATTCTCGTCAGTCAGTTTATATATATGTTTTTGGAAAAAGTACCTCAAGTTGATCACTCAATCGCCTTTCAACTTCCATTTGCATTTGTAAGGCTTCGTTAAGTTGAGCAGCACTGTAATTACATTAAGATGAAATCAAATAATTAAATAATGTCTCTGCAGAAAAATATGAGATTGAATAAAAGTCCAGAGTCATGATACTTACGATGTTGTACCAAAATTTGGCAATATTTCTGAAATATTTCTCCTCTCAAACTTGCCTCCTTCAATTCAAACAACGTACGATATTAGATCAGAGAAGACTGTCCATCCAGGAAAAGGTTTCCTTTCTTCTTTTTTCTCTTTATTTTTTTTGAAACTATATATAATCATCAAGGAAGAAAATACTAACTGGAAGTTCATCAAAGTCCAATAATTAAAACTTACTAGTAGCTGATTCTGGTATAAATTTTGAGATCCTATACTTCTGAAGAAACAATCAAAGGAAAAAAAGTTAATCAAATTATTATGGTCAAGTCATACATACATCATACGTATACATGTGCATATATGTATATGTATATGTACTTATATGTATGCATGTATGTATCCTACTATGAAATCTGTATAGTTAGATGTACTGATGATTGGGATTTACTTTGTGATTATTTATGGAAATAAGGAATAGCAAGAAGTAAATCTCATCTGTTAAATGCATTTTATGGCTCATTTGATATCCAGATTTTTGTTAGAATTTGGACATGCATGCTTAGATATATATATATATATATATATATATAGAGAGAGAGAGAGAGAGAGAGAGAGATCACCTGCAAGTGACTTTTGACATGGTAGATTGTCAGACCAGGAATGTTCATAGCCTTCAAAATTCCCTTTGGTGTAGCTCCTGAAAAACCAAAAAAAAAAAAAAAAAAACACCATGATCATCACTCATCATGATCATATAATACACAAAATATGCAACATATTTACGACTTACGATCAGGACCGCCGAGCAGATTAACAGCCTCTTCGAAGCGATCATGGAGCTCTTGCGTCCAGCGCAAGCGTTCTTTGGCAGAGCCATCTGATCGGCTAGAACCCATTTTTTTTTTTTTTATCAGAATAAGGCAAGAAGAGAGTGGCTCAACAAGCACTAGCTAGTGTATATGAGCATATAAATGGCTTCCTTGAAGAGAGGATTATAGAGAGAATAATACCAACCAAGACAAATTAAATACAGTTGTGAATTTAAAAAAAATAAAAATATTTGATGGGTGTCGATGAGCACTAAGAAAAAATTTGTATAGAATTAGATACTATTTAATGTCGCTAACTGCCGGAGTTTACCAAGATTTCCCAGAGTCCAAACCATATCAAACTCAATATTGTTTCTATTCTTCAAACCATAATCCAATCTTTTCAAGGCCTAATGTGTCCAAAAAGATAAATAGTTTCTATTCACATTTCACTGTCCAGCCAAGTCATTTCTTATTATTATCTGTTTTGGTCCATAAATCTATCCTCCCTCTATACGTAATGTCTATGTGCGTGTGTTTTGCGGTTGGATATCAGGATATCAGCATATCAGCTTAGGTGACAATATCTACTCGAGTTTGATGTGTTTAAATTCCTTTTTCACATTATTAAAACAATGATAATCTCAAAATATTACTCTCAAGTGATTTGTAAGCATTATGCAAATCATAAAATGATGTAATAGTTAATCCATAGTATTTAATTGAAGGAACGGACACAATAAAACCTTGTAAAATGACGTAATAATTAAGTCTATAACATTATAACCCTATTAAATTGAACCTTCGGGCACAATAAAACCATGCTATAGAAGGTTTTTCTCTTGTTTAGGGCCATAAATGAGTATAGAGTTGGTCTGTCATACAATCGAAGTGATAACATGAACATGACCTTGCTCTCCCAGAATTCCAGATTCAGCTACGACCGCCTAGGCGGCTCATAAGGAAGTCATGTCACCCAACGGAATCAATAAGAAAGATTTATACTCAAATTCGAAGATGAATATATAATCATGCATTGTCACAACATAACAAATTCTATTAATAAATAAGTTAAACATTTAAGCAAGAATTCAGGAGGGAAGGAGCCCTTAAAATGCATCTGTTATAGACAAACAACACGAGAAATTCATTACAGAGACTTAATAATAAAACTTTTGAAAGGTGACATTTCTATACTATGTCAGCAACTGAAACAATGCTGTTCAAAGCCCTCCGTTTGGTTTGGTTTCAGTGGGCGCTACTGCCTGCCTCTCTTCATGCTGCAGGAGGGGCATTTGTATTGCTTGATACTCTCAGCCTTAGCGGGTGTTATCTTCACACACTTTCCATGGAACCACCTCTCGCAGATGTCACACCCGATCCAAAACTCATCCGCGTTATAGTTCCCACCACAGCTCCCACATAGGGTTTCGCTATGTTCGTCTTCCTCATCCTCGAAGCTCTCATCGGCAAGCTTTGGGGTGCTTTTCACTTGGCCATCATTTGATCTCTACACAGATGAAGAACAAAACCAATGGATACAGAAATAAGCACACAGGAATAGTCAACAACAGTAGGAACAGGTATATTAAACGAAGAGAAGAATACTTCCTCGGTTTCAGGAAACCAACATTTGGAAATGTTGTGCTTCCTCTACAACCCTCCGTCATTCTCCTACAAGCATTTCTAAAAGAACATAATAATTGCACACGAACAACGTTGGATGCCTCAAAATTTTCAAGAAACTTTTTATCTGAATTTTACTTAGAACAAAAGAGAATCTAAGTATAAATCAAAGAATGCACGGTACTAGATTGACTCTTTAAACCTCACAGACAAAAAAATTAAGAAGTTCCAAACATTTAATCCCTCTAACCTTAGTGCTGCCCCGAGATTTGCTACCACTATCCACACTGGGCTTATCTTTTATGGGCTTCCTTTCTGTTACAACTTCAAACACGGTGGGCAGATCATTGATCAAGCTAAATAGACGTTTCCTGCCAAGCAAAACTGACATAAGCACTAAACAATCCCATTCTCAAGGAAACAACTGCTAATTAATTCAATGGAACATAAAGGAAACATGAATATAAGTATCAAAGAATATGAACAGAATGATGTTTTTCTTGGTCAGCCAAACTAAATCTAACATCAAAAAGTATACAAACAATTCTAACCCACTCTGGTGACCCTATGTAGAATTACCACTCAACTGAAACTGCAAACCCCAAAGCACAAGTAACAGCAAGTAACTACAAGCTTTCATGCAGTGAAGTTAATCAAACTCATTGGTATGCATTTTCTCAGACTCCTCAATCACTAGTACTAAATAACATCACACGTGTTGAAGCCAAAGGAATGGATGAAAGGTATAACACTAAACCGATTCATTAAATTATCAGTTAAGGGACCCCAACGGGTACAATACTGTGAAATCTTCAACAACCCTAATGCACTTTTCCCCAAATTGATCGACAATTTAATCATCACAACTCAAGAAATAATTACTAAAGGAAAATCTTTTGCAAAGTCATAGAAAAAGGGCAAAAGGAAAAGTATAGTATATAGGAGAGCAAGGAATGACAAAATAGGATTGACCCAATTAATATTAGTACTCTCGCCTGCTTTGGCTTGATTTATAGCAACAAAAGAATGACAAAATCTTGGTATTCAAGTTATACTCAACCAAAAAGTCTTTTATAGCGAATTTATCTGCTTTAATCTTTCTTAACTCAGACTGCGTAAATAAAAATCTACCATAAATGATAGCGACATGGAAGGCATAAACTCACCAATCACCATAGCAATACTATAGCCTATCTTACATATTTTATAGTCAGTAGTCATAGGGGTGATAATGTCTTTTCCGCAGCCAAAATTGGTTAACCTTTTTAAGTTTTAGTATCGAATATAGTATTGCTATGGTGAGTTTATGCCTTCCATGTCATCCAAACTCTTGCCTGCTTCAGTATCGGATATAGTATTAGTACTCTCGTCTGCTTTGGCTTGATTCATAGCAACAAAAGAATGACATTAGCTTGGTATTCAATTTTATAGCTCAACCAAAAAGTCTTTTATAGCAAATTTATCTGCTCTAGTCTTGCTTAACTCAGACTGCATAAATAAAAATCTCCCATGAATGATAAATCCATCAAATATCAATAAAACAGCCAAACAACAATACAATTCATAAAAAAATACAAAGATAAAATATATATTAGAAGTAGAAGGACATATATTTCCCTTTCAATCCCAACAAGCAATCTAAAACTTATGAATCCACCAAACAATGTTAAAAAATGTTATATACAAGCATGCAAAGCAGCAAGAAAGAGACACAATGTACCTTTCGTTGCGGTTAAGACGGGCACCAAGATAGAAAGCCACAGAAAGCAACCACGAATCAGTGTGCACTGCAACTAGAGATAACCAGTCCTTCCGGTTCATTCCATCTCTGGCGAAATTAATTCCAAGAGCTGGCTCGGGAAGCTCCGGAGGAACTTCCTCCGCCGGCAGAGTAACTTCCCACGATTCGTTTGGGTGTCCATACAAGCACAGATTTTCCTTATCTAAACCAAAATCCCAAAAAAAAAATATAGAATTATAATAACTTATGTACTTCTTTGATTGCAATTTTTGTCATTAGCATGCAAATTTGTATCTACTGATTCAACGTTCATTTTTCAATTTCGAGTCAAATTTTCAAAATTTTGCTACAACACAATATAACAGAGCCAAAATAAATAAATAAAAATGCAAAATAAGACACTTCAAATGCAGCTCTAAACCAAACAAATTCACGAAATTAACCTAATTTAACAGCGAAAACGAGAAACTAAATAAAATTTCATGTGAAACAAAAAACGATAAGTCCGATCTACAATAACAGGTTACCTGGATCGCAGAGTCCATAGAATTCGTCGACATCTGAGAGGATTTAACGGAAAAATAAAAAAGCAATAAAAGATCACACCATGAGTCGCATAAACTAACGGAGAGAGGAAAATTCAAAGAGAGATAGAGAGAGAGTAGAGAGAATGGAGTTACCGTAAGTTAACGCACGGACGACGCCGGCTCTTCTAGAACAGTAATCTTTGAAGATCTCCTCTACGGTTCGCGGACTCGAAGCCATTTCCATGGCCAATCAGAGATCTAAAAAAAAGTGAGTTGAGATGTGAATCGGATTTATGGTAGAGTTTTGAACTGGAGAGAAGGTACGGTGATACCACACATAGGACGATGAAGAAGATGCAAAAATAAAATGTTGTTTGTAAACGTGAAAATAGCGAAAAACCGAGTGTGTAATTTAACGCTACTTTGTAATTTTTTTTTATTTTGACACTCCTTTATTTTTAGCTATTGGCAAATGAAAGAGGCCGAGACTTTGGAGTGTAAGAAGTAAATATGAGAGCGACAAAATAGCTTAAATTTTACTCAACTTTTTTTAAAGGATAATTATCAATTTGGTCCTTAACTTTTAAAAACTTATCAAATTTTTAATACAGTTTCATTTATTAGTATTCTTAGGTCATAACTTTATCAAAATGTATCAATTTGGTCCTTCTGTAAGTCAACCGTTAGTCAAACTTAACGGTTCTAAGGGTATTTTTGTCTTTAAACCTATTAATGGGTCGACACTAAATTTTTTGGTGAAATGAAATATATACCCCTAGGGAAAAATTTAAAATAAATTAAATTTTAAAATTTTAAAAAAATTTAGTTAGATCTCCATCGTCCATTAAGTTATATTGGAATTTTTTTTAAATAAAATGAAAAGTGAAAATCAAATATTTTTAAAATTTTTTTTTGTTGTTTAGGAAAAAAAAGAAATTGAAATTGTTCTTGGCAGAGATCTAAGAACACAACAAAAAAAAAAAAATTAAGGTTCTTCAAACCCTAAGAATCCAAAAACTTCTGGGTTCTTCGTCAATCGAAGGTCGAAAAACCCTCGAAGAATGACGAAGAACCCGAAGTTTCTGGGTTCTTCGTCGATCAAAGAACCTTAGGTTCTTCAAGGGTTCTTTGATCGAGGAAGGCTCGACCTCTCCCGCCTCCGCCTTTCGATGGCTGATGATGAATTCATGGAGGAGGGCGGTTCAGATCAAATCTAGATCATCCATCAGATCTGATTAACAGTCCAAATTTAATCTGAACTTTTCTAATTTTTTAATTTTTTTTTAGTTTTTTAAATTTTTTTATTAAATTGGTCTAGATAGGTTTAAAAAAAATTAAAATTTTTTAATTTAATTTTTTAAAAATTAATATAAAATGACCATATTAATCTTATAATTATTAATAATCTTTTTTATAATTTGATGTTAAAATTGTAATTTGACTAATTTAAATAAAGTCAAGGGTAAATTAGTCTTTTACTAATTCTGTGAGGTTTGACCGTTAGAAAATTAGTTAAAGGGATTATAATAATACATTTTCATAAAGTTAGGGTCCAAAAATGTCAATAAATGAAACCGCGTTAAAAAATTAATAATTTTTTAAAAATTAGAGACCAAATTGATAATTGTTCTTTTCTAAATCGCCACTCCATTTATCTTAATTTTATGTAAATACCCTATAACCTCGTACCATTCTTTTATTTTTTTATGTAAAAGAAAGTCAAATTTTTTAACAAGAAGACCGATTCAGTTTAGAGTAATTTTGGATGGATATATAAATACATGTTATAATAATCTTACTAAATTGACAATAATCTTACTAAACTGACATTTTGATACAAAATTACTATACCTAATGTTACTCTTCAGTTTAAACAGTGGCATTCTACATGAGATCAAAGCTCTTTTTTTTTTTTTTTTTTTGTGAGTTTTTTACATGTGTGAAGACAATCTTCAAAGTTCGACAATATATAATGAATTCGACAATATATAATGAAACTAAGGATAGAAGCTTGTATTCAATGTCATCGTTTTTAACTACTAAATTACATTCATTCAATTCAATCATCTTCGATTATTTTTTGGTGAAGAAGTAAATATAGATACTTTGATCAAAATATTCTCGATATTATGCATATTTTGGGGGATTAAATTGATATAGGAGAATATTTAATATTTTACAGGATATCCAGCTATGTCGTGAAATATCCACGCAAATACTTGGATATAATTCCGAAAGTTTTCAAAATATCCTAATATTGATAGTAAAATCTAGCCAAACGATCAAAGTGACACACGTAAGATAAAAAATGATTATGCATTGAAAAATTGTCACCGAGGTGGACTTTGAGATCGCCGAGAGATTTAACTGGTTTGCGAGAACACTTTGCGGTAGAGAATGATGTCTCGTCTTCAATGTGTTAGCCCTGAAAACAAAGGAAACTTGTTAAAAGCATCTACTAGTAATCAGTGTTAATACTCTAATGGTCAAGTTAGTGGGCAACTTAGAGAGAGAAAGTCTAGAGTAAGAGAGATAAAGTTATACTCTAATGGTCAAGTTAGTGGGCAACTTAAAGAGAGAAAGTCTAGAGTAAGAGAGATAAAGTTATGTATCGTGAAAAGTGTTTTACCTTGTATTAGGCATTTATCTCTCTCTCTATATATATATATATATATATGAATGGGTGTTTAGCTGGCAAAGATGCCAAGTTGGAGGGCTTATGTCACTCTTAATATAGTCGCCCGACAATATGATTTTTTGATCATGCCCTTCACGTCGAATCTCCGCCATATTATGTCAGAAATTAGGTGATTTGAGGAAATCGATATTTATTGCAGGGTATCTGCATTGAATGCAATAGTACTTGTATTAATTACTAGCTTACAATGTTAATAAATGATGATGGGATAAGGGATAGGCAGTTGCGGCTCTCTCAAGAAGTAAGCCGACAACTCCTTTACGGATTTTCTGTCACTATCATATTTTATCATCTTGCTGGCTACGTCAAGAGGATGCTCGATGCCTTAAACAATATCTTCTTATAAGAATTCATGTGTAACCTTCGTTGGACCTATAATGAGTCCTTCGTTTCGTCTGACAACATGCTGATCTGGCATGCCAATCGAGAATTATTTACAACATCTAATATTTTAGAAATTTTATAATAAATTTTGTATTTATTGATATTATTTTTTCAAATAGAACTATAGGAGAGTTTATGTTTTTAGACAAAATGAAACCAGTATTGGTTTGAGACATTATCCCTTTTAACATATTTTTTGATTTAGATGTGTATAAATTATTTCTTCATTATCAGGGCGACTTTTTTGTGAATACATTCAATTATTTGACTCTTTCACTCGTGAGAGACCTATGTACCATGAACGAAACAAAATGTTGTGTGACATGAGGATAATATGCATATTTCAGTGAGTGTAGATAACGAACATAATTTATCAGTTATTAATGGGTCAAACTCCAACATACCATATTATAGTGTACATGATGGATACAATATTTTAGACTATCAACTATAAATACTATATGAAATTTCTATACATACCGATTACCAATCAAGAAATTTTTTTTGATATTAAACTTCAAGACATGTACCTTTGTACGGCTGATTTATTTTTCTTTATATTGTATATTATATTGTAAAAAAAGAATATTATTCTATTAAAAAAATTATCAACGTGGGATTTTTATACATTCTATATATATTATCATGTTTAGTTGTTTATTTTATCCGAAATTTTTTTTAAAAAAATTCAAACTTTCAAAATAAATATGCATAGTTTAAAAGTCGAATATCAATACAATACTAATATTTACTTTGTTTTTCAAAAGCAGTATCACCGTAGGGCTCCACCAGAATTGTACTCTCACTCGAACCCTTCTTAGTTAGATGATCCCAGTAAACTTTAACAGGTAAAGAGTATTATTTACAAACTTCAATTTGTATAAAAGTCATGATTCTTGAATCCAGAAGAAAAAGAATTGAAATAGACTTTCTGTCCAAGTATTACAAGTCTCAAAACCAGTATTAGAGCAGGTAAAATGTCCATTACAACTCATGACGACTTAAAATGCCCTATTGAAGTAAATGAGTATTATTGTTTTTCTCAGGATAGAATTTTCCCAGTCCATCAAGCATGCTGCATTGTACATCTCCCCGAAATCGAACAGCGGGGATAAGATATCTTTGTAATATTCATCGCCAAATTTAACTCTCAGAGAATAGAAACACAGAAAATAATTTATAACTCTTGAGTAGATTAATCCACAATTCAGCAACATATGAACTTTTCTTTCCAGAAGCAAAAAAACAAAAAAAACCAGTAAAGAAACCCAAAAGCAAGCTTACATGAGTTAGGATGATGGCGGGGAGAGGTACCGCCTATTTTTATGAAGACGGTATTAATCTCTTAAGGCCAGTTTTCTGCTCTGTAGTGAGTTTGGAAGGGAACTTGATGTTGAACTTAATTCTCAAGTTACCCCTTCTGGAAGGGTCCTTGGGGATAGGCATTCCTTCGCCTTTAACAACTTCTTCATAGGTGGGGCTGATGATGGCATTGATGGTAACTGTCAGACTCCGCCCGTCAAGTGTTGCCAGCTGCGCGGTGTAACCAGTTAGAGCTTCCACAAGAGATACCTTTTGAGTGATGATAAGATCATTGCCATCCCTCTTGAAGACACTGTGAGGCTTCTCATCAATTATAAAGACAAGATCTGAAGGTATAATATTGCGCTGTTCGTTCCCCTTCTCTGGAAAAGTGATTTTCGTTCCTTTCTTCCACCCTGGCTTCACTTCAATGGTGAGAATTTCCTCCACTGTGTTGGGTCTCCTGTAAAATAACGTAACACAAATGAGCATAACAGGATCATGAAAATTTACACAAATAGATCTTTGCAAGCTACACAACACTTTGTCAAATGTTATTAAATTAAAACTCGAGGAAATATCTTGCCCCTCTCCACGAGTTTCGGAGCAATTAATAACCTAAAACTGTCTAAATGCAACACAAAAAAAGCAACGGTGGTTTCTCAATTCTATGGCCATGGTCAAACAAATTCTAAACAAAATCTTTGAATGAAGCTTTTATCTGCTGCCCAAAACTCGAACAAGATCCCAATTATTACATGCATCTCATTTTTTGGACATCGATGGCAGCAAATACTTGAAGGGAACTATAGGCCCAGTCCTAGATTGTTTTAGCCACTCTAATGAGTTCTCTTGGATCTCTGTTTGTCTTCACACCAAGAAGGTCTTGCATTGAAAAGTGTGAGAACAAGGGTACTTGACTAATTGGTACATATTTAACGAGGAAGGTAAACCAAGTTTCAAATCCAATATTGACAGTTCTCTTCTCTGCCTGAGAAATGTGGAAAAGACGATGCATGTGCACTGTATATATTCTACTGTTTTTGCATGCAGGAATATACTAACAAGCACATATCATATAATCTCTTCCATAATTGGCATTACACAACAAACCCAGCAAAGTAGTGGCAATAAACTCTCAAAGGATAAATAAAGGACGCTAAACTTTCATATGCTTCATACACAGAAGTAAATCTTCTAACACAAATTGCACCTCGTTTTGCATATTAGTAAATATGACATCAGAAAAAGTAATGCAGAAGTCAGAACATCATTTTATATTGTGATGCAGCATTTTGTCAACAAAGAATGAAACTCACAAAAATCATTGTAACATATCTAATTATGCTGCACACACATTAACCTGCTCTTCAGATACATAACATAATACTCTCCCCATAGTTTGTTTCTTAGCAACAGTTATATATAGATTTACAATGCACAAAAATGTATCCCTCCTAGTTCACCAAACTCACCAGATGAATGTGCATTTACACATGATGATGAGGAATAATCATCCAAAGTTGGATTTAATCAATAACTTTATGTAAAATTTACTTGTGGTAGGCTTAAGAAACTCTAGCCAGTGGAAAACGCTTTCTCTGACATGAATAAGTACGTGCAAAATATGCACCACAATCTAAGTATAAGCAAGCGGACCACAGGACCACAACCATACTTCACATTATTGGCTATGTTCACATCAGACTATAAAACTAAGTTAGCAGCAACAAAAAAACATATCGTCTGTGCATATAAATGCATGAAGAAATACAAAGAAACTGCTATAGAGGAAAATCACTGAATAGTAGCCAATGATCATAATAACTATAAATAATATCACAACCCAAAAGCATTTCCATTATTGAGATTTAAGATGCTGAACTGCTTCTTATCAGTTGACAAAACATTAAGCAATTAAACATTTTAAAAAAAAAGTTAAATGCTATCATTTTCGAATAAAAGAAAACTATTTAGTAAGGATTCTCTGTAGGTATGCAAAAGCCTACCTGGCAGCTCTCATTGATAACCTTTGTAGTTGTACCAACAAAAAGATCACATTCACATGAATATTCTTTGCCTAAAAGACAAGAAGAGAAAAGAAAATCCTTTACTTAAAACCCAGACCTTTCATTTGATATCAAGGAGAGAGACATTCTATGTCAACTATATATCAGGCCAAGTTCAATATAAACATCTCTAGGGCAAAGTTGCAAAACAGGCCGAATTACACATTTGCTGCACAAGTTTAAAGTTCAAACATGCGTACAGCATATACGCCACTAGCATGCGAAAAATCATACATCTAAACTAACAAGACTGCAACAATTAATAACTCCAGTCACACAGCCAAGTCCAGATTTCCCAAAAAGATTTTCGCACTGTAAACTTACCTTTTCAATAAAGGTGTACATCATTGATAAAACTTACTACTTTGGAAGGTAAAACAATGAGAATCTTGATAACTACCTATGGCTTCAACTTCGAATCAATGCCCTTTACACGTTCCCTAAACACATAACACGAATGCAATGTAACAGAAAACAAACAAACAATTGAAATACCAAAACACGAAATTCAAATTTGGAATTAAAACAATCCACAACATTTTTTGTAAATGTCACACAAGATAACTAGCAAGTTCAGATTTTTAAGCTTCAGCTAGTCATGAAACAGCTTGAGAAAATCCAAAAATTCATCGACAGAAGAAACAAAATCGAATCAACACCAAAGAATGCTTACCCACTGGAATCAATAACATCCCTCGAAATCTTCATCTTCTTGGTGGTGCCCTTGTACAGTTCCTCCAAACTACATGGCAGCGTCCGCTCTATCGCCGCAGCCTTCCGCGGCATGCTCGCCGACCCTTCCCCGGCGGCTCCCCTGAACGACGCGAAGATGTCGTCATACATACCCCTCGGGAAGCCGGACGCGCTGGCGCGCGCGCCGCCCATGTCGCCCATCCCTCCGCCGAACGGGCTGGAGAACCCGAAGAACTCAGAGAAAATGTCCTCGGGATTCCTCGTATTGAAACGGAACGTCGTCGGCCCGCCGCCCGAGAACCCGCCTGGCCCGCCCGGCGGCGGAACCTGCCCCTTTAAACCCTCCTCTCCGTACTGATCGTACACCGCCCTTTTCTGTGGATCACTCAAAACCTGAAAAATTAATTACATATAAAATTAACTAAATTGCACAGCAACCGGAAAAAAAAAAGGAAGAAAGAGACGATTTTTTTTTTGTTTGAGGAGATTTTATTATGTATACGTCGTAGGCTTCGGAGATTTGTTTGAATTTGGCTTCGGCTTCTTTTTTACTGTTAGGGTTCTTATCTGGATGCCATTTCATGGCGAGTTTCCGGTACGCTTTCTTCAAATCCTCGTCCTTGGCGTTTCGGTCTACTTGGAGAATCTTGTAATAATCCACACCCATCTGTGCGGCGTCGTTTTGCCTCGTCCGCTTCCTCGTGGTGGTTGTCTATCTGTACAGATATCTATCTATCTGGGAAAAAGAAAGAGAGGAAGAGTTTCGCTTCACTTGAGTTTAATCGCCGGAAGATTTATTCTCCGATACTGCTAACTGGTTTCAATTATACATACAACAGGACTCTTTAATTGGGCTTGGCCCATTTTTACAACTTAATGAGCCACTTCAGGCCCACACTCGGCCCAGGTATTTTGAAAGGGTTGATTACCTCAAACTGTTTCTATTAAGGTCTGATTAGATAAACCATTAAGCGTGAAAACAACAGTCAACCATTACTTAGAACCCTAGTGCATTTACGATAACATATTTGATCGAATATCACAACTAAGCAGAATATTATAAACCAAAATCATACATAACAAACCAAAATTAAATGGAAGCTTTTGAATTTGAAAAAGCTACCTTATTTTATAATTCTATTTATTTTTAAATATAAAATAACTATTTTCCCTCCTAATAATAAATATTCACTAACAATAGGAGTTTAATTGTAACTAAAAATATATTTATTACACAACATATATAATTTAATTGGTTAATACAGCACTCTTTTTATTTCAACGGTAATGATTCAGGTCACAATAAAATTTATTATTATTCTTATCAATATATTTGTCTAAATATAAATTTTAAAATATCAAATAATTCCTAAAAAATTATTATTTTTAGATAATCATTGAATTTTTTTTTTTAAATACGCAATCATTGAAGATTGAATCCAAATGGAATAGATTTTTTTTTATAATGGAAATGGAATAGAATTTGATATTATTAAAAATTTGTGACTTGTAAGATAGAAGCACCTTTTCCAAAATATTATTATTTAATACCAAAAAAAATAAAAATATTCCATTACTTGTTTGGAGAGTTTAAAAATAAAAAAATAAAAAAAAATTATGAAGATACGAGGCAGTCCTTTTATTTTTTCCTTTATACGAGAAAAATAAAAGCAACATCAAAAGCCCACCATAACCACCACAACCATCATCAAACCCAGAAATAAAGAATCTCTCTGTATAAAAACAAAAAAAACCAGTACAACAACGGTGGTCTCGTGGTGGGTTGTTGATCTGAGTTTCTGGGCGGTGGTTGTGGTGGCGGGGGTTGCTTTTGGGCTTCCATATATATTATATTATAAATATTAAAATTATGTCGGAGATGGAAGTGGGTCAGATCGAAGTGCAGGTGCCGACGCCGGTGCAAGTGTGGAGAGGACTATTGAATTGGGTGGTGTTTATTGTAGAGATTGTTGTTCAGGTCCTGAGAGGCACACCTTCTTTGATCTCGTACGTAGTAGGTCTTAGTAGTAGACATCGCTCTCTTCTCGCTTCTTCTTCTTCTTCTTCGCCTGCTTTTAAGCCCTTGCCTGTCGTTGAGCTCCCTCTTCAAGATTCTTCTTTTATCGTCCACAATGGTGGCTGCGATGGTGTTGATGATGATGACCGCAAATTAGAGAAGCTCACGGTATAACTTTCCTTTCTGTTTTTGTTTTTCTGCTTTGTTTTCGTTGATTTTTGTTCTTGTTTATACTTTTGACTTTTATCAGTTTCTTTACTTGTAGAAGAAAGGTACTGATGTTGTATTATTCTACACGGTTTGATAATATTTGGGTTGCTTGTAAAACTCAAATTTTATTTTACCATTTTAGGCTTCATGTGCGTAACTGTAGTCTGAGTGGGTGGTAAAAATGAATTGGGCAAGTTTTGCATTGTGAATTGTTGTCGGGTTCTAGAAATGGACGATGCTAAATTATATTATATCGAGCATTAGGAGTTCTTGGATTAGTTTAGTTAAGTAATTGTGTTGTGCTGATTAACTCGGGTTATAAAAGTTCAAATTTTGCTAGTGTAAAATTTGAATCTTGCTTCATTGTGTAGGATAAACTTCCTTTATTGATAGAATAATTGGATTGATTTATGGAATTTTGTCATGTAGGTGGTTCTTGACTTGGATGAGACCCTGATATGTGCATATGAAACGTCTAGCTTGCCAGCTATTATACGTACTCAAGCAATTGAAGCTGGGTTGAATTGGTTTGAATTGGAGTGTCTGTCTTCAGAGAAGGTCAAAATCTCTCTCTCTCTAGTTCCTACCTGTGGTTGTATTTGGTCTTTCACTGACAGTGTTATCAATATTATATTCATGGGTTGAAGGATTTTGAAGGGAAACGAAAGGTGAATTATGTTACTGTATTTGAACGACCTGGTTTGCTGGAGTTCTTAAAACAGCTTCATGAATTTGCAAATATTGTTCTCTTCACTGCTGGTCTTGAAGGTTTGATACTATATCAGTACTTCCATGATCTTTCTGATTCATTTCCTTGGTTTTTCTTTTCATTTGTTTTTCTTTTGATGCACCATGCAGGTTATGCTAGTCCACTTGTTGATAAAATTGATGTGGAGAAAAGATTTAGCCTTCGTCTTTATCGACCTTCAACTGTTAGCACGTAAGCATCTCTTCAGTTTATATATTCTTCTATTGGTACATATGGTCTATTTGTTTGAGAAAAGATAGTCTGGAAAAGGTCTAGAACAGACAAATGCTCCCTTTTGATTGAAGATAGAGACTTCTCGGATTGGATGAGTGATCCTAACAACCTGCTGTGGGCATGGTGAATCATGATTAGTAATTAGCACTACTTATTGCTGGGATGTATCAGCAGGCAAAGCCTATCAGGAATATGTGAGTGGTGCCAATTTGGTCGTGGCTTACTGCCAGTTACAGCTCAATCTTGATGTTCGCATCGCATTTTAAGCTTTATTGTTGGAATTAGCTTTATTTCTTATTAGACTTTAAGACATTTGCATTTGTGTTGTACAAAGCTGCATGTTGAGGCTTGATCTATATTGGTGGAGGTTTTTTGAAATAAATGTCATAGCTAGTTGAAAATTAAATTGGAGATCAAGTAATAATGTCAAATTCTTGACGTTCTTTAATACAGGGAATATCGAGAACACGTGAAGGATCTTTTATGTTTGTCAAAAGATCTACGTCGAATTGTAATTGTTGATAACAACCCCTTCAGTTTCTTACTGCAACCATTGAATGGGATATCGTGCATTCCGTTCTCGGCTGGACAGCCATATGATAATCAGGTAGGCAATTGTTTCCATTGCAAAGATAAATTAATCAAATTCTCATGACACACATGATAAATTAAACAGTTATCATGATACATTACAGTCTAGTGTGCGTTCCTCATTTCCTGTTCGTTCTGTCATTTGACTTGCTTAGCTTTTGGAGGTCATTCTACCACTCTTGAAGCACCTCTCCCTGCAGAAGGATGTTAGGCCCATGCTTTATGAGAGGTTCCACATGCCCGAATGGTTTCAAATGCATGGAATTCCTGCTGGTTTGACAACAGGGTGACAAATGAAGTTTGTAGGATAGCCATAATTCTTCCCCGGGCACCTGAGCAGAGACACGCCAAGCCACCACCAGATGTAAGCAATTGTTGTATAATATGAATATGCTTACAGGTGCCATTGTGATTCATATTTGCGCAAGAGCTATTGCGTCTTTCAGAAAATAATCACACAGCAAATTCATCAACATCCAGTGTATTCTGGTTCTTATGTAATTAGGCACATTAGCATGTGCCAATATTCTTGAGAAGTGTTGAAACTTGTTTGTTTCATTTTAGAAGCAATTGTGCTTGTCCTTAAAAATGAGTACAGCAGGGAATTTTTGTCATATATCACTTGCCATTTATGGTAGTAGGGTGAACGGATTAGTTGATGAGACGCCTGAGGTGAATGAAGCAAACTATTTGGTTTTGTTAATATCGTATGAGGGCCTTCGCTATAAATCATATTGTGACACAAGTTCGATTTCAAATTTCTCACCTAATTATAAAACATCTCACCAACCAACCAACTAAGCTAGCAAATCACGAGAATATGCACAAAAGATCAATTGAATTCAAACTAGCATATGGTTATTTACTTGTGAGAGTAACAAATGTCAAAACTTTACCTTGTTGCATGTCACTAACAATTAGCAAACTCTCAGCTATCAAAATTAATTGCAACACTGCCTTGCAGATGGACCTTTTGATAATTAATCAGAATTTTCACTTACAAAATTCCACCTAAAGACATTATACATTTTCACTGTCAAAAACTATGCCTCTTGAAATCTCCCTGACAAAGGTGGTAGTCCACTAGTACATGGCATCTAGATGTGTGTCGATGGCAACTATAATACATGTTGCTGCCTTCCATTCTTCCAGTTCCAGTTAAATACACATTGGAAGATTGCGGCATTGAAACCCTGGATATGGTCGCTTGGCACAGGCTCTGCAAAAATGTCACTTTTGAAGCATAAGATTTTACAATTGACTTGATTTGTGTGTCAGGTAGCACTAGATGATTCTTCTTTAGGTTTCTCAGCCACCCCATCTTTGTCTGAGTTGGTTACCTCCCCAGTCTGAACTTGACTTGTTTGTGCCTGAGTATCTAAAGCAATTCCCAGAACAGCCAAAACAGACCTAAAATTGGTACATGCAAATTCAACTTCATAACCAGATAACAGCAAGAAACAATTTTTGGAAGAGAAAAAAGACATGACTTTTTTTTTTTTACTAGTGAACCTTGGAAGTGAAGACTGGATATTTGCTTGGCTAGCATGGGCGATCAAAGGAGCCTTGATTGCAGCTATTCTATTCAGTGCGTTTTCTAGTTGCGGGGGAGGTAGCTGGAGGGAATAACAATACCTTGTCAGAAACAGATAACAAACAAATTTCGCTCCAAAATGTGCATTCTCGGATGTACAATGCAACACCAAATCAGTTGATTGGAAAAAACCAAATAAATAAATAAACATGACATAGGACGAAGAATCAAAAGATGAGATTTAAAATCTTTGGGGAGATAGAAGCGTGGGGATCACGAAAGTTCATCTTCTTTCCATCCCAAGCTTTACACAAAATCAAGACACTGTTCAAACAGTTATATTGACATATATGCTAAACATAGCTAATGCAGGAGATGCCTTCTTGACATATATGCTAAACATAGCTGATGCATGAGACGCCTCGTGTTATTATGATGGCCTTGGAGTATTAAATCATAACATCTTAAGAAAGTCTTAGAGTAAATATAGAAAGTTTTGGTTACACGAGTTGCATTTCTTTTATTTTCTTTTCAGTCCAAAATTGCAAATCCTTATTGAATGCGGCAATTTGTTCGAACACAGGAATAAACAAAGAACGTACTGAGAAACATCAATTCTAACTAATAATGAAAAAGCACAAGTGAGACATGATTGGAAGCAGAGTAGGAGCTATAATGTGTTGCTTAAATTCAATTAAATAGTAGGAAAACATCAGTAAGAAAAGGCAGGTGCAAGAAAACAAACACACCTGAAGCAACACGCTGAATGACTGAGGTTGTGTCAACTGTGCACACTTCAAGAACCCTACCCACAATTTTGGATACTTCCATATCTGCAACAATTCACAATCAATCATAACATAAGCTTGAACCACATAATGACCAGTAATTAGCTTATTGAGAAATAATAGTCACCTGCTTGCTTATAAGACGAGAAAGGATCTCCATTACAAATTCCACCTGCAACGTTTGGGGAGATTACATCACTCAAGTCATGAATATGTCATTTACAGATTAAATTTATCAAATAGACTAAGTTCATTTCTTTCTTAACATTAATGGGAAGCAGCCCATTGATATTGAATGTGCCAACCAAGAATGAGACTCAAAAATAAAATGAACCATTTGACTTTCCACAAGTGGGCTTTCAGAATTAAATAGAGGATTTATTAACAATCTACAACATTCTGAATACTAAATTGCCCATTAACGCAGAAAATACATTGTTACTAGGACATATCTAGTACATATCTAAGAATTAATGGTGCCTACCCAGTTAACAATAAACCAGCTACATCATACCACTAACTATTTTATCATTACAAGCTTTCCTATTCTCTTTGTTAACAGAAAGCATAAAGAACAAAGAAGATAAAGAGATGAGAGACAGAGAATTGAATTGTTGTATTTTTCAGCCAAAGGTACATGAATTTATAGTACAGATCTAGAAGAGGAAAAAGGAAGCAGAATCAATTTACAATAACTACTCAATCAATCACCTAGCTAGTTGCATTAATCTATAGCTAATTGACAGCTAGTTTTAACACGAATTATTAAAGAAAACTTGCTTCTTAATCTCTTACCAGTGCTGGAAACGCACCAATAGCCTGCAACACTGTACGCATGAACAATAAGGGAAGAGGAGTCTGCTCAACCTAGAGAATGAAACCTTGTCAATCAGTTTTTACAGTTAGAGACAGCAGAAACTTCCTATATACAAGTTACGAAGTCCAAAATGGTACACACCAACTGATTCAAGACTTTTGCAAGAACTTGTTGGGTGAAGATCTGCCGTTGCTCAAAACATGCATTACATGCATCCGTGACCTGATCAGAGAATAGCATCATTGAGTTATGGACTAATGCAAGTTAGAAGGGTTTTGAAAGAAAATAGAATAGAAAATGCCTTCTTCAATGGAATTCCATCTCTGTCAGGATCAATCCCATGGACAGCTATTAACACTTCAGCTGGAGAGAGAATTGGACCAGAATGAGATGACCCCTGAGCATCAATATTTCAAGTTAAAAAACACTTAAATCTAAATAAGAGCAGAAAAAAAATTCTACAAGGAGATAAAATTGTGCTCTATTCACAACCAAACTTTTTTATGCATTTCATCTGAAGAAGAGACAAATAACACATCTGCCACAAGCAAAACCAACTGGCTAAGTAATTATTCTTAAGAAAATATGTTTTTGATGATAAATCACGAGTACAGTGACGAGAAGAATATTGCAACTTGGTGTCATGAAGTAACCACCTAATAGTAATATATAATTGCATGAAAGAAATGGTTAACTAATGAAGAACATAAACAAAAGAAGAGTTTTAGACTCTAGATAAATATTTAATATTGCCACATAGCATTATCATATGTGCCAAGAAACTTAAACCAGAGGTCATAAGGTAAATTTATCATCACTACCATAAAAGAATATAGTTAATTGTAAGACCTATATACACACAATTGCAAGGAAAAAGACAAAGAAGGATACCTGTAGCATACGAGCAAGGGCTGCTTGAAATTTGTCCAGGGGAAGATTCACGAGATGGGGGAAGATCAGTACGACCTAAACAAAACCAAGCTATTACGAAGATGCAAAGTGAAAGAAAGTGAATGCCAAAGCAAAACGTAATGAAAAATAAAAATATCTATAATCAATGCATCACATTAAGAAAATAAGGTCTCAAACATAATAAAAGCTGAAATACAGAACTATATATTAATATTTTACTTGGCACAAACTAATAGATGAAACACACAATATGTTGAGCACAAAAGAAAGAGAAACTCTAGCATAAAAAGTAGGGCAGGAACAGCCTTTGGATAGATAACCTCCCATCGATCATGATTAGCCAAAGTCAGAATATCTGATGATTTTAGCCAATTTATTCTGATAAATCCCATACACAAGATTTTAAGGAAAAAAGATGCAAAGTTATTGGTCCAAGCTCATCTAAATTTGACAATCATATGTATTAACTGATGAAGTAACCAATAAGCAAAAACCAATTGAAATGAGGACCTAGTCTTTCTCTAACTCGAAACCATTAGTTGTCATAGAGCAACCATGGAACTTTTTCATACAACTTTTCCTTTTACAAGGAGAATTCTCGTGGGAGAAACCATCAGTTCTCTGCCATAATAAAGAATGCCGTGGATGGTTCTCGACTTTATTGGAGAAAGCACTAGTGTATAATAGCCTAGCCATGAAAGTGAATGCAAGAGGAAAGCAACATGTCAGGTCATATCAATCGAACGTCTTGAAAGAAATGGGAATTTAGTGTTCCAAAAGTTCCCTCATGTACAACAGTAGCCATACTTTGATACCAGAACTAAACATTATCATGCTGTCATGTCAGAGACATGTTGATTAATGTGATTTAAAATATCCAGCAGATTAATTTCAAAAAGATTACTAGGGAAGTAAAAATTTAGAGCAGAAATGACAAAAAAGGATTCAAGTGGCTGACCCCACTATTAAACTAAGACTTGGTTGAATTAGTGTGGAAGAAAAAAGTGTATGGTCCTCTACTAATTAGATACAATTAATCAAACTGATCACCATGTTTAATGAAATTACAGATGTATTTGAAAAGCCTTCTATAGTATCTAATATCGGAAGCCAGGTTTTCTTCCAATGGCAGAAGATCATAAAATAAGTGAAGAATTACTGATAGACAGCATGAGTGTATGATCCAACTCCTTTAGAAGGCAGGAAGTCAGTATATCATGACCCACAAGCTACAGGAGAGTGAATTCTATTCTATAAAAATTGTCTTCTATTTTATCTAATATTAACACTGGCTCTTTGTTCTTGACAAAAGAATCCACCATTAGTATGGAAATATCATATTTCAACAACGACACAACCTCCAAAATTTAGAAATGTGTTTGTTAATTGTAGAAGAACCATAGAAGTAGAAACAATTATGTGAAAGTTTTGCCACAGTCCCTCATAATTCCACACAAGGTCTATATACAAGATGTGAATTCTCCTATAGCAGTCCATATGAATTCCATAAATTGGTAGGCCATATTGTTGTTTAAACAGCATCCAAATGCCAAAATTTCAATTGAAGTTTCCAGCACGTCATAGCCTTCTTTCAAAATTCCATAACCAACCAAATTCATCCGTATAAATCAGAGAAAAATTATAATTAAAAAAAAAAAATGGAAGAACCAGGACCCAGAATTGAATGGGTACCATTGGAAATCTTATGTAAACTAAAGTAGATACATAACTCTACTTCTAATTTGCATATTCACATTTCACAATAGCCAAAGGTTTCTTACAGTGCAATACTTTCCAAAGAAAATAGCTAAAGGGACAGCCCCGTGGACATTATATTAACACAACTGCAGACAGCTCAAAAACTATTTGTGTTCTGGATCAGATTATAGCCAAACAACCAACATGAAAAGACATTGACAGATTAATATCCATTCTGTCAACACTGTAGAACAAAAACTGATACTGCTACAACTTGCATGAGAATGTAAGTGATCAACAAGAAAACTTCTGCAGTAGTTAGCAGAAAGAAAATACCCAGTCACACAAAATATAATGAATATATAGTTCGAACGGTCATGCAAGATAAGAATAATTCATAAATCTAACAATGATCATCAGATGTTATATAGAAAACTGTTATGGATGCATATCCAGTTAACAATAAAAGAATGAGAGATGCAATATAGCCAAAAATCTGAATGTGAAATACCTCATCTCTTGGCAGGAATGATAGTATTGGAATGAGAATTTCTACATCCTGTAAGCAACAAAACAAGAATATATTAGCCAACCAAGAATTTGCTCTAGCATGAGAATATACTATTCTTCGTACCTTCAGTCTGGTTTCATACAACTTCCGAATGGTAAATATCAATTCTGGTGAAGGAATAGTCCCATCTGTCAGTGTATGCAAAACCTAATGTAGTAGGAGAAGGGGGGTGAGAAGAAAAAGAAATCAGGTACAGTTACTTTAATCTTTTGTGTGGTTTGAGTATGGGATAATGTTATATAATTATCAAAACCTGCATCAAAAGGTTCTCGCTTCCACTTGGAGGATCTGAAATAATTTCAAGAAGTTCAGATGATGAGCCCATAGTACGAACCAGTATTGGGATATGACGTTGGACTGCCTGCAACATATAATTAATAAGAGAAAGCTCACAGCACAAATGGAAAGAATTGTGCCAACTTCTAAATCATACTCCAAAACATAATAGCCAAACCTGCTTAACCACTATTGATGCATCTTTATATATAACAAATATTTGGCGAAAAAGAGAGTGCTTCTGTAAATCAAAGAAACACAAAATTATCAGTTTCTCCGAAGGAGATTGACAACTTTGACAATTCAACAACAACAATGAAGAGTTAAAATGCAAAATAAAAACCTTGGTACACAGGGCAAAATAAAGTGACATGCATCGTTGGGCCTCAGCTATTGAAGGGGATGGCACACTTTGAGATGTAGATGACTGATGAGCATCCATGGAAATGTCTTTACTGATGGCACTCGCTGACACATGCTCATTTGATGGTTTTTCCACATCAGAATCCTGATATAAAAAGCAATTAGAAGATCAAGGAAACTAGCTCAGTATCAAGTCCCAAGACCATTTATACATGTCTGAAGTAGATCTCCCAAAGGGTAATGAGAGAGAGAGAGAGAGAAACCAAAAATCTCATAGCATTTAATACGCACATTATGCATATATAATTTATTTTTATACCATAGATGAGCATTCATCATGACTTAACTCTTGGAAGTAACTAAAAGGTGATCCTTATCATGTTGATCTTTCAATTCCTAAAACATTTCTAATTCAATCTATACCACAAAACAATAACTTTTTTCTCATTGAAACAAAAATTAAAAGAATTTATTTAAATGAGTGGTTTTGTTACAAACAAGGAGTCCCCATGATGGTTTCGCTTCACCTAGATGCCAATACAAAATCCTATCAACATTTAACTGGAAAGTTAAGCATACATAAATTCTCATTTTTATCTTAGAAATAGGGATATCAGTAATGCTAACAGACAATTTTTAGTATCCTAAATGGATAGTAGCACTACCTTATGAGGTTTGGTATTTGATCCTTCAGCATCCGTTCCTTCTGTAACATTGCCATGTATAATAGAGTGCAGAATTTCCTTAGCAAAATCTTCAATTTGTTGAGAAATGGATGATAAAGGATAAAGCTTGTTTGCCACCTGTAAAAATAGACACATGCAGAGTCATAAAGAGATCATGCCAAGTAGATGACCAAGATACTTCAATTGAAAATCAGGCACACGTACCAGACGTATTGCTTTCATGCGCACTTCCTCTAAATGATCAACTGCACTCTTTGATGGGCAAACGAGAAATTCAGAGTCAATGAAAAGAGAAGGTAAAATAAAATAAGAGCCAAAGAAGAGACAAGAACAAGAAAAGATTCTTTTCTGACACAAAAAATGACATGCATGATCCACATGAAACACCTGCTCTGATCACCCATAAAATAGGACAAACAAGGGTCAGGGGGCTAACTAAGAACAAGTTGGACAAATTGTCTAAGCATCACTTGTATCTACATATTCATATCGCAAAGGTTGAACTGCCAGATGAGAACTCTATAACACCAACCAATTTTGCCATTCCACCTTCCTAGATTTACATAATATCATTATTTAGCACTTAATTTTTCTGCCTGATTTGAAAACTGATTCAAAAAAATAATAGTAGGGTTATAATTACAGGATGAAAAATGTCAAATTTCAATACCATTAAGAGACAAGGTTAATAATGATTAAAACAAGCATCCAAACCAATTAAGGAGGCATCATTAAAGTCATAAAAAGGTTTATGATAAACAGAAAATACCTGCAAGGCAATTCTCAAGCAGACATTTCGTAAAGGAGGCCTCAGCAAAATCAGGCTCCATACAATGCTGAGACCTTGAGTGATGCGGTCAGCGCTTTGTAACTCCTTTTCGCCCTTATCAGAGGTACCGGGACAACACAAGCACTCTAATAATTTCAAAACCGACTTCGGCAAATAAGGAGCTTCACCAAGCAATCTATTTAAAGTTTTGTCTGAAGGTGGAAATGAATCTCTAAGTGTTTCACTCTGCATTGGAGAAGGATTCTCAGGAATTTTTTACTTGCAAAAGGACAAGGAAAACAAGTGTAGGAAATCATTACACACCACGGCGAGAAGGAACATTTCATATACAGAAGCAGCAGTTGTAGAAGAAAAGAAATCGTGTTCCTCTTCTGCCTCGCCATATAACCTGTAGAGTACACGCAATGTCAACTCGTGTCCCTGAAGACATCCAGTAATTATTGTCAGCTACTACACATTTCATATAAAATGAATAAGAGCAGAAGAAACAGACATCCAAAGAAAATAAAATTGTAAATATGTCAAACTATGTTGATGAACAGGTGACAGACAAGTTTTTGCATCATGCCACCATCAATTTATTAAGCATGACAATACATGAGATCTTAAAATGATCCTGATGTGCTACAACGTCCTATTAATTTTAAAATGCACTCTGTGACGAATGCCCCAACTTTGTAAACACATGGAAATTCTGGACATCATAGATGCTAGTTAGATGTCACTCAAACAGCTCTTTCGCCGATAATTAAGGCCTAAAAACATGAAGCATTTAAAGATGCCAATATAATGCGTGTCCAAATGAGATTACCTATGACATTTTAGAGGAACACGTGAGCATGCACAACCAAGATAGATAGATAGATAGATAGATAGATAGAGGGGGAAATGAATGAAAACCTTAATGTGTTGTAAATCATATAATCAGCAGTACCAAACCCCAGGATACAATAAACTTAAATTCAGAAAACAACATAAGCCATCTTATCAAAAACAAAAGTAAAACAAGAGAAGGAGAAAAAAAATTAGCCATATCTTAATGTAAACTTACCTCATGATTTACATAGTCTGACAAAATGTGCTCCTGCAGCACTTTCCATGGGTCTAACTCCAAGGGAAACTGCAAAAGAAAAAAAGAAAATAGAACACATATTTAAGTACTAATACATTAATTAGTAATTGATTAATAAGTGAACCCAGGCACCAATTTCATATCATATATCTTTCATAATAACATAAGACGAGACAATGTTGCACATTAAAAACAATTGAAAAGCAGAGACAAATAGCATAAGAGACATGCTATATATATTGCACCCTCTCATTTCTTTTTAGTCAGTTAGGGAAGAAAGGGAGAGGGGTTGTCATCAAGATTCAAGGGAGACATACCCCTTGAACCAAAAATCACAAAAATAAATAGAGAGCTGAATATGGGAAGTGTGGTGGATATGTGCTTGAAAGTTCAAACAAATGTTATTTAAGTATGCTGAACAAGCTGAAAAATCCTATAGCCTAAAAATACATATAATAAATACATAAAAACTCAAAGAATAATGGCAGTGGATTGCAAATTTATAATATAACAATGGAAGCATAAGAAGTCATGGATTGCAAAGAATCTCATTAAACAACCAAGCAATTAGCTTTTCACAAGCAAAGCTTACATAATCCATCTCTATGATTTTAAGCATGCAGAATATGAATATATAAGTATCTTCCTTACTGCTAAGCGCCAGGGAAAATGCAAATATGCTACGCGAAGTAAGAATGCAGACAGTAGAGATTATAGACAATTTAACATCTAATCAACTCAACAGGAAATTGCAATATCCGACACATTACAACCAGAAACCAAAAAAAAAAACGAAAAAGAAAAAGAGAGAGAGAGAGAGAGAGAGAGAGAGAGAGAGAGAGAGAGAGAAATCCCTACAAAGCCAAAAACATTACCTCAACTCCTAAATAAGCAAGTAAAGAGAAGCGGACTTGCGAACCCCCAGCAACTGCTATTTGCTTATATGCCTCAACAATGCGCACAAAAGCCAATTTTTGCAATTGATCCTTCTGTTCATCAGTAAGGTCAACAACAGGAGCAGACATCTTGGGCAGGACAACAGGAAGAGACAGAGAGACAGAAGTTGCAGTTGAGGAGATAATGCTGCTGGGATCTGTAATAGCTGCTTTTGGACTAAGCTCATCTGACCTATCAGTTGATACTGATGGCAAATCAAGTGGTGACCTTCCACTAAAACCTATAACTTGCTCTTGACTGGTGTCTTCTATATCAGGTGTGGTCAATGAAGAAGCAACCAGGGTTTCTGAAAATCCATCATAAGGAGCAGAAGAATTAAGACCAGGTATATCACTCTCTGAATTATCCATATCATGGATATCAGACGGACTAGCTGTATCAGCGTTCTCAGATCTAGATAAAACATCAGAAGAATCCGGTACACCAGTAGACAACATTGCATTTTCAGCCCCATGAGTTAAGCAAACATGTACAACATCACCATCAACCACAGCCACAGCATGAAGTTCTTCCCTTTCTGGTTTCTGCAAATATAGCAAATATAAGCATCTTAGTACAGTAAAAAAAATCACAAAGAAACAAATTCAAAAGAGATCAGACAAAAGCTTCTTCTTTTTTCTTCCTTAAACAAGAGTGGGAATGGGAAAATTACTCGTACCACTATATCATTGGGCACTGACCGATCACCATCAAACAGTAAAGCTATGGGTGGGAAACTACTCGAAAGTGAAAGAACATTGGCCAAAAACGAGGCTGGATACTTGGCACCAGTTTCACTGCCAATTATACTCATGTCCATCACTGATTCTTCATCTCCTTCAGTTTGAGGGCTACTCGGAGCAAGGTGACACATATTAGCCATCACCACCTCAGCTAGCAAATCAGCTGAGATACTTGAAATAAGAATCTCTAAAGATCCAACAGCCTTTTCCCCTTGAGCAACCAAGGCACCAAACATTGCAACAAGCTGCTGCACAGGTCCACTATCACTATTTCCTTTGTAAGAGGTTGACCCAGTAGAAGTCTGATCCTGAGACACAACAGTATTCCTGTTTAACTCTCTACTTGATTCTTCTGAGACACTAGGTGTTGGTTTGACACGTTTCCCAGATACATCATCTTTTTCATCCAGACTGCCACTGTCCTCTGCTCCAGATCTTTTCCTCCCCAAGTTACTGTGAACAGCATCACATGTTTTGATTGAGGACTTCTCCTCCTGTGAATTGTTAATGCCATCACCAAGAATTTCCACAGTTCCATACATCTCTAAAAATGGAAGTGTGTGTACAATGTACATATATATGCATACAAATCAGATCTCTACAGGGTCACAGGTACCTTAGTAACTGGCAAATCATTTTTTCCATCTTCAACACTTCCATTAGTTTTGCAAACTTGATTTAGAGCTAGCTCTGCCAATTCCCCAGCTTTCATCTGTTTCAGGGCACCAACTAAACGATCCCGCCACTGCAGAAAACACTCCATTACCAATTAGTTCTGAACCATGAAACAAACACCAAACAGTTCTGAACTATGAAACACATACCAAATGGTTCCGACTATTTAACATAATTCAATTGGTTCTCAACTAAGAAACACATCTGCACTCATTCTAACCAATGAAGAGCTCACTGGATGTCACTTCAACAGACAAGTATACTAACATTACTCCAAGAAATAAACGAAAAGCCGATGCCAGCAAGAAACCTTTCTCTAATCAATCATATAAATTGTCTGCACGAAAAATCTAACATTGATAGAGTACGATTTATCTATGAAGTAAAAACAGACAAAAGTTGGGGACCCAAATAACTAGAGAAGGACAACTTCATAAAATTACATTCAACCCATTCTCTTAGAAAATCAATATTTGGCGTAAAAAAAATACCGGTGCAGCACCCGGGTGTGTACATTTCAAGCAGCTGAGTAGAGCATTTTTAAGAGCATGACGTGCGCTAGAAACATGCAACCCTTTGATGATGGAGCTAGGAGGATCTAGACCAAGTAAAACTGGCAAAATGCGCCCATAATATGCAGGTCTTTTCCTCGCAATTGCTGAAAGACTGAAAGGAGACATTAAAATAAAGTAGAGAAAAAATAGTAATAACAAAGTATTGTCCTGATTAATTTTTTTAAGAACGGAAGATTCCATGACATACCACATGAGAAGGAGTGTAATGATAAATGCATATGATTAAAGCAGGCCACATACCTGTTAATAAGCACAACTGTCACTAAATTACTAATAGATTGCACCGTTGGAAACCTAAGCTGATCAAGCAATAATCCCAATCTTTCGCTGGCCTCAATAGACAGATCTCCAATGTTAAGTACAGCATGGCCCCCGCGAAGCCAAGATATATTGAATTCTACAAGATCTCCTACAACATATGCGGTCATGAGGAATAAGCCTACAAGTCATTAATGCCAATAAAAGGGCAAACTCGGCTTTAAGATTAGTGAAGTCTGAAAGCAAAAGATAAATGCATTACCTTCATGGGGAGAAGGTTTTGATGAGCTATTAGGATCAGGTGTGTAGAGGAAAATAACAGCCTCTACAAACTTCAATGCCAGTAATCTTACCCCGCCACTTCCGGACTTGTTAATATCAGGTAGCAATAAATCAGACCACACACAAAATCTAACTGTATTTCACTTTAACAATCATCACTTACCTGAAAAGCTATCGAATATATTTTATCCTTGAACTTTAACATCCATGCCCATGACGATGTAAGAGAACTCTCCAAGTCATTGGGGTAATACAGACCCTGAAAAATTATAAAAAAAAAAAAATAAACCTATGTAAATCATTACATATTGAATAGAGGATAAGGTTGAAATTTCATATATCTTGAGAAGCAATAAGATTGTAGCATTCAAATTTCAATTCCCAAGATGCACCACATTAGGTAACAGCTTCCTAACTGACTTTCAAAGCGTTAGGACGTGTGTAGATAGTTCAGCCATATAAATGATAGTGAAGGCACTAATGTACACTGATTGATGAAAAGAATAATAGCAGCCAGGACCTTAACGGAAAATCAATAATAATAAAAAAGCTCTATATAGAGCTAAAACGTGGAAGACCCTGCAAGTATGAGACCACTAGTAATAGAAACTACGGAAATATGGGGCTGAGCAGTTGAATTTCTGATTCTAGCATTCTTCTTTTTTTCGGGATCCTTTAGTCCAGTATTTAAATACCCCTTTTACAGTCTTCACACCTTTGGCATGGATGCCAAACTAGACAGCTTACCTTACCGGCTGTCTCCGGCATTATTTTCCACTCACGCAAAACTAACAGTAGCTTACATTACTAGGTGATAGCTCAAAAAGTCGGGCTCAAAGAATGCCCTTCCAAATATATGATCTTGTCGAAAATAGATATAAATAGAATAAAAGTCTATATTTACAAGTTACACGGACACTAATAAGTAGCAATTATTGTAACAAAGAGTAACAAGCTAAATGATATCGAGAAGAATCAAACTAAAAATATCTAAAAATAAAGAGTCAAAATCAAGGCCTACCTGAATAGCAATTTTTTCAAGAGTAGAACGAAACAATTCAAGTCCACAAGTGATGGCTTGTCGAGCAACAGCTGGTGTAGCATCGTTTACAACACTTATCAGAACAGGCACGATATCAGGCAAAAATTGAAGGTGCTTCAGTCCAATTTCCCAAATAATTCTACAAAACACAAATGAGAGAAAACCGATATTACAATTGACAAACTCAAAGATTGCAATCAGGAAAAAATTGGGCTCGGTGAAACATACTCGGTGACAAATTTGCGAACAGGAGCGAATGGGTCGGTGTGGAGGTCCAGTATGCGAGGAAGAATCTCGGAGACGAGAACAGCATTTTCTTCTTCGACCAAATTCTGCTTTAAACGACGCAAGTATTCCAGCTTCGGAGACATGTCGATGGCTGCCCTGGCCGAGTTCACCAGACCCGCTAATTTTTCTCTCGAATTCGAATTTGTCACTCCCACCATTATTATTATTGTCGAAAAAGGAAAACCAAGAACCCTAATTTAGGGGATCATCGGAGTAATTTGGAGGGAGATTATAAGAGAAATTTCTAGGGTTCAGTTATTTGGGACATACCGTGCCGTACGGTAGTTATCGTCATCAGTAAATTGTCAAATTCAATCGGGCCGATCCGAAATTCAACGACAAGTGAACCGCTTGGGTAAATATAGGCTGGGTTTTCCACGTTTCAGGCCCATATTGGAATCTGACCGCACCCAAAAAAATTGCATTTCTACTTCATATGATATTTTATGGGGCGCGACATCACAAAACTTGTCTCAAGCATGACACATATTAAACGATAATACATGTCCTAAATTTTCTACAAAACTTTGGAGCACAAATAATTTTTCTCTCGGACTATATTTTCCTTTTATGGAAATCAGAATAAACTATTTAAAGTAATACTTAAAATTTCAACTTCTTATCTCAATTTACATCTTAATTTATAAAGTGTTAATCGGCAAATTAATATACATTAATAATAATTTATTTTATATATTACGTACCATTTAAATTAAAGAGCTAATTGCACCCACATCCCTTGAGGTTTGGCCAACTATAGGTAGAATCAACTTTATCGTTTATTAACAATGACCTTCCCTGCCATTAGTTGACTTTAGTCAAATTTAACAGGGTCAGAAGTATTTTGGTCTTTTCACACTTTTTTAATTTTATTTTATTAAATAATAAATTAAAAGATTAAAAATATATTAATTATAATTAATGGAGATCCATTTTTTAGATTGAATCTCAACCGTCCATCAAGATTGATGGACGGTTGAGATTCAATCTGAAAAATGGATTTCCAAAAAAATAAATAAATAAATAAATTTTGGAAAGCATGTCTGGGTTCTTCGAAGAACCCAATCTGGGTTCTTAGAAGAATTGAAGAACCCTTCTGGGTTCGAATCGATCGAAGAACCCTTTTGGGTTCTTCGAATTTTTTTTTTTTTTAATAGCTAGATTTGACGGCGAACCCAGATCGTTGACGAACCCTTCTGGGTTAGTTGCGCTGGAGATCCAGCCATGGCTGGATCTTCAGCAAGTTTCTTTTTTTTTTTTTTTTTTTTGAGTGGAGATCCAATATCTCCACATTCAAACTTTAATTTTTTTTAAGAAGAAACAATTTCTACTGTCCATCTCACCTCAGATGGACAGTAGAGATCTAACCTTTTTTTTAAAATTTTAATAAAAATAAAATATTATTTTAGGGACATTTTGGTTATTTTAACGGTTAAGGTTGGTCAACCGTTAGATTTAACGGAAGTCAACTAACAGCAGGGGAGGTCATTGTCAATAAATAATAAAGTTGATTCTACCTGTAATTAACCAAACTTTAGAAGGATTGGATGCAATTAGCTCTAAATTAAATTATCATATTAAAAATTAAATATTTAAATACAAATTAGGATGTATAGTATTATTCAATTATTAAATATACAAACAAAAGTTAATTAATGTATATATATATATATATATATAAAAACAAAAGTAAACTAAATATTTTAAACATAAATGGGTAGCTTAAGCAAATGACTATATTCCTCAGTGACCTCAACTATATAATCCTGTAGATATTTAAAATAAGAGTAAAAGGTAGATATTCCAGATTTTATATTTCAATTTATCCCAAACTATAATATGTCAATTGAACGTGATAAGTGAATTAAAACATTATTAAGTATATATGTTTAGAAAAAGTATAATTTTAAACCGTCTTCTCTCTCGTTTCTCTATGAGAATCAAATGTGGAAGTAGTTTGGATAGATCATTGGATCTATTATGTTCCTAGTTCGCTGGTGGACGTAGTAGGTGCTCTGTTTTGTTGTTTGGTGTTGGTTTTTTTTATTCTGTTTTAGCTTTCCTTCATTTGGGTGGTTTGTGAGTGCTTGCTGTGTTGGTTCCATGGATTATAATAAGATTGCTATGTTGTGTAAGTCTCTCTCTCTCAAAGAGGCTGATACTACAGTGGCAAAATTAGATGAAAAACTGCAGGCAATTGGGTCTCATAAATTGGGTTTGTGCTTGGTAGGAAAACTGTTTTCAAATAAACAAGTTAACAGGGATGCTTTTCGGGCAGTTATTCCTAGGATTTGGAGAACTAAGCATGGCATAGAAATCGAAGTGGTACGTAAAAATATTTTTGCATTCCATTTCAAATGTCAAATTGATCGTAAGAGAATCCTCGTAGGGGGTCCCTGGATTTTAATAATGGATTGTTAGCCTTAGAGGCACCGACGGGTTTTGGTGACATCCCAGCCATGGAGTTCAAAATGGTGGAATTCTGGGTGCCTTTGTTTTGTATGCCAAAGGACATTGGCACATTTTTGGGGGATCAGATTGGTGTGGTTAAGGAAATTGATGTGAGTGCTTAAGGAGATTGCTTGGGTAAATTCCTTCATATTCGTGTCTGCATTGATACATCAAAGCCTCTAAAGCGATGTTTGCGGGTGGTCCTCTCGGCCGGGGCTGGCGAGACTATGTTAATTGTTCGATACGAACGTCTCCCAGAATTCTGTTTTCATTATGGTCTGTTGGGTCATATGTTTCGTGAATGTCCCTTGCAGAATGATTCGTCCCCATCCTCATTACATGATTTCAATTATGGTAGTTGGCTTCGTGCGACAAGTCCTCCATGGATTGCTAATCAGAAATCACGTAAGGCTTCTCCTCTGTATGGTGATGTTCATCAATCCTCTGTTAATCCTGGTTTGTCTGTTCCGTCCTCTGCTGCAGATGAACCTGTTCTTGGCAACCATGTTCATATTGAGAAGTCAACAGAAGGTGATAAAGTGTGTATGGTCAGTGTAACACCCCCTGACCCGACCCGGCTGGACCGACTCAGGGAGCGCTACTTGGACTTTCAAAACTTTCCAAATTCATTTTATAATCTCAAACCATTTAAAAATCAAATCAATTTGAAATTCCAAAAAGACTTTTCTCGTGAGCCCATCGAAATCACACTTTTTACAAAAATTCGGCAGAGTTCCTTTTGTTTTTCGGATTTTCCAAAACCTGTTTTTCCATAAAACAATGCAATTACAAATTCCATATCAACACTTCAATATCATTTTCAAACCATTGCGCACTCTGCCGTTTAGTGCGACTTTCCAATACAGTTTATAAATAAAATAAACCAAAAGTCAATATTTACAAATATTCTAAAATGAGAAACAGAAAGCTATAAATAATTAAGTACAAACATATTACAAATTCTCTGTATATGCATGCTTTCAGAATATATACATATAACAACAATATAGCTACCCAACTGTGATAACTCTGGAACTCTGTCAGCAAATCTCTCTCTCTCTTTAGTCTTTAACTTCCTCGGGATCCCCGGTACCTACGCGTTAGAAACAAAACTAACGCGCTAAGCATATAGCTTAGTGGGTGTACATAAAAATCATAAATAACTTTTAATAACCACAATTAAAATAATTTACCTTCCAAATCAAACCATAACCATATTCTTACTCAATTCATTTTTGCAACTCATTTAATAATCATTTAATATAAACATTGAATTACACGTATTAAGTCAATTTCAAAACACTAGATAAAATCATATTCAATTCACTTTTCTATTCAAATCAATTCTGGCCCGCTAGAATACTCAACATACTAGGACTGGAATATGGGTCAAACTCCCACTCTAGGACGAATCCTAAGAGTGGTACGTATCTCCCTACTCTAGGACCGTGGGTACGGAACCTAGAGAGGTACATAACTCCCTATCCCAGGAATGAATCCTTAGGAAGGTACGTGGCTCCCAACCCCCAGGACGAATCCTGAGGAGGTACGTGTCTCCCTGCCTCTGGACGAATCCATGAGGAGCTACATAATAATCATCAATAGCAATCAATAGCGGCACAGTACTGCTCAGTAAAACCCAGCTGGTATACCAACCTCCTATATCCATTTCTATGTCTACGTATCCTAGGGCCGTTTCCGATAAACTATATTCGCAATAAATTTCACAATAGTTACTCAGTAAACAATAGTTGCTCAATAAACTTACAATTCACACAATATTCTTCAAGAAACATAATCAATAGTTATACGAAAATCTAAATCAAGTATTTCTAACGAAATCGAAATATTCGAAAGCACGATCGAAATGAGATCTAACATAAACTCCTTCCAAAATCAACAATAGGTATATCAATCATCGATTTTTCATATCAAATAAACAATTTTCATACGAAAATCGAAAACGAACAAGTTCAACGAAATCGAAAACGAAAACGAAAACGAAAACGAAATACTTAATACTTTCCGTAAAGATTTTGAAAACAAAAGTACACCAACATCGATACCGTTTTTCGTTCGAGAAATCGTGGTTCTACGATTTCTTTTTCCTTCCTTTTCCCTTTCTCTTCACTTTCCTCTTCACTTTCTTCTTCTTCTTCTTCTTCTTCTTCTTTCTCTTCTTCTTCTTCTTCTTTTCTTTCTTTCTTTCTTTCGGCCTCTCCTCTCTCTTTTCTGTGTTCTGTGTGTTTTCTGGCTTCTGCGAGAAGCTTCTTTTTTTTTTTATATATTTTTCGGCTGCCGCGACCGTCGTCGCGACCTGTGGTCGCGCCACCAGGTCGCGGTAATCACTGGAGCGTTCGCACCGCCTTCGTCGCGAGCACACCTCGCGGTCCCTTGGTCGCACTGGTGGTCGCGTTGCTCACTGCCAGATTTTGCCATTTTTATCGCGAGCAGTTCATCGCGACCTGTGGTCGCGGTGACTGGTCGCGATGCTCACTGCCAAAAATCTCATTTTTCACCGCGAGCAAGCCATCGCGACCTGTGGTCGCGGTGACCAGGTCGCGATGCTCTCTGCTTCAGTTTTCAATTTTTCCTTGCATCATTTTTGGACCGTTCCATCTGGTCCACCTGGAAATCATAAAATTTTTCCTTGCATCACTTTTAATTACATTTACACCCCTTCCAATCACAAAATTTATTTTCATATATATGTTTATTTTGGATTGATGTTATTGATGTTTCGCTACTGTCATTTTCTCGTTTCCATATTGATGTTCAAGTGAGTTCTCATTTTAGTAAAATGTGGAGACTTTTGGGGTTCTACAGTCATCCGAATGCCTCTCAGCGCCTTTATGCTTGGACTCTACTTCACCGCCTTCACGGTTTATCACAGCTTCCGTGGTTATACAGAGGTGATTTTAATGAAGTTTTTTGCGACAATGAAAAGAGAGGAGGTAATCTGCGATCACAAGCTCAAATGATTAAATTCAGAGAAGCCTTAGATGACTGTTTTCTGCGTGATTTGGGATTCTCTGGTCATCCGTTTACTTGGTGCAATGGTCGCAATAGGAGAGATAGGGTTGATGAGCGTCTGGATCGTTGTGTTTGCGATAATTCCTGGTTGAATTTGTTCCCTTATTCGACAGTCCATCACTTGGATTTTTGACATTCAGATCATTGTCCAATTATCTTGACAGTTTTGGAGGTTATGGAGGGCGTTGCTGCTTCTTCAAATCGGGGCCGTCGTCGGTTTCATTTTAAGGAGTGTTGGTCCGAACTTGAGGAGTGTAAATCCATAGTGGCTTATTGTTGGTCATGTGCGCCAAATCCATCTTAAATTTATGATATTGCATATAATTTATCTAACTATACATCAGTGCTTGCTAAGTGGAACCAAGCTCATCGAAAGTCCATGTTTGCTGATATTAAATTGCTTCGTTCACTTCTTACTGCAACTTCTAATGATCATTATTCTTCTTGGAAAGATATCTGAAGCATTGAGCAAAAGCTTGACTGTAACACCCCCTGACCCGACCCGGCCGGACCGACCCAGGGAGCGCTACACGGTTTTCAATACTTTCTAAATTCATATACATTTCAAAATCATTGTGAGCCCATCGAATCAATTTTTAAACCATTGGAAAACCATATAATTTATAATGTAAAAACCATCTCGAGTGAGCCCATCAAATTACACTTTTTACAAAAATTTCGGCAGAGTTCCGTTTGTTTTTCGAATTTTCCAAAACCTGTTTTTTTTTCACAACTCAATCAAATACAGTTTCAATAACAACACTTCAATATCTCATTTTCAAACACTTGCGCACTCTGCCGTTTAGTGCGACTTTCCAATGCAGTTTATAAAATAAAACGATTCAGAATTTAATATTTACAAACATTTTAATGAAAAACAGAAATCATAACATAATTAATTACAAAACACATTACAAAACATATTTACAAATCCTCTGTATATGCATGCTTTCAGAATATATACACATAATAACAATATAACTACCCAACTGTGACAACTCTAGGACTCTGTCAGCAAATCTCTCCCTCTTTAGTCTTTAGCTTTTTCGGGATCCCTGGTACCTACGCGTTAGAAACAAAACTAACGCGCTAAGCATATAGCTTAGTGGGTGTACATAAAAATCATAAATAACTTTTAAATAAGTAACGAATCACATTCTAGTCATTGATAAATCAATTTACCTTCCATATCAAACCGTAATCACAATTAAAACAATATTCTTACTCAATTCATTTTTGCAACTCATTTAATAATCATTTAATATAAACATTGAATTACACGTATTAAATCGATTTCAGAACACTAGATACAATCATATTCAATTCACTTTTCAATTCAAATCAATTCTGGCCCGCTAGAATACTTAACATACTAGGACTGGAATATGGTTCAAACTTCCACCCTAGGACGAATCCTAAGAGTGGTACGTATCTCCCTACTCTAGGACCGTGGGTACGGAACCTAGAGAGGTACATAACTCCCTATCCCTGGAACGAATCCTTAGAAAGGTACGTGGCTCCCAACCCCCAGGACGAATCCTGAGGAGGTACGTGTCTCTCTGCCTCTGGACGAATCCATGAGGAGGTACATAATAATCATCAATAGCAATCAATAGCGGTGCAGTACTGCTCAGTAACCCCAGCTGGTATACCAACCTCCTATATCCATTTCTATGTCTAAGTATCCTAGGGTCATTTCCGTAAACTATTTTCACAATCAGTACTCAATAAATATACACTTCGCACAATACTTTTCAAGAAAATTAACAACAGTCGTACAAAAGTATAAATCAAGTATTGATAACGAATTCGACATAATCGAAATACAATCAAAATGCGATCTATCATAAATCTTCCCAAAATCAACTATAGGTAGATCAATCATCAATTTCACATATAAAGTAAGTACTTTTCATACGAAAATCGAACACGAGAACTTTCAATGAAATCGAAAATGTACAAAAACGAGAAACGTAAACAAAAATGAAAACGAAAACGTAAACGAAATACTTCTCGTAACGATTCCGAAAAACGAAAGTACACCTACCTGGAATCCTTTTTCCTTTCGGCAAATCGCGGTTCTACGATTTCTTTTTCCTTCCCTTTCCCTTTCTCTTCACTTTCCTCTTCTTCTTCTTCTTCCTCTTCTTCTTCTTCTTCTTCTTCTTTCTCTTCTTTCTTTTCTTTCTTTCTTTCTTTCTCGCTCTCTCCTCTCTCTTCTTGCTGTTCTGTTTTCTGGCTTCTGCGAGAAGCCACTCTTTTTTTTTTATATTTTTCGGCTGCCGCGACCGTCGTCGCGACCTGTGGTCGCGCCACCAGGTCGCGGTACTCACTGGAGCGTTCGCACCGCCTTCGTCGCGAGCACACCTCGCGGTCCCTTGGTCGCGCTGGTGGTCGCGTTGCTCACTGCCAGATTTTGCCATTTTCATCGCGAGCAGTTCATCGCGACCTGTGGTCGCGGTGACTGGTCGCGATGCTCACTGCCAAAAATCTCATTTTTCACCGCGAGCAAGCCATCGCGACCTGTGGTCGCGGTGACCAGGTCGCGATGCTCTCTGCTTCAGTTTTTAATTTTTCCTTGCATCATTTTTGGACCGTTCCATCTGGTCCACCTGGAAATCATAAAAATAAACATACTTTTAATTACATTTACACCCCTTCCAATCACAAAATTTATTTTCATATATATAAAATTAATTTTTCAAAATCCGGGATGTTACATTGACAGTGCTTTGAAGGTGGAAGAATGTTTCTGGAAACAGCAGTCTCGGACTACATAGCTACAAAATAGTAATAGCGGCATTTGGAGGAGTGACAGGGAGCATTTATGCTTGACCATCCATGACTTTTTCTCAAATCTTTTCCGCACACAGTGTCCTCAACAAGTTGATCTAGACAGAATTTTTAACTCTACACATCAACGCCTATCCTGTTCTTCGGTGCATTATCTTTGCTCGCCTTTTACGGTTGATGAAGTTAAAAATGCGGTGTTTCAGATGGGGCCAACTAAGGCGTCGGGTCCTGACGGTATGCCTGCGCTCTTTTATCAGAAATACTGGGATATTGTAGGTAGTTTTGTTACTCAAGCCTGTCTATAAGTGTTAAATAATTATGGTTATGTGGCTGCTATTAATACAACTCTTATTGCACTAATTCCGAAAATCAAGAATGCTTATTGTTTGTCTAATTTCCATCCTATTAGTCTCTGCAATATCCTTTATAAGATTATTGCAAAGACTATGTCCAATAGATTGCGTTCTGTTTTGGAGTATATTATCTTGGAATCTCAAAGTGCCTTCATCCCAAGGCGTTTAATTACATATAATGCTATCATCGGATTTGAATGTATGCATGCCTTAAAGAAAAAAAAGGTTGGGAAATCGGGTTGCATTGGTCTCAAACTTGACATGTCCAAAGCCTATGATATGGTCGAATGGGTTTTTGTGGAAGGTATGAGGCGTACCTTAGGCTTTCCGGAGTCTTGGATTCAGTTAGTCATGTGTTGTGTTTCTACAGTTTCCTTTCGGTTCCTACTTAATGGTGAGCAAGTTGGTTTTCTCACCCCTACTCGCGGGTTACGTCAAGTTGACCCCTTGTCACCATATTTATTTCTCTTATGTGCAGAAGGATTTTCAAGCTTGATTCATACAACGATTTCGAATGGTTCTTTGTCAGGTCTCCGATGTAGTAGAAATGGCACTAATATCTCACATTTGTTTTTTGCGGATGATAGTTTGTTGTTTACTCGTGCTTCTATCCCTGATTGCTTAACTATTAAATCTATTCTTCACCATTACTCTTTGGCTACAGGTCAAGATGTTAATTTCAATAAGTCTGCCTTCTGTTGTAGTCGCTCTGTGTCTGCGAGTAGAGCTTCAGACTTGGCTGCTTGTTTTGATGTTCAGCTTGTTAGGTGTCACGAGCGATATCTTGGCCTCCCGAGCTTTTCAGGTCAATCCAAATCTCATCTTTTTCGTAACATAAAGGAAAGGGTTTGGTCCAAGCTTAAGGGTTGGCGTGGCAATTTTTTTTCCATTGGGGGTAAGGAAGTTTTAATTAAAGCTGTAATTCAATCTATACCTGTATATTCGAAGAATCTTTTCAGGCTCCCCATTTCTTTAATTCGAGATATTCATCGGATGGCAGCTAATTTTTGGTAGGGTAGTTCTCAATCCAAAAAATATATCCATTGGTGCTCATAGGAAACTCTTTGTTTAAGTAAATTGGCTGATGGGATAGGAATTAAGAATTTGATGGTTTTCAATCAAGCTATGTTAGCAAAGCAGGGTTGGCGTCTTATCACAGATACAGGTTTTTTGGCTTTTCGTGTGCTTAAGGGCTGCTATTTCCCTAACTCAAGTTTTCTCAAAGCTAAGCAGTCTTCTCAGGGGTTTTTTCTATGGCGTAGTCTTATTTGGGGTCGTGATCTCATTGAGTGGGGTTCAAGATGGCGAATTGGTGATGGGTCCAGGATTTCTATTTGTAATGACCATTGGATTCCCAGAATTTGCTTTTTTAAGATTCTTTCTTCTTCTAGCCTACCGCCTGACTCTTTGGTGTGTGATCTTATTCTGCCTTCGGGGGGTTGGAATGTTCCGTTGGTTAAGTCATCTTTTCGACAGGAGAATTCTAAGTTGATTCTTCGAATTTCTTTGTTGGGTTCTCGGCATGCAGATTCTCTTATTTGGCATCTTGAAGAATTGGGACATTATTAGGTTAAAAGCAGGTATCGAGTGGGTATGGATCACTTATTGCTTGCTAGTGGTTCTAGTCTTAGTTTGTCTGAATCGTGGTGGAAATATTTATGGCGAATTAACATTCCTCCAAAAGTTAAAATATTTATCTGGAAAGCATGTAACAATTGGCTTCCTACATATGCTGTTCTTGCTTTCAGAAAATTGATGGTAGTTTCCTTGTGTCCGATCTGTCACATACAACTTGAATCTATTGGCCATTCTTTATGGTTTTGTAAATCGTTAATGTAACATCCCGGATTTCGGGTAATGAATTTTTGATATATGTGAAATATGTGAAAAATAAATTTTTACTATTTGAGGGGGTGAAAATGTAATTAAATGTATGGTTATTTTATGATTTCCAGCGGACCAGATTGAATAGTGAAAAATGAAAAAAATTGAAAACTGGACCAGTGAGTATCGCGACCTGGTCACCGCGACCATAGGTCGCGACAGCTCGCTCGCGATGAAAATGGAAAAATCTGGCAGTGAGCATCGCGACCAGCCACCGCGACCACAGGTCGCGATGGACTGCTCGCGATGAAATTGTCAAAAACGGGCAGAGAGCAACGCGACCACTCGCGCGACCAAGGCGCGCTCGCGAGGAAGGCGGTGCGCGCACTCCAGTGAGCATCGCTACCTGGTGCCGCGACCACAGGTCGCGACGGTGGTCGCGATAGCGAAAAAAATATAAAAAAAAGAGAAACTTCTCGCAGAAGCGAGAAAAAAGAGAGACAGTAAGAAGAGAGAGAAAGAGCCGAGAAAAGAAAGAAAAGAGGAGAAAAAGAAAGAAGAAGAAAGAAAAGAAGGAAGAAGAAGAAGAAAGAGAGAGAAGAGAAGAGGAAGAGTAGGTGAAAAAGGAAACGAAATCGTAGAACCGTGGATTGTCGAACGAAAACGGATTCCAGGTAGGTGTACGTTTGTTTTCGCAATCGTTATGTAAAGTATTTAGTTATCGTTTTCATTTCCGTTTTCGTTTGTGTTTTCGTTTTCGATTTCGTTTCGTTTTGTTTTCGTTTACGTTTTCGATTATTCGTATGAAAAATGTTTATTTTATATGTAAAAATTGATGATTGGTAGATCTATGGTTAATTTCGAACCATTTTTATGATAGATCATATTTCGAATGTATTTTCGAACATTTCGATTTTGTTAAAAATACATGATTTATACTTTTGTCTGCTTATTGTTGATATTCATGAAAAACTATTGTGCAAAATATATATTCATTGAGTACTGATTGTGAAAAATTGTTTATTGTGACGGCCCTAGGATACCTAGACATAGATATGGATATAGGAGGTTGGTATACCAGCTGGGTTTTACCTAGCAGTACTGCGCCGTTATTATTGTGTGATTGTTGTTGCGGGGCAATCTCGGACAATCACACCGATTTTAGTGATCGTTGTTGCGGGGCAATCTCGGACGATCACAATGATACTAGTGATTGTTGTTGCGGGGCAATCTCGGACAATCACGTTGATATCAGTGACTGTTGTTGCGGGGCAACCCCGGACGTCACGTTGACCCTTATTCCAGTCCTTGTATGTTTAGTATTCTAGCGGGCCAGAATTTATTTGAAATGGAAAAGTGAGATGACTTTATTGATTGTTTTCCTATATATTGACTGTATTATTGAAACTAAAGTGATGGAAACTGTTTAATGATTTGATTCTGAAACTTAATTGTTTTGAAATTAAGTAGAAATGACATATATATATATATATATGTATATATATTGTAATGTATTCTTTTTAAAAGATAGTTATTATATTGTGTTTTATTTAATTGAGTTTATAGTACACCCACTAAGCTTTATGCTTAGCGCGTTAGTGTGTTTCTAACGCGTAGGTACCAGGAATCCAGAGGAGGCTAGAGACTGAAGGAAGAGCAAGTTGCAGACCGAGTCACAGAGATTGTACAGTGGGTAGCTATATTTTTGTTATGTGTATATATATTCTGAAAGCATGCATATACAGGGAATTTGTAAATATGTTTTGTAAAACGTTTTGTAATTAAGCATTTTTATGATTTCTGTCTTTTATTATTTAAATGTACATAGTAAAGCCTGATTTGTTTTATTTTATAAATTGTGATGAAAGATTTTGATAAGTCGCACTAAACGGCAGAGTGCGCAACTGTTTGAAATTCTATAGAAGTGTTGTTGAGAATTGTTTTTGAATTGAATTGTGTAAAAACAGGTTTTGGAAAGTCCGAAAAACAAACGGTACTCTGCCGAATTTTCGTAAAAAGTTTAATTATTTTTATGGGCTCACAATGAATTTTTGAAACGTATAAAATTAATTTTGGAAAGTTCTGAAAACCGGTAGCGCTTCCCGGGTCGGTCCGGCCGGATCGGGTCGAAGGGTGCTACAGTTAAAGCTTGTTAGGAAAACTTGGTCTCATTCTTTTGGTTTTACTGCTCCAACTTCTGGCTCCCTTTGTGATTTTCTTACTATGTGCAAGAATCAAGTTGATGATCAGGATTTTGCAGTGCTCCTTATTCTCCTTTGGAGACTTTGGTTTCGTAGAAATCACTTTGTTCATCAAGGGATGTTGCTTGACGCTGGAGACTGTTATGGCTAGGCAAGGTCCTTTGCTGCTGATTTCCAGAATGCGGCTTTGGTTTCTTCTCGCTTGCCTGTTCCCATGCAACATTGGCAACCACCTGGAGACTCTTTTCTCAAGTTGAATTCAGATGCAGCAACCAGTGTGGAGTCTAATAAAGTTGGCTTAGGTGTTGTTGTTCGAAATCACTTAGGACAAGTTTTACTGTCTGCTGCATCCAGTTTGTCTTCTTGCTTTTCTCCACTGTTGCATGAAGCTCTTGCTCTGAAACATGGTCTTGAGTTAGCTCGTGACGCTGGTCTTTCGAGGTTGGTTCTTGAGTTGGATTGTGCGACCCTTGTTAAGTCCATCAATTTGAATCAACTTCCTTTATCTGAGGTGGGACAAGTTATTTCAGATATATATCAAATAAATTTCAGTAGTTGTTAGAATTACAAGTTTATGTATGTATGAGTATACGACATTTGCCTCTCATAAGGAATGATTATAAATAATCAAAAGAGCACACATTTCCTCTTTAACTTTAATAATTAGTGTCTCATTTTACGTTTGTTTGTAGTAAGAGTTTAAATTTTATCACATTTATTAACATACGTGTGTGATTTTGCAAATTCTAGTGAAAGTATATATTTCACAATTTCAAGGTTAAATATCCATAAACACTTTTTTTTTTTTTTTGAAGGGGAAATATCCATAAACAGTTGACTCAGATTTTGTTTTTTAAAAAGAAATACAAATAACCAAAAAGGCAAGGGGTTCTGTACACATAAAAAACAAGTTGAGGATAAGAGAAGGAAATGGCAACGACAATTCAAATGAACCACCTCCACGCATCAGCTTTCAAGCTCCAATTCACCGTCCCGAGAATAAGACAATTTCAACTTCAAGTCAGAGCCACCTCCAGTTATAACGCGCGGCAGCTGATACAGTCAGGTGAAGTCCGGCCGATATCACCGAAGGAGGCAGCGGCGGCCATGAACGCCGACGGGTTCGTACTCCTGGATATCAGGCCCGCATGGGAGAGAGAGAAGGCACGTGTGACTGGGTCACTGCACGTGCCACTTTTCGTCGAGGACAATGACTATAGCCCCATCACTCTCTTGAAAAAGTGGGTTCATTTTGGCTACATTGGGTTGTGGACTGGCCAGAATTTCACCATGTTGAATCCTGATTTTCTTCAGCAAGTTGAAGCCGTTGCTCCTGATAAGAATTCCAAACTACTTGTAGCCTGTGGTGAAGGTCTAAGGTGAAATTTCAAATACTTTAATGTAGTTTTCGATGACACGATATAAATTTCAGAATTTATATTACTATAATTAACGCATCATTTTTTAAAACGAAAAAGTATGGTGTACATTTCAAAGTTTATCTAAATGGTGACAAATCAGTATTTTATTTAGAATGAAAAATGTAAGGTTTATTTTTTTACTATACAGTATCAGAATCGTCCTTTTAAAATCTTGACAGGTTTCGAAATATTAATATGGTATTTTACTCGTAGTTTCTTGACATTTAAAGCATTGCAATAAAAGCTGAAAGAGAAATTATGTTATGGTTTTTTATGCTATCAGGTCGATGATGGCTGCTTCAAAGTTATACGGAGGAGGATACAGGAATTTGGGGTGGTTGGCTGGAGGATTTAATAGAGCTGTAGATGGTAATTTCCCAGATGTTGAAGGGGAAGAAAAGTTGCAATATGCTACAATAGGGGGCGTTTCTTACTATTTTCTTCAGCTGCTCTTAATCCTCCAAGCTGTAGGTAAGAGCAGTTGATTGGCACATGTTATGTCTGGTCTATGCAAAGTTTGTACTCCACGTTATTCATAATATTATTGATTTATGAACACATTGATCAGACAAACAGTTTTGTATAAGATATCTATGTGCAAATATTTGGTTTCCAAGCATGTAAGATCCTATATGTAGAAGGCAACACAATCTGAACAACTATTTTTGCAGAGTGTTTGGCGTCTTTTAAATGTCTCTGTTGATGCGCGAGCGAATTCTGTTTAGACTACGAAACGAAACAATCTTCTTCTTAGAGCCTACTTTGCAAAAAATTTACAACATGTAATTCTTCATCATCTTTTTAATTGAAAAATAACAAAAGAGACATTAATCTGTCTTCAAACAAAAAGAAAAAAGAAAAAGAGAGACATTAATCTAGAAAAGACTAGCTAGCTAATTGATCGAATATAATACACAAAGCAGAGCATCGCAGATGCAAACTACACTTTGGCTGATTCTTCACTGAGCAGCAACACAATCTATGTGGTAACAAGAGGATCCTGCAACACATGCTTTCTCCCACCACAATTCAGATTCTGAAACTCAAATTTTTCTCAAATATGATCAGTTGCTAATTTTGACATCATAACATATCTTTGCAAAAGATATAAAATGCAAAATTTCCATCTTTATGCAGTAAATGATTTTAACAATATGTCGTAAACAAGACCCTACAAATATTAGGGACAAAACAGGTCAAGCCACTGTATAAACTTAAAACAAGGGTAGTATTTATATTATTATATTACAGAACGAAAAAAACAATGCAAATAAACAAACTGTAACATTCATTATAAGAAAACAAACAAGGCCAAATAGCCAAATAAGTACCAGCTCGGCACCCCAATCACAAAAAAACCATTATTAAGCAACAATTCTACATCAAAGTTGAAAATTTTTCAATGTCTAAACAACTACCACATCATAAAATCCCAAAATATGCTATGCTACCACTTTTACTCGGAGCGGCTCGCGAACCTCTCGACCTTGCTGTCGTTCAAATTGAGGCCCACCATGGGCTCACCCAACCCGCAGCTCACCTCCGCCAGCACCTCCGGGTCGCTGTAATGCGTGACGGCCCGAACGATCGCCTGGGCACGCTTCACCGGGTCCCCGCTCTTGAACACGCCCGACCCAACGAAGACACCGTCGCAGCCGAGCTGCATCATCAGCGCCGCGTCCGCAGGCGTCGCCACGCCTCCGGCGGCGAAGTGTACTACCGGAAGCCTCCCGAGCTGCTTCGTCTGCATGACCAAATCGTACGGCGCAGCGATCTTCTTCGCGAAGGTGAACACCTCGTCGTCGTCCATGTTCCTCAGAACCCTAATATCGCCCATCACGGACCGCACGTGCCTGACGGCCTCGATAATATTCCCAGTACCGGCCTCTCCCTTGGTTCTAATCATCGCCGCGCCCTCGCGGATCCTCCGCAGAGCCTCCCCCAAGTTGCGACAACCGCAAACGAACGGGATCCTGAAATTGTGCTTGTTGATGTGGTTCTCTTCGTCAGCGAGAGTCAGGACCTCGCTCTCGTCGACGTAGTCGATCCCTATCGCTTCGAGAATCTGAGCCTCGACGAAGTGGCCGATACGAGCCTTGGCCATGACGGGGATGGTCACAGCCTGCTTGATCTCCTTGATGAGTTGCGGGTCGGACATGCGGGCCACGCCGCCCTGGGCGCGGATATCGGCGGGCACGCGCTCCAGAGCCATGACGGCGCAAGCGCCGGCCTCTTCGGCGACTCGGGCTTGGTCGGGGGTGACGACGTCCATTATAACGCCGCCTCGGAGCATCTGTGCCAGGCCGACTTTGACGGAGAATGGAGATTTTTTTGTCTCCGTTATCGCTCCGTTACCGTACACAGCCACCACTCCTGTTCCTGCCATTTCTTTAGAGAGAGAAAATGAGAGAGTGAGAGCAGAGATAGAGAGAGAGGGGTGGCAAGAGAGAAGGGGTGGTGGGGGTTTTAAATAGAGAGATAATTTAGGTTTTTCATTTTAAGTAACATACGAGTGACTCCGGTATCAGTGAAGGTGCTCAGGTGGAGTATTTTGATCAGACGGCTGAGAGAAGGGTCGATAAGTCATGATTTAGTTGATTTAATTGGAGGCCACGCAAATTTTGGTACGCGGAACCTCGATTATGGAAATTGTCTACGTGGGAAGATAGATTTCCATTGGCGTGGGTGGTGGTGGTGGCAGCAATCTTTGTGCAGCTTAAACAAACAATTCAATTTCGTCATTTGTTTATTGGGCAATTTGTAAAATATCGTTTAAGGTTCATTTTTAAAAGGGTAAATTGCAATAAACTACCCTCACATTAGGTGAAATTATAACCAAATTGTACTTTTGCTTAAATGATACTGAAGTACCCTTAACCGTACCTTTAACTGTTAGACTTAACTGTGGTGTAACATCCCTAATTTTAAATAATTGATTTTGAATATGTGGATATAAAATTTATGATTTGAGGGGTGTAAAACATAATTAAATGTATGTATATTTTTATGGTTTCCAGGTGGACCAGATAGAGCGGTCCAGAAATAACGCACAAGGAGAAGGGTGAAAAGTTGGCAGTAAGTACCGTGACCAGAGATCGCAATGAGTCGCTCACGGTGAAAAATGGTGATTTCTGGCAGTGAGCACCGCGACCAGTCACCGCGACCTGGGATCGCCCTGACTAGCTTGCGGTGAAAAATGTGGATTTCGGGCAGTGAGCAACACGACCACCAACACGACCAGGTACCGCGATGGGTGATCGCGATGAAAGCGGTGGAATTCTTCCAGTGAGCAACGCGACCTGTGGTCGCGATGACCGAATTTTTATAAAAAAAATAAGAGTCGGTGAAGCTTCTCAAAGAAGCAAACCAGAAAAGAAAGAAAGAAAACTGGAGAAGAAAAGAAAGAAAAGAGAGAGAAAGGAAGAGAGAGAAAGAGAAAGAAGAAGAAGGAGAAGAGAAAAAGAAGAAGGGAAGAAGAAGAAGGGAAAAGAAAGAAAAGAGAAGGAGAAAGGAAAAGAGGAGGAAGAAAGGAAAAAAAAAAAGGGAAAATCCAAAAAGGAAACTGTCATAAAATAATATACAGGTTGATGTACACTCGTTTCTAAAATTATTTTTGATATGTGTTTTGATTTAGTAAGTTGAAGACATATTTATGGATTTTATATATATTTGTATTTCATTTTCGTATACTGTGGGTACTGTTTGTGAAATATTCTAATATTATGGAACTTCTAATGAAATCGTATGTTTTCAAAACTTGATTTACAACTATTGTTTTACGAATACTGTTTGGTTTTATAATAATTAATTTTGATTGAAACTTATAATCGTTGAATTTCGAAAACAAGGAACTAATTTGATATGATATTTGAAAACCCTGAATTATATATATATATATATATATATATATATATATATATATATATATATATGAATATATGGATATAGGAGATTGACATATCAATTGGGTGTATATATGGCAGTACTGCACTGATGGTTTTGATGCTTGTGATGTTGATTTTACGGATACCATTTCTTTAGAAATGGGAAACCGACTGTGAAATACGGATACCATTTCATTATGAAATGCGAAACCGACTGTGAAAACATACGGATACCATTTCTTTATGGAATGGGAAACCGACTGTTTATATAGGGATACCATTTCTTATGAGATGGGAAACCCGACTGTAAAACCCGTAATCCAGTCCTGTAAACCCTGTTATGTGTATCACGGGCCCAATTGAGAATTGACAGCTAGAAAATGATATAGAAAAATAAAGAAATGTTATTAAGATTGAAACCCAGAAACTTTTGAAATACTTTGTTTTCATATAGTTTCAGTAATTGAAATATAATGTTTGTTTTATATTTATATATCTCTGAAATTCTGAATTTAAGATTTATTGTTTTATATTATATTAAAATTTATTTTAGTGTACACCCACTAAGCTATATGCTTAGCGCGTTGGTTTTCATCGCACATAGGTAACAGGGATACTAAGGAAACAAAAGATTGAAGAGAGAGTTGTAGGCAGAGATCCAGAGTCACCACATTTTGGGTACTCATATATTTCTGTATATTATAGTTAGTACACAGAGGCATATGTAAAGGTATTATATATTTATGTTTTGTAATTAATTGTTTTATGATTTCTATTTTTATTTTTATTTTCAAAGGACTGTAAAGAATGAATTATGAAGTGTTTTATTTTAAAATTGTTTGGAAGTCGCACTAAACGGCAGAGTGCGCATTGGTTTGAAATTTTGATATAGAAGTGTTGAAATTATATTGTTTTGGATATTTGTTGAAAACAGGTTTTGGAAATCAGAAAAACAGAGGAAACTCTGCCGAAATTTTTGAAAACTGATTTTCATGGGCTCACTAGAAAAGCATTTTTAAAATACAATTTATATGATTTTTTATGGTTTGCAAATTAGAAAAGAATTAAGGAAGGTTTTGAAAACCCGGTAGCGTTCCCTGGGTCGATCCAGACGGGTTGGGTCAGGGGGTGTTACATGTGGTCATTCTAACAGAAGGGCATATTGGTCTTTTAACCCTCATCTGACAAAAAAAAAAGTAACTTTGCATCTGAAATACCTTTAATGCCCTTACCCATTCCATCAATCACCATCATAGCAGCCGCTTACACCTCTCCATACTTTTGCCGCCCTTTCCCCTTCACCATCATAGTAGCTACTCACACCTCCCCAGACCATTCGCGCCCTTTTGTCTCTCAATTGTATCTCTCTATCTCAACTCTATCTTTCTCTCTCATATTTCTTAGGGTTGTTTGATTTCGTACACGATTTTGCTCCAGAAACTTCAGAGAGTGTTGCATGTTCTGGAACACTCAGTGGGCTTAAAAAGGTATGTAATCTGCTTGTTTTGAACTTATGCTTTGGACTGTATCTTTGTCTCTCAACTCTATCTTTTTCTCTTAGATTTCTTAGGGTTGTTTGATTTCGCTCCAGAAACTTGAGGGAGTGTTGTTTTGAACTGGCTGAAAAGGTATGTAATCTGGTTATTTTGAACTTATGTTTGGTACTGCGTTTTGGTTGTCTCCCCCGTCTATGTGTTTTTACTGAGGATGCTATAGGTTTGGTTAGGGCTTTGAAGGCATTGTAAGGTATGTTTGTTAAATTTATGTGTTGTTTAGATTAATTTAGCTCTCATTTTCACCTAAAAAAAAATCCAAAAGAAACAATTGTTTTCAATATGAAAACATACATGATTTAGGGTTCGTGGGTAAAAAAATTAGGTTCCTTGGCCAGTAAAATTTGGAGATTTTGTTTAACATATCTGGAACGAGCAGAAATTTTTGAATTTATTTTTCTTTTATCTGTCCTTTTTTGTTGGCGAACAGAGAAAAAAATGATGTTAAGTGGTGTAGTAGTAGCTCGAGGCCATCCTGGTCGTCCTTTAGGAACCCACCTCGTTGATTTGAACTTTAACCACGATGATTCTGGCAAATACTTCAATATGTTTGAGAATTTTTGGTACTTGGTAGAGTTGTTTGATATTTGTTTTTCAATTTGACTTTTCTTATATGGCCAGCTTGAAATATGTTTATGGAAAATTTGGTAAATAATCTAAGGGTGGTTTGTGGAAGATTTTGACTTTGATAAACTTTGGTAGATAATCTAAGGGTGGTTTGTGAAAAATTTTAAAGTGTGGTGCATTGTGTTGCTGTCATTCGAAGTTTGGGGGAAGTTTGGCTAGAATCTAGATTTATAGAAGTGTTTGAACTTGAATTGATTGTTGGGTGTTTGTTCTTCTTAGATTATATTGATATTTTTTGTTTGATTTTTCAGTTTTAGGTGTTGAAATTATTTTGTGTGACTGTGCGTTTTCGGATTGCTTATTTTTTGTGTTAGAAGGTTGGTTTGTGGAAAATTTTGAAATGTGGTACGTTGTGTTGTTATTATTCGAAGTTTAAGGGAAGTTTGGCTGGAATCGAGATTTATAGAAATGTTTGAATTTGAATTGATTGTTGGGTGTTTGCTCTTCTTGGATTATATTGATATTTTTTGTTTGATTTTTTAGTTTTAGATGTTGAAATTATTTTGTGTGACTTTGTGTGTTTTCGGATTGCTTACTTTTTGTCTTAGGAAATTTAGATTTTTTATTGTTGGTTTTTAATTCTCTGTTTTTATTTATCGTTGTTTAGTTTACATATATTGGTTGGAAACCTACACTTTCCTTACATGCATTAAGCGTTTACAAGACTTAGGTATAATAACGCCACGTACGTATAGGATCTGTGTTTTGTTTACTACTGGGGATTATAAATTTGATATAAAATTTCTACATGATTCAAGTTTTTATACATGTTAATATATTGCTGGGGATCTTATTATATTCTTCAATCTTTCATTTTTCAATATGGGATTTATGAATATAAATGCCAAGTTCTTCGGCACTCAGTTAGACGTCGTGATTGATCAACCGAAAGAGTACACTTTAAGTGCTCTTTTTGCTGATTTGTACATGTCTACTTGTTCCAAGCTTCTAGATCCATCTGAGAAGTTTCAAGCTAAGGTTAAGTTATCATAGTCTTCATAGTACAAATTGGTTGAAGATGACAGGGATCTGCAGCATGTTTTGAGTGGATTCTTTGAATTGGATATTAGGTGTATAAGGGTAGATATTGAGCTGTTACCCTTGGACACATTACCACTACTGGACTCCTTTAATGAGCAGTATCCATATCCTGAAGATACTTGCACACCCGAACCTACGTTTGTATACATATCAAATGATGAAAATGTTGAGTACCTAAAAGATGATACTGTAGATTCAGAAACAGATGATGTGGCATATTCAGAATATTCGTCAGAATCCAACTATAATCCTGACAGCTATAAGGTTATACAAGAGGATGATACAGCTGGTTCTAATTCTGAGACTATTCATGCAGCAACTGTTGATGATGAAGACTGCAATAAAGATAAAAGTGGGGATGATTCAGCTGATGAACAGCTGTCTAATACTGCTTCCTTCGATTGGGATAATGACTTCATGTTGCACGATTTTGACAACGATGATACCGCTGGTCAGATAAATGAAGCAGCAAAACGAGGTAAGGGACAGCCCTACAATGAGGATGGCAGTAGGAGGGTGAAGCTAGAAGTTGGGCAGATGTTTAATACCATTTACCACTTCAAGCAGATACTAAGGGACTATTGTGTCCAAGATGGGTTTCAACTAAAGAGATTCAAGATTTGTAGCTGGAGATACACTGTTACTTGTGCAGTCGAAGGTTGTTGTTGGTGTATACATGCGAGTCATGTAACTGTAACACCCTCTGACCCAATCCGCTCAGACCGAATCAGGGAGCGCTACCATATACTGGAATCGCTGATTTACTTTTTTAAAACCTTAAAATTTACTAAACCTTTTGAAAATGGTCCAAATAAATTTCTAAAAATTTCTCCAGAGTTTCCTCTGTTTTTCTGACTTTTCAAAACCTATTTTCAATAAAATCATAAAATTTACACTTCGAATTTATCATGTCACTTTTGCGCACTTTTCCAAATTCAGTGCGACTTTCAAAACATTTTATACAATTATTTAATCAAAATCAATTCAAAAGTGATAAAATTCATAGTTCCGCAAAACATAAACATTTTTAGAAAATATGTAAAAACAACATAACTTTTATAAATATTTACAAAATTCTTCTGTATATGCATGGTAATCAAAAACATATAAAAGGAATATAAAAACTACCCAAAAACTCAGGAATGATGTGACGCTAGTCTCTGTTCCTGCAGATTCACCTCTTCACTTCTTTTCAACCCTGGAATCTTCTTTACCTACGCGCGATAAAATCAACGCGCTAAGCATATTACTTAGTGGGTGTACACAAAACTTGACAAATATACTATAATAACATTATTAATCGAATAATCAAAAATATAAATAACAATTAAGTGTTCAAATATGAGGCTCAATTCAAATCAAATACTTTTAAATAACATATCAATTTCATAATTTCACTAATAATCTCAAATCACTTTTCAAATTAAATTACGTTTCAATTCAAATCAAATTTCTATTTTCATGTTGGGCTCATAACATACATAACATAATTTCAGGACTGGATTATGGGTTGTTCAGCACTAGAACCCAATTGTAACACCCCCCGACCCGACCCGGCTGGACCGACCCAGGGAGCGCTACACGGTTTTTCAAAACTTTCCAAATTCATTTTATAATCCGAAAATCGTTGTGAGCCCATCAATTCAAGACATATAATTTATAAATTTTAAAACCATTTTCGAGTGAGCCCAATACATAAACTTTTTACAAAATTTCGGCAGAGTTCCGTTTGTTTTTCGGATTTTCCAAAACCTGTTTTTCACAACTCAATCAAATACAATTTCAATAACAACACTTCAATATTATTTTCAAACAATTGCGCACCCTGCCGTTTAGTGCGACTTTCCAACAACAGTTTATAAAATAAAATATTTCAAGAGTCGATATTTACAAACATTCTAACAATAAAAGACAGAAATCATAAAATATTTAATTACAAAACATATTTATAAATCCTTTGTATATGCATACTTTCAGAATATATACATATAACAATAATATAGCTACCCAACTGTGATAACTCTGGGACTCTGTCAGCAACTCTCTCTCTTCAGTCTTTGGCTTTTTCGGGATCCCTGGTACCTACGCGTTAGAAACAAAACTAACGCGCTAAGCATATAGCTTAGTGGGTGTACAATAAACTCAATTATGAAAAATAATCATAAATAACCTTTAACAAGAAACGAATCACAATTTACATATATATTTCAACTGTAATCATTTACAAATCAATTTATTTACAAAATCAACCATGAAACAGTTTTAATCACTTTAATTTCAACAATAGGATCAACATATAAAATAAGTTAAGAAAATCATTCAATTCACTTCTCAATTCCCTTCAAATCTGGCCCGTTAGAATACTCAACATACTAGGACTGGAATGTGGGTCAAACTCCCACCCTAGGACGAATCCTAAGAGTGGTACGTATCTCCCTACTCTAGGACCGTGGGTACGTAACCTATAGAGGTACATAACTCCCTATCCCAGGAACGAATCCTTAGGAAGGTACGTGGCTCCCAACCCCCAGGACGAATCCTGAGGAGGTACGTGTCTCCCTGCCCCTGGACGAATCCATGAGAAGGTACATAATAATCATCAATAGCAATCAGTATCGGCGCAGTACTGCTCAGTGAACCCAGCTGGTATACCAACCTCCTATATCCATTTCTATGTCTACGTATCCTAGAGCCTTTTCCGATAAACTATATTCACAATTAGTTACAAATCAATAGTTACTCAATAAATATACAATTCGCACAATACTCTTCAAGAAAATAAACAATAGTCATACCAAAGTTTAAATCAAGTATTTTTAACGAAATCGAAATATTCGAAATATGATCAAAATGCGATCTACCATAAAATCATTCCAAACTCAACAATATTTATACAATAATCAAAAACGAGTAATTTCTACGAAATCGAAATAATAAAAAATACGATCAACGATAAAATCATTCAACAAAATGAAAATCAACACATAAAAATATAAATCTTCGAATAAATCTCAAATTCAAACTAAAATAAAAAGGGTTCGAAAACGGAGGTACACCAACCTGGATACCGTTTTCTTTCGGCAAATAGCGGTTCCACGATTTTCTTTTTCGTTCCCTTTTTACCTTTCTCTTTCACCCACACTTTCTTTTCCCTCTTTCCTTCCTCTTCTTCTTCCTTCTCTTTCTTCTTCTTTCTTTCTTCTTCTTCTTCTTCTTTCTCCTTTCTCTTTCTTTTCTTTCTTTCTTTTTCTTTTTCCTCGATCTCTCCTCTCTCTTTTCTGCTCTGTGTGTTTTCTGGCTTCTGCGAGAAGCTACTTTTTTTTTATATATATTTTTCGGTCGTCGCGACCTGTGGTCGCGCCACCAGGTCGCGGTACTCACTGGAGTGTTTGCACCGCCTTCATCGCGAGCACACCTCGCGGTCCCTTGGTCGCATTGCTCACTGTCAGAATTTGACATTTTCATCGCGAGCAGTTCATCGCGACCTGTGGTCGCAGTGACTGGTCGCGATGCTCACTGCCAAAAATCTCATTTTCCACCGCGAGCAAGCCATCGCAACCTGTGGTCGCGGTGACCAGGTCGCGATGCTCTCTGCTTCATTTTTTTTCCTTTTTCTTGCATCATTTTTGGACCGTTCCATCTGGTCCACCTGGAAATCAAAAATAATAAACATACTTTTAATTATATTTACACCCCTTCCAATCTCAAACTTTATTTTCACATATATGAAATTAATTATCCGAAATCCGGGATGTTACAATTCTTCCCCTCTTAAGAAATTTCGTCCTCGAAATTTACCTCAATGAAACAGTTGCGGATACTGTTGTCGCATCGTTTCTTTACTCTCCCAGGTAGCTTCTTCAACATTGTGATTCCTCAAAAGGACTTTCACCAGTGGCACTCTTTTATTTCTTAGCTCTTTAATCTCCCGATCAAGAATCTGCACTGGTTCCTCTTCACATGTTAGGTCTGGTCGGAGCTCAATACTTTCGGCCTGAACTCTGTGGGAAGGATCAGATCTGTATCTCCTCAGCATAGACACGTGGAACACATTATGAATCTTTTCTAATTCTGGAGGTAAAGCAAGTCTATAGGCTACTGGTCCCACACGTTCAATGATTTCGTATGACCCAATAAACCTAGGACTCAACTTACCCTTTCTGCCAAATCGAAGCACTTTCTTCCACGGAGATACTTTCAGAAACACTTTCTCACTGACGTCATATTCTATCTCTTTTCTTTTCAAATCTGCATATGATTTCTGTCAGTTAGAAGCAACTTTCAATCTATCTTTGATAATCTTCACATTCTCCTCAGTTTGTCGAATCAAGTCTGGGCCTACTAACCTGTCCTCTCCTAACTCTGTCCAACATACTGGAGTTCTGCATTTCCTTCCATACAGTGCCTCATACGGTGCCATAGCTATGCTCGACTGATAACTGTTGTTGTAGGCGAATTCAATCAATGGAAGATGATCCGCCCAACTTCCTTCAAACTCAATTACACAACTCCTAAGCATATCTTCAAGCACCTGAATCACCCTTTCTGATTGTCCGTCTATCTGCGGATGAAAGGCTGTACTGAAACTCAGTCGAGTACCCAAGGCTTCTTGAAACTTCTTCCAGAATCTCGATGTAAACCTCGGATCTCTATCTGAGATTATGGATACAGGCACTCCATGCAATCTGACTATCTCTCTGATATATAATTCTGCTAATCGATCCAGTGAATAGTCAGTTCTGACAGGTAGAAAATGTGCCGACTTCGTCAATCGGTCCACTATAACCCATACTGCATCGTGTTTACTCCGGGTGAGTGGCAATCCAGTGACAAAGTCCATTGTGATGCGATCCCATTTCCATTCAGGTGTTGATATTGGCTGTAACAATCCTGATGGAACCTGGTGTTCAGCTTTCACCTGTTGACAAGTCATGCATCTATTCACAAATTCTACCACATCCTTTTTCATACCAGACCACCAGTACTGAGTTTTCAAGTCTCTCTACATTTTTGTGCTACCTGGGTGCATCACATACGAACTACTGTGTGCCTCTGTCAGGATTATCTTTCTCAATTCTTCATCATCTGGAATACAAATCCTGTCTCTAAAACACACAATACCGTCAGTTCTGACTGAATAGTCCGGATGCTTCCCTTCTGGGATTTGTTCACATATCATCTGAATTCTAGCATCCTGCTTTTGTTTCTCTGCAATCTGCTGAATTAGACTGGGTCTGCATATCAATTCAGCTACCACTGCATTATCTGGATTCAGCTGCAAATGCACATTCATAGCCTTCAGAGCAAACAATGCTTTTCTGCTCAACGCATCTGCGACCACATTCGCCTTCCTTGGATGGTAGTCGATTACACAGTCATAGTCTTTAATCAACTCCATCCATCGTCTCTGTCTCAGATTGAGCTCTCTCTGGGTAGGCAGATATTTCAGACTCTTGTGATCTGTGTATATGTAACATTTCTCACCATACAAATAATGTCTCCAGATTTTCAAAGCGAAAACTATGGCTGCAAGTTCCAGATCATGAATCGGATAGTTCTGCTCATGATTTTTCAGTTGTCTGGACGCATATGCAACCACCTTGCCTTCCTACATCAATACACAGCCCAAACCATGATGTGAGGCATCACTAAAGATCACAAAGTCTTTACCTAAAATAGGCTGAATCAGAACTGGAGCCTAAACTAGCATTGCCTTCAGTCTGTCAAAAGCTGCCTGTCATCTGTCAGTCCACTCAAATCTGACATTCTTATGTAGTAGCTTGGTCAACGGACTTGCTATGGAGAAAAACCCCTTCACAAACCGTCGATAATAACCTGCCAAGCCTAGAAAACTTCTGACTTCTGTAACATTTCTGGGAGGCTTCCATTCCACTATTGCTTCAATCTTTTTCGAATCTGCCTTAATTCCCTCTGCTGATACAATGTGACCCAAAAATGCAATCTCAGGCAACCAAAACTCACACTTGCTCAGTTTTCCATACAGCTGTTTCTCCCTCAGAATCTGCAATACTACTCTGAGGTGTCTGTCATGGTCCTCAGTCGTCTGTGAATACACCAGGATATCATCGATAAAGACCACCACAAACTGATCCAAGTATGGTCGAAATATTCTGTTCATCAGATCCATAAAGGCTGCAGGTGCATTAGTCAGCCCAAATGGCATCACTACAAATTCATAATGTCCATACCTGGTTCTGAATGCAGTTTTCGGAATATCAGACTCTTTGATCCTCAATTGATGATAACCTGATCTCAGATCTATCTTTGAGAAAACACAGGCTCCTCTCAGCTGATCGAACAAATCATCGATTCTCGGCAACGGATACTTGTTCTTGACAGTAAGTTTATTCAGCTGCCTGTAATCGATGCACAATCTCAATGACCCATCTTTCTTTTTCACGAACAGCACTGGAGCTCCCCAAGGGGATACACTGGGTTTAATGAAGCCCTTATCCAGCAATTCCTGTAACTGTATCTTCAGTTCTTTCAGTTCTGCTGGTGCCATTCTGCAGGGAGCTATCGATACTGGAGACGTACCTGGTACCACATCTATCACAAACTCCACTTCTCTCTGAGGTGGCAAACCAGGAAGCTCCTCTGGAAACACATCTGCAAATTCACACACAGTGGGTATATTCTGGATTTCAGCATTAACCTTTCTGGAGTCAACCACCTGTGCCAAATATGCTTCACACCCCTTTCTGATCAGTTTACAAGCTGCAGTGGCTGAGATGACATTGGAGAGAAAATCCCTCCTTTCACCCATCATTGTGATTTCTGCGCCATCTGCTGTTCTGAGGGTTACTCGTTTCAGTTCACAATCAATCACTACTTTGTGCCGAGTTAACCAATCCATGCCTAGAATCACATCAAACTCATGGAATGGAAACTCCATCAAATCTCTTAGGAATTCACACTCCTGTATCCGAATCGGACAATTTCTGTATATGCGGTTCACTACTACACTCTGACCTATCGGATTACTGACTAACACATCATATTCAGTAGGTTCAGTTTTCAAACTTCTTTGTTTCAACAATGCATCACAGATATATGAATGAGTAGAGCCTGGATCTATCAATGCCATAGCTGTAGTATCAAAAATAGAAACAATACCAGCTATCACGTCGGGTGCATCCTTGTCTTCCTGAGCTCTAACACCATAAACTCGTGCAGGAGCTCGACTATCAGGTCTGGCCACTGACTCTGACATTCCTCGGTGACTACCACCTTCAGGTACTGCCTGACTAGGCCTCCTACCTCTGGAAGTAGTAGGGGCTGATCTCTCTGGCTGCTGGGATCTCATCTGTGGGCAATCTCTTAGGAAATGGTCATGAGATCCACATCTCAGGTAGGCTCCTGTAAGCTTCCAGCATTCCCCAGGATGTCTTCTGCCACAATGATCACACAATGCAGGGGCTGGTCCCCTACCTGCACTCCTAGGAGTACTGGCCACAGAAGTTGCAGACTGACCAGGCCGAGCTGTAGGTACTGGCCTCTGTGACTGCACTGGACCACTAGGCTGCGGTCCCTTAAATTTCTTACTCTAGGGCTGATATAAGCTGGATGGCCCTGCCCCTCTTCTTTGCTGCCCTCTGTCTCTTCTGGCCTGCTCTTCCTTCTTAATTCTCTCTACATTCAGAGCTGCCGAGACGAGACGGGTAAAATCTTCGAATTCAAAGGCAGCAACCTGTAACATTCCTCAATTAATCCACATTCTAATTATATATTCAAAATCAATTACTTAGAAATGTAGAATGCTACACAACCTGTAGGCGAATATAATCGTTCAGTCCATCTTCAAACCTCCTACATTTATCCGCCTTTGTCGCCACCATCTCTTTCGCATATTTACTCAACTTGACAAACTCCCTTTCATATTCAGTCACTGTCATCTGCCTTTGCTTCAGGTTGGTAAACTCTCTCTTCAAATTATCCAAATAAATGCGACCAATATATTTTCTCCTGAACTCCTTCTGAAAGAAATCCCACGTTCTATCCTCTGATCGCATTGTTTGTATAATGGAGGTCCACCACTGATAGGCATCCTCCGGCAATAAGGATACTGCACACTCCAATCGCTCTTCAGGTGTGCAGTGCATCTGCTCCAGTATTCTGTTCGTCCTCTCAAACCAGTACTCTGCGGCAGATGCATCCTCATCCTTTCTTCCATGAAAATCAGTGGGTCTGTGTTTAGCCAGTCGCTCTATGGCTGATCTTCGTGGCGCTGCTCTAACCACGTTCTGAAAGAACTCAGCCATCTGTTGCATAAACGCTGGCTGCACAGGGTCCGGCACTCTCGGACTAACTGATTCCCTAGATGCTCCCCCAGCCACGCTGGCGGGACTCTCAGGTCTATCACCACTTCCTTCCATTTCCTTTTATCCTATATAAGACAGAAGAGAGGTCTGCAGATTAGAGTCACACATTCCTATGAGTAGCTTTAGACAATGCATGCATATACAGACTCTTTGGTCCAGAAATGCCTAAACCGCGCTCTGATACCAATTAATATGTAACACCCCCCGACCCGACCCGGCTGGACCGACCCAGGGAGCGCTATACGGTTTTTCAAACTTTCCAAATTCATTTTATAATCCGAAAATTGTTGTGAGCCCATCAATTCAATACATATAATTTATAAATTTTAAAACCATTTTCGAGTGAGCCCAATACATAAACTTTTTACAAAATTTCGGCAGAGTTCCGTTTGTTTTTCGGATTTTCCAAAACCTGTTTTTCACAACTCAATCAAATACAATTTCAATAACAACACTTCAATATTATTTTCAAACAATTGCGCACCCTGCCGTTTAGTGCGACTTTCCAACAACAGTTTATAAAATAAAATCTTTCAAGAGTCGATATTTACAAACATTCTAACAATAAAAGACAGAAATCATAAAATATTTAATTACAAAACATATTACAAAACATATTTATAAATCCTCTGTATATGCATGCTTTCAGAATATATACATATAACAATAATATAGCTACCCAACTGTGATAACTCTGGGACTCTGTCAGCAACTCTCTCTCTTCAGTCTTTGGCTTCTTCGGGATCCCTGGTACCTACGCGTTAGAAACAAAACTAACGCGCTAAGCATATAGCTTAGTGGGTGTACAATAAACTCAATTATGAAAAATAATCATAAATAACCTTGAACAAGAAACGAATCACAATTTACATATATATTTCAACTGTAATCATTTACAAATCAATTTATTTACAAAATCAACCATGAAACAGTTTTAATCACTTTAATTTCAACAATAGGATCAACATATAAAATAAGTTAAGAAAATCATTCAATTCACTTCTCAATTCCCTTCAAATCTGGCCCGCTAGAATACTCAACATACTAGGACTGGAATGTGGGTCAAACTCCCACCCTAGGACGAATCCTAAGAGTGGTACGTATCTCCCTACTCTAGGACCGTGGGTACGTAACCTATAGAGGTACATAACTCCCTATCCCAGGAACGAATCCTTAGGAAGGTACGTGGCTCCCAACCCCCAGGACGAATCCTGAGGAGGTACGTGTCTCCCTGCCCCTGGACGAATCCATGAGGAGGTACATAATAATCATCAATAGCAATCAGTATCAGCGCAGTACTGCTCAGTGAACCCAGCTGGTATACCAACCTCCTATATCCATTTCTATGTCTACGTATCCTAGGGCCGTTTCCGATAAACTATATTCACAATCAGTTACAAATCAATAGTTACTCAATAAATATACAATTCGCACAATACTCTTCAAGAAAATAAACAATAGTCATACCAAAGTTTAAATCAAGTATTTTTAACGAAATCGAAATATTCGAAATACGATCAAAATGCGATCTACCATAAAATCATTCCAAACTCAACAATATTTATACAATAATAAAAAACGAGTAATTTCTACGAAATCGAAATAATGAAAAATACGATCAACGATAAAATCATTCAACAAAATTAAAATCAACACATAAATAAATCTTCGAATAAATCTCAAATTCAAACTAAAATAAAAAGGGTTCGAAAACGGAGGTACACCAACCTGGATACCGTTTTCTTTCGGCAAATCGCGGTTCCACGATTTTCTTTTTCGTTCCCTTTTTACCTTTCTCTTTCACCCACACTTTCTTTTCCCTATTTTCTTCCTCTTCTTCTTCCTCTTCTTCTTCCTTCTCTTCCTTCTTCTTTCTTTCTTTCTTCTTCTTCTTCTTTCTCCTTTCTCTTTCTTTTCTTTCTTTCTTTTTCTTTTTCCTCGATCTCTCCTCTCTCTTTTCTGCTCTGTGTGTTTTCTGGCTTCTGCGAGAAGCTACTTTTTTTTTTATATTTTTCGGTCGTCGCGACCTGTGGTCGCAGTACTCACTGGAGCGTTTGCACCGCCTTCATCGCGAGCACACCTCGCGGTCCCTTGGTCGCGTTGCTCACTGCCAGAATTTGACATTTTCATCGCGAGCAGTTCATCGCGACCTGTGGTCGCGGTGACTGGTCGCGATGCTCACTGCCAAAAATCTCATTTTCCACCGCGAGCAAGCCATCGCGACCTGTGGTCGCGGTGACCAGGTCGCGATGCTCTCTGCTTCATTTTTTTCCTTTTGCTTGCATCATTTTTGGACCGTTCCATCTGGTCCACCTGGAAATCAAAAACAATAAACATACTTTTAATTACATTTACACCCCTTCCAATCTCAAACTTTATTTTCACATATATGAAATTAATTATTCGAAATCCGGGATGTTACACTAATGGGGACTGCTCGCTGAATTATATACAGTCGGGTTTCCCATTTTAGCATGAAATGGTATCCCTATACAGATATCATTTCCGACATCAGACCCTACGAGAACTGCCTAACGGAAATGTCTTCACTCTAGGACCGTCCACAATGGTGGCTACACATAATCCAAAGAGTGGTATCATAATGATCAAAATCTCAGAAATCTCAATACAGTACTGCTAAGTGAACCCAATTGACATGTCAATCTCATATATCCATATCTATGTTTACATATATCAGAGCCAAATCACTTTTCGAAAATCATATAATTCATTCCGAACAAAATCGTCAATTTAAATTATGAAATCATATCCAAATCAGTATACACATTTTCGGAATTCGAATCGCATCAATATACATATACAAGCGAATTACAAAATCGTTTTCGAAAATATTTCTGAATCCAGAAATCACTTCAAATCACATGCAATTATATATCATAAATCCATAGTAAATCCAAATGCCCCGAATCACTTTTGGAAACAAATCGCAAAACAATATATACGAGATTGCTTTTAATAATATTCTCCGTAATATTACTATAATCAAAACATATCGAAAATCAATTCAGAATATTTTTCGTAAACAATATTACAGATCCAAATTATATTTCAAATAAACGTAATCCAAATCACTAACAATATATATATATATATATATATATATATATATATATTCAAAATCAATTTATTACAAATAATATATATACCAAATCATCCCAAAATCAATTTCAAACAACATATCATAATCAATATAGCTCAAACAAACTAAAAACAATATAATATAATGATTCCGAAATATTCTGGAAAATCTGAAAAATACGAAAACGGTATCACCAAACCTGAAATGCTATTCTTTACACAAAACTCTTCTTGACCAACTTCACTTTCCTTTTCCTTCTTCTTCTTCTAATACTTTCTCTCTCTAAAATCTCTCACTTTCTCTCTCTATTTCTTCTCTCTTTCACGCCAACCTTTGCTCTGTTTTGCATTGTTTTCAAGCTTGTTTCTTGTTTGACTTAACTTTTATTCCTTACTTTTGTTTCTTTATTTAGACAAATGGAATGCCACATTCCACTTGTTAATTTTTTTTTTTCAAAAATATATATATATATATATATATATATATATATATATATATATATTCTTAAGATCATGGCAATCTCCACTAACATTATAATATATAGGGATATTCCTATTTTCCCCCCTCACGATTCAATCAACAATAGTTTGCCCCCTCACGTTTCAAAAATGGTCATTTTCCCCCCTGGGGTTAACTTTCCATCCAATAAATGACTTTTCCGTTATGAATAAAGGGTATAAAAGTAAATTAACTGAATGATTTAAAATTTAAAATTTAAAATATTAATTAATTAAATTGAAAATAAAACAAATGGTGGAGAGGTTGCCACGTAAGTACTAAAAGGTTGAATTGTTTAACCAAGTTGACTGAAGTGTTCTATGACTTTTATTCCCAGTATCTCCTTTGTCCCTTCCCCGTGTTCCCTTCCCTTTCAGTCTCTATTTCGCGCCAAAACTCCATTAATCATCGACTCTAGAAGCATTTTGGTTCACCGTTTAGGTTGTTCGAAGGACGAGAGGTTGAAGGTGCACCGTCAACTGTTGTTCTCGTGGAGAAGCACTGTTTTGTTTGTCGAAGAAGTGTGTCTTGAAGGAACGGTTTGAGGTATGTTTTTTTATTTTGATTTTTTTTTCTGTAGTGTATTATAAGTGTATTTATTTGCATAGAGGGATGAGTCTTTTGGGAAGGGATTGAATGACTGGTTTTGATGTTTGGTGTTAGGGTTTTAAAATTTTGGGGGTTTTAACTTTTAGAGGATGAAATAAGTAATTGGTTGCTTTTTGACACTCTCTAACTGAAAAATTGATTTTTTTACTATCAATTTGTAGTAGATAGCATGAAATGATTTTTTTGTTTGATGGCGCTGTGTGATAATTTTTTTTGTTGAGTTTTCGTGTGGTTGGGTTGTAAAAAGATGGGTTGATTTTTTCTTGTGCACTGCAAACAAAGAATGTGATATTTTTCACCTTCTTGTTATATGCAATGAAAAAGTTGGTTTGATTTTTATATATTTAAACACCACCAGGCACCAGCTTTGATTTTTATGACCTTTTTGTTATCTATATATTCAAATCTCATTAGCTGTGACTTTTGAATTTAAAAAAAGAAAAAAAAGAAAAGAAAACAAAGGTGCATGAAATGGAATTGTCTCATAAAGTTTGATCAGTTAAAATACTATTCTGGGTTATTGACAATCTGATAAGAAAACTGTTAAAATGCTATTCTGGGTTTATGATATTATTATGTAAATGTTAATAGTATTTGGTTCCTACTTTTTTGCATGTAAATATTCTCTAAATTAATTTATTTGGACTTTAAATGAAACACCCCCCGACCCGACCCGGCTGGACCGACCCGGGGAGCGCTACCGGTTTTCAGAACTTTCAAAATCAGTTTTATACGTTTCAAAAATTCATTGTGAGCCCAATCAATAAATAAACTTTTTACGTAAATTTCGGCAGAGTACCGTTTATTTTTCGGACTTTCCAAAACCTGTTTTTACACAATTCAATTCAAAAACAATTCTCAATAGCACTTCAATATCTCATATTCAAACAGTTGCGCACTCTGCCGTTTAGTGCGACTTATCAATCACAATTTATAAAATAAAACAGTTCAAACTTTGATATATACAGACATTCAGAAATCATAAAGTAATTAATTAAAAACATATTTACAACTCCCCTGTATATGCATGCTTTCAGAATATATATATATATATATATATATAATACAATATAGCTACCCAACTGTACAAATCTCTGGGACTCTGTCCGCAACTCTTTATCTCTTCAGCCCTTAGCCTCTTCCGGATCCCTGGTACCTACGCGTTAGAAACAAACTAACGCGCTAAGCATAAAGCTTAGTGGGTGTACTAAAATCTCAAATATAAAACAAATCATATATATATATATACCTTTTAAATCGGAATAATATCACACAATATATTTCAAATCAACTCAATAATGGACAGAAATCATGTTAATCTCAAAACCAAACCTTAAAGCAGATTCGATCACTTTGGTTTCAATGACAATATCAACATTTAAAAATCAATAAATAAAATCATTCAATTCAGTCAATACTGGCCCACTGGAATACTAAACATTCACCCCCTCAAATAGTAAAATTTATTTTCACATATATAAAATTAATTACCCGAAATCCGGGATGTTACATTGCATTACAAGGTTTTATTAATTGGACATGCCTTTAAGTTAGCAACAATAATACTTTTTAGTTTCTTTTTGAATTTATTTAGATTTGTGATGTTTTGTTTATTGTCAAATATTGTAGGAATCATGAATACGTTTGAGATTGTGGTTCACTTTGGGACAAACGTGTTAGAGTTAGGGAGGTGTGATGCTAATCACATTAGTATCATAACTCTTTTGCATGCTATGAATGAGTCTCACACAGGTAATCGTGATCATCCCAAAGAAGATTACAATGTTTGTGTGCAAGTGCCATGGTGTAATGAAAGGTTGGAAGTTAGAAATGATAGTGAGATAATGAATGTATTTGAATTGTTTAATAAACATAGATGTGATAGAATAGTATTTGATGTTGAGCACAAACCATATGTACCATTACCACCCGAGGGATCCTCTTCCACAAATGGTGGGCCTGTTGTAGAAGAAGAGCTTGAGACTTTGTCATGGTCTCAGCTAGATGAGTTTGAGTATGAACCATTAGAACCAATAGGATATTATTGAGGGAGTATGCAATGCAAGACTCTGTGTATAGTTTGAGAGAGCTATTGAGGGAGTATGCAATTCAAGAAGGGGTCAATTTGGATAGGGTTAAGAATGATAAGAATAGGCTTACATTTAAGTGTAAGGGGGTTAAGTGTCCTTGGAGGATCCATGCATCATGCATGTAAGATGGGGTTACCATGATGGTTAAGACATATAATGACAACCATGAGTGTTTTAGAGTGTACAAGAATGAGGAAGCAAAAGTGCCTTGGATAGCAAGTAAATTTGATGCCTTAGTGAAGAGTAACCCCGATGTGAAGGTAGGTGTAATTGCAGATATATTGAGAGAGAGATACCATGTTAATGTAGAATTATACCGGTTGTACAAGGTAAAAAAGAAGGCACTCAACTCCCTCGGAAAGGATCATGCAGAATGCTTCAAGGATTTAAAGAGGTATGCATTTATCGTGATGCAAACTAACCCAGGATCAATTGCATACATCCGTATGCAAAATCCAGAACCTACATTTCAGAGGTTCATGGTTAGTTTTGATGCTCAAAGGGAAGGGTTCATGGCTGGGTGCATGCCCTTTGTTGGTTTAAATGGTTGTCACCTTAAGGGACCTTATAAAGGTGTATTGTTATCTGCTGTTGCATTGGATGCAAATAGTGGACTTTATCCCCTAGCTGTTTGCATTTGTGAGGCCGAAAATGACAGTAGCTGGAGGTGGTTCTTGGGACAACTAGCGAAATATTTAAATTACCCTAATGATAAGCCAATAACATTCATGAGTGATAGGCAGAAGGGAGTGCTTAAGGCTATTAGTGTCTGCTGGCCGAATGCTTCAACCAGGTGATTTTTATTTTATTTTCTTATTCCACATTATTTTACATTGTTTTTTGTTGAATATATATTAATGAAATTTTTTTCTTTTTAAATATATGTTGCAGGTACTGTGCAAGACATATTTATGCCAACTTTAGGTTGAAATATTCATCACAAAAAATGAATAACCTCTTTTGGAAAGCAAGTAGGAGTTGTACTGTTTATGACTTCAACAACACAATGGATGAAATCAAGGTTATTGACAACACTGCTCGGGTATGGTTAGAGAAGATAGATGTACAACACTGGTCACGACATGCTTTTGACAGTTCAATCAAATGCGACCATGTCACAAACAATATGACTGAATCTTTCAACAGCATGCTAGGGGAGCATAGGGCAAAAACTTACTTGTGTTTATTGGAACACATAAGAAGGATTGTGATGAAGAGGTTTCAAGATCGAAAGGAACAATGTGCTACATGGAACAGTAAGATACCACCCATTGTCAATGCGAAGATCATCAAGGCTAGCAGGAAAAGTAGGTTACTGAAGATGTTAAGTGCTGGAAATGAGGAATATGAGCTACTAGGTGAGACAAGGGCATATGTAGCGAAGTTAAACCTTCGTAGTTGTGAGTGTGGGATATGGAAGATTAGTGGAGTGCCATGCAGTCATGCATTGGCTGGGATAGGTCACTACCTTCAACATAGGGATGGTATTGTTGAGTTTGTGCACCCAAGTCTGACTAAGACTGCATTTCAGCAAACATATGCTAGCATGATTCACCCAGTTCCTGATAGATATGTGTGGCCACAGATCACTGCCACACCAGTCATTCCACCACCACTAAAGACCCTACAGGGCAGGCTAAAAGTTACAAGAAAAAGGGAACCAGATGAGAGGCCAAAAGGAACAAGGGGTAGTAGCGTCGTATGCAGAAAATATAGACTACTTGGACACAACAAAAGGACATGCAAGGGGCCAAGACTGTCAAAGGTAACTGTCCTATGTATTTAAATCTTTTTATTCTAATTTAATGCAAATCCTAATACGTTTATTCTAATTTTTGCATGCAGAATACTGCTAAATCTTCTCAAACTGGTTCATTTTCTCAAGCCAAGACTACCAAGAAGAAAAGGGTATATGTTAAACATGTTTTCAGTAATTGTCCATTTTGCATTTTAATTATTTTGATTTTATATATATATATATATATATATATATTTTTTTTTTTTTTGACAGACAACTAAAGATGCATCATCTTCACAACCACAGCCACAACCACGGACTCTAAACCAGTCACAACTCACAGTGCACTTGGATTGATTGGTTGAGTATCACAACCATGCATTGATGTTGAATGTTTAAGATGCATTTATATTTTTGTTGTTTTTTTGTGTTGATTATACAGTGCAAATGGATTGATTGGTTGAGTATCACAACCATGCATTGATGTTGAATATTAAAGATGCATTTATATTTTTGTTGTTTTTTTGTATTGATTATATATGGTTTAGACATGTTATTTTTTCTTCAATATTTGTTTTGGTTATATATATATATATATATATATATATATATATATATATATATATATATATATATATATTGTTTTAGTTGATATTGTTTTGTAATGTTTTTTTGGTTATGATAGTGTTAAGATGTATTGATATATATTTTTTTTCAACGAATAACTGATTTGTGGAGTAGCAAAATGTTTTTTTTTTTTTTTGTGAAGTTGCATTAGTTTTTTTATTTATTTTAGGTGATGTTTTAGGTTGTAAAAGGGAGAAATCTTGGTGGTTTTAGTGTTGTAAAAGGAAGAATTAAAAAATTTATTTTAAGTGTTAATGGGACATACAAAAAGGAAGAATGAAAATAATACAATTAATCTATTTTGGGTAATTAAATGGAACATATGGAAGGAACGAAGAAGTAAATACAGCTAAAAGATTTCTTTTAAAGGGCAATTTCGTATTTTTTACTTTTTTCTAGTAAATTTATCTTTTTAATTATTTCATTTAATGCTTCAAGGGTTAAGATTGTCATTTTGCTTATTTTTTTGTCCTCAAGTTACTTTTTGGATGGAAAGTTAACCCTAGGGGGCAAAATGACTATTTTTAAAACGTGAGGGGGTAAACTATCATTGATTGAATTGTCAGGGGGGAAAATAGAAATATTCCTAATATATATAAATATCTCACAATAGCAATTTGCTCCCTTAACTTTCACAAATCACCAAATGGCAAACAATTTACAATTAATCACATCCCATCTCGATAATTATTCCAAAAAATATTCCACACATATCCAATTACCAAATCGACTTCATCAATATTCAATTGGACCCATTATCATCCAATTGTATACTGAAAATAATATCTCTAATGGGATTTAACTCGGTTAAAATCACTATTCGTTTTACAACCATATACTGAATATATATACTTTCCACCACCTTAAATCACATACTTAACTTCTGCATGCTTAATAATAATTAATAATAATATTTTTTATAATTATGGAAAATTAGGGGTGTTACAGTAACTGACAAGAAGACATTTATGATCAAGACTCTAAATGATAGACATTGATGCCAGAAAGTACACAAAAATCAGGAGGCAACAACAGCTTGAATGACAGAGAGGTTTAAGCGTATGATTGAGGACACCCCTGAAGTGAAAATCAGTTTTCTTAGCAAGGAGATCCACCGAATATATGGGTTGGTTGTCCCTTCATACACACTGTACAGAGTAAAGAACAGGATTATCAACAAGACTGATAAAGAGGACACCGAATCTTACTCGAAATTACACAGTAAGGGTTTTGTTGTTCACGCATAAAATCCTAGTTCTAAAGTCACTTTAAGGACAGTCACTCCTACACTCGATGGTCCAAGCATTTTCCAGCGTTCTTTCTGAATTTCGAGACACAGAAATTGGGGTTTTTGTGGGGCTGCAGGCCATTCTTAGGGTTATATGGATGCCATCTCAAGGGAAGTTACAGTGGTGTGCTGCTTTTAGTTATAGGCATCGATGCAAATAATGGAGTGTACCCCGTGACATTAGCTGTATATGAAGGGGAGTCAAGAGAGAGTTGGTTCTGGTTCTTAGAGTAATTGTATAACCATATGGGCACCGAAGAACGTAGAAAAGTAACTTTCATGACCGATCGACAGAAAGAAGTCATTACTATCTTGGAGGCATATTGGCCAACTCATCGCGTAGGTACTGTGTTAGACATATAATTGCAAACAAGCATCGAGGTTTAGGGGTGATTTGAATGGATTGAACATATGGCATGCAGCAAATTGCACTAACCTAGGGGATTTTTCACATAGAAATGGTGAAGCTGCAAGCTTTGAGCCCAAATGCGTACAAGTACACGATGGACATCCAACAAAAACATTAGTGTATGCATATTTTTGATAAGTATGTCAAGTTTGGATATACTACCAATAATGTCACTAAAGCATTCAACTCTTGGGTGGACAAGTATCGGAATTTGCTGGCATTGTTGTTGCTCGAGAACATAAGACGCGAAGTTATGAAAATAATTAATACAAGGTTTAGAGCTGCACAAAAGTGGACATCTAATCTTACATCGATGGTGAACTCTAAGATAGCTGAGAGGCTTGAGGAAGCAAGTTTTGTGGATATTATGTATGCAAGTGAGCACGAGTTTGAGGTGAAGAAAGAGCATAAATTTTTCGTAGTGAACCTATAAACACAGAGTTGTGACTGTGGTAGGTGGGAAGTCACTTGAATCCCTTGCAAGCACGTATTGGTTGTCATAACAACCAAGCGTTTGAATGTGGCAAATTATGTGGACAAGTAATTAACTAAGGCAGCCTATTTGAAGACTTATAAATATGTTATCGATCCAATACCATACCAGTTTCATTGGCCTATTGTTGGGGAGAGATCAGTTTTGCCCTCACTGAAAAAAAGGCTACCTAGGCGCAAAAAAAAAAAACACAAAAAGAGCAGCGGATGAACCAGCAAAAACGAAGAGAAGTACTGCTGAAAAATGTAGGAAATGTGGGGAGGTCGGCTATAACATCCGGACTTGTTCGAATCCAGTTGTAGGTGCACATAAGCCCAATCAGAAGGTATGTTTCAATTTCTTTCTTTTTTTTCCTTACAGCAAAGTTATTTGATGGCTTATTTTAGAGGGTACTTTTGATGCCTTACTGCACAATTCATATTTGATGCCTTATTGTACATTTCATATTAACTTAATCATTTATTTTTCTTTGGTTTGGTAATTAGAACCCAAAAGGTGGAACAAAGAGAAGGAGCTTTGAAGTTGGCAGCTCTTCAACCTTAGCAACTAGGAGAAAATTGAATGTATATATCCTGCAGCAGATTTATTTTTTACTTTCTTTAACTTAAATATTGGGTTCCTATGTATATTTTTATATATGGAAGCTACCTTACACGTGTTTTTATTGCAGCTGGGTGATTCAGCTAATGCACCTAGGATTCAAAATGTATAATTATATTCATTTTTCTGTTTTACATACTAATGGCTTCCAGTTTTTTAATTCATTTTGGTTTAAACAATTTTATGTTTCTTTATAACACCTACAACACTGTGCAGGTTGGACAACCATCCTCGCAGACCCATACTCAAGCTGTACCATAATCATCCTCACAAACCCTTACAGATAATGCATCACTGTTTGATAGTCAACAACAACCCCATCACACTAGGAGCAGATCAAATCCAGGTATTATTTATAACATTTATATGTTTTCAATATAGTTAAGGCTCAATTGTGTTTAGTTAATGTTTTGAATCAGGGTTTTTTTATTATTATGTATAGGTACGGTGACTGGATTGAATATGGACTGGAGTCCTACATTCTGAAGATGTTATTCTATAACAAACTTTAGTAATTATTATATTTATACTAGTTGTTATAAGTATGTATATTCATAAGTGCATTAGTCCTAGCTGTGACTATCTACCATGGTTGGATTGGTTTTTTGCATTGTGGGATGGGTAGTTGGAAGTGGTTGATATTTTGCTTACAGCATTTACTTTTTTGAATATATTTGTTACTGTTATGGTTAATTGGTGAAATGTGGGAGTTAGAAGGAGTGAGTGTGTGTATAATACTCACATTGGCTTTCATGACATTTGTTTATGATATTTTGCACAAATTTTGCTCATCGGTTCACAGCACACCTTTTTTGGTCCGTATTGGGTGGGTGCAGAATGTGATGAGTATAGAAATGCACATGTTTAACTTCAATGTTGGGAATGTATTTTTTTTGCAAGATGTGCTGTGTAAGGTACCAGTCCAGATTTATCATTCAGATTGGTACCTAAGCAGCATATTTTTGGATAGTTGTTACATTTTGAGGACAATCATTTTGCTAATGGAAATTATAACAATTTATTCCCTTGTATTTCAAGTTTGATATATTTTCACTCTTCCAGTTATTTCAAATTTTATTATTATTTGTTATCTGACAACATAAGAAATTTTTAAATTCATGGTACACGAGGAAGTGCATATGTATGTGCCTCATATAAATATTATGCAAAAAAAAAATTGAAAGGGATGTAAACTAAATTTTTGAATGTAAAAGTTGTAAATAATCTGCATGCCCCTCTATCTGTTACTATATAGAAAGTTTTAAAATTCATGGCAGAGGAGGAAGTAAAATATGTATATGCCTCATACAAATATTATGCAAAAAACCCTAAAAGATGATGTAAACAAAATATTTGAATGCAAAAGTAGTAAACAAGTTGCATGTCCCTTAAATTATGACTGTTTCTTACTAAATGACCGTTGTGGATCAACGACCAGCAATTATTAATGATTTAAAATTTTGTTGCCTTTGTTTGCAAAATTCGATTCATATTGAGAGGGTATATGGTAATTTTCTTTTACTGATTGAACATGTCAAATCAACTTTAATATGTCAGAGACTTCAACCATTTCCACTCTAACCTCATTTAAGTCTAACAATCAAATACATGCACTCTAACCTCAGTTAAGTCTAACAATCAAAGATATGGTCAAAGGTACTTCAGTGTTATTTAAGCAAAAGTGCGATCTGGTTGCAATTTCACCTAATGTGAAGATAGTTTATTGCAATTTGCCGTTTTAAAAATAATTATTTAGCCTAGAATTAGATAAAATCTCTATGTGGTATACCACTTGATAAAAATATTTATAATTTTAAATTTAATTAAAAATATTTTTATTGTGTATCAAAAGTTCCCTACATCTAAATATTATTTATAAAAGATAATTTTATAGGCTTTTTGAGAATGTTCTCTTTTTTATTTTCTAAAACAAGTAATCATTCATAGAAAACCACTTAGGGCTAATACAATCAATTAATTAAGAATTAGTAGAGAGGGTCATCACTCAATGCTCGAAAGTAACATTTAGAAAATAACATTATTAACACAAAATATAAAAATATAAATTTATCGTGGATAGTTCTCGATTGTCATATTAAGTTAGTATGATATCTAAAATGAGGGGTCCACTAAGACTTTCAATAAACGTGTTCTCGGAGAGGCCGTTAAAGATTATAAGGATTTGGTAGCTAACCGTCCTCTTGCCCATACGGTGGAAAAAGGAAAGGGAATCCCACCAACTTGCCCTCTGCCTCTTTAACGAGAAAGATGGCATAAGATAAGTGGTTGAAATACTGTCTAATCAATATTAATTGCGCTAAAATAATAATTAATGAGCATACCATCAATATAAACGTTAAGTACATAATTATAATAAAATGTGTTGCTTTCGGGCAACTTAATATCTGACACACTCATAAATTTCCTGTTTTACTCAATAAAGTAAGAGATTTGACGTGGAAGAGGTGGCAAATATCGACCAATAGCTAAATGGGTGACACCATATCTCCAGCTGGACTCGGACAGATTTACTAGCAAAAACTCTGCTTCTTTCACTCTAGATTTTCTCTCACTAAAAGTAATTAATTAACTTAATCGTTGTAGTATAATTGCCACTTATTGGCTGGCACTCCTAATCCAACTTCCTTTACTTTCAGTTTAGCAGTCAACCTCTAAGACTCAGGCAAGTCTTATCCTTACTTTCTAAGAATTCTATTGCTTCAACGAATAGCCTCTGGACGACATAAACTTTGAGCAAAAATAACATCCTCCATGTAGACTTTAGGTAGGGAAGAAAAAATTGAATACATCCTCCATGTAGTAATTTAGTAACTTACAGTATAACAGGTATCTGCGTACTTTGTGACAATTATTTCCTTATGAGTAAACGTACATTATTAAAATATAAATTATATATTGTTATCTTTTTTAAAATATATATACGTAATTTTTTTGAAGGCTGTGAAGTAAAATAATAAATTATCATTAATTTAGGATTGATATTGTTTTTAAATTGTAAATTTAAAATTTAGAAAAGTAATATGATTTTGTATCAAAAAAAAGAAAAGAAAAGTAATATGATTTGTTTGCACAACTTTATTAACATTGACAAGAGACAGCATAATTGTTATTGAAATAAATTTAAAAAATTTTTGACATTAGTCTAATTGCATGGTAGGAGGCCTATTTATTTATACTTCAAGTAGTTAATGCATTTTTCATCTACTTTAGCAATAAAAGTTTAAGTTCTATCATACACGTTTACTAGATATAAATAGTTTTATCTCTTTATCGTGAGAGTGTATATCTCCCGTTATAAAAGTAAATATTCGCAGTGCGTGTATAATAATTATTCTCGATAGATTTCGACAGTAATTAATCTTATTGTTATATTTATAAAAAAAAAAAAAGTCTTTCCTTAAATAGTCCAATAAAAAAAGTTATCCATTCAATTTTATAATATGATTAATTTATAAATACAAACAAAAATATGTACAAAAACAAACGAAGATTGGAAAAATATATATATCATTAAAAAAAAAAAAAAAGGGTAAGAAAACAGTACAAAAAATCTGAGTAGATTTGTCTTTTGCATCAACATTGTATGAGCCTTGGTCTTAGCAATCAATAATCTATATTTTAATAATAGACCAAATAAAATAGAGTTAATTATACTCAACCTCTCTAAGGTTTGACTAATTACACTCAAAATTAAAGTTTGCATTAATTAACACTGACCTCCCCTCCTGTTAAGTTTGACCGTTAAAATAATTAGTTGACCATCCAAAAATATTAAAATGACCAAAATACTCCTAATTAAAAAAATTATTTTATTAAATAACAATTAAAAAAAATTAAGAAAAAATCTTATCCCTCCATCTTTAAAATAACGGACGGTTAAGATTTATTTAAAAAAATTAAATATATAATAATAAAATTAAATTAAAATAAAAATTAATTATAATTATGTAAATCCATTTTTCAGATTGAATCTCCACCGTCCACTAATTTTGATGGACGATGGAGATTCAATTTGAAAAATGAATCTCCACCACAAAAAAAAAAAAAAAATTTTGGGAATCGAAGAGGGTTCTTCATCTCTGCTGAAGAACCTAGATTGGGTTCTTCGCTGAAGAACCCGTCTGGGTTATTCGCCGCAGAACCCAGACCCAATCTAAGTTCTTCGCGAAGAACCCAGAGAGGGTTCTACGTATTTGAAAAAAAAAATTTTGAAGAACCCATTTTTTGGGTTCTTCGATCGAACCCAGAAGGGTTCGAACGATTCAAACCCAGAAGGGTTCGAACAAATCGAACCCAAATCTACGCATTAGAAAAAAAAAAGAATTTGAAGAACCCAGAAAATGGGTTCTTGGAAGAACCCTTCTGGGTTCTTCGATCGAACCCAAATGGGTTCGAACGAATAGAACCCTTTGGGTTCTTCGATCGAACCCAGAAGGGTTCGATTCGTTCGAACCCTTGGGTTCTTCGAAGAACCCTCCCTGGGTCTTTCGATTCCTAAAAAAAAATTTTTTTTTTTTTTTTTTTTTGGTGGAGATCCATGGAGATCTCTCCATGGTGAAGGCGGTCCAGATCAAATCTGGACCGTCCATCAGATCTGATGGACGGTCCAGATTTGATCTGGACTTTTTAATTTTTTTTAATTTTTGTTTAATTTTAAAAAAAAAAATTAGTCAAGATTCTATTTGAATCGTCCATCAGATCTGATGGACGGTCTAGATTGGATCTGGATTTTTTTACAAATCTCCATTTATTATTTTATAAATTTTTTAAAAAATTGACTAGATTCATTTTTTTAGATAATTGTTTTAGATAAAATTTATTTTTTTTATTTATATAATTATTTTTTTAAAAGAAATTTTTTTTTTATATTTTTAATTTTTTTATTTAGGGGTATTTTGGTCATTTTAATATTTTTGGATGGTCAACTGTTTATTTTAACAGTCAAACTTAATGGGAGGGGAGATCAGTGTTAATTAATGTAAACTTTGATTTTGAATGTAATTAGTCAAATCTTAAGGAAGTTGAGTGTAATTAACTCAAATAAAATATACATAGTTTAAAGAGAGGGTGATGATGTATAAAATTTAGAGGCTGCGAAGAGGGCTGTGAGGGCAGCCGCTCGTTTCCAATCTTGATTTTCCCACCTCATGGAGAAAGTGGTGCGAGGTTGGCGTCTTCAAATTGTCTTCTTTCTTTTCATTTTCTTTTCTATTTTTTAATTAATGGTGGCATGTGGGTGTCTGGAGAATCTTGTCTTGCAATTTGACTGTCTTTTTCGTTTTTTGTGACAAATCAAATCTTTGTCCTTTTAACCTTCACTTTTAATAAGGTCATTTCAATCGTGTTCTTATGTTTCTTATTACTCTTGAAATGGACTACTTTCAGCAAATATAGGGCTTTATTATTCACCTCTGCGCCCACATTTGTGATGTTAAGTTCAAATGACGCATATGTATTACTTTACTTAATTTGTTGGTCGAATAGTTATATTATAATAAAATTTTAATTTTAATTTTAATTTTAATTTTAATTTTAATTATATATTAATATTTTATTATTAATTAATTCAATTAAAAATAACTGTTTATTAAAAATTTTATCTTAAAATAATAAAAATATTAATAGTTAAAAAATAATAAAAATAATATTAATTATTAAAATTTAAAAAATTTAAAAATTTAAAAAATAATTTAAATAGATTTATCCATTTAAAAAAAATTAAAATTTTTAAACTTTAATAATTAATATTATTTTTATTTTTATTTTTTAATCAGAGATATTTTTATTATTTTAGAAAAAAATTTTAATTAAAAACTAAATCAACTAAGAGTAGAGTACTAATGTATAATTAAAATTAAACTTACAATTTTATTATAATATGATCAAACGTCAGGGTACTCCATTATAATTTGCCATAATCTCTATAGATTTCAAGAGATTGATGAGTTCAGTGTAATAATTTTTAGGGTGAATTGCACTCAAGTACCCTGACTTTTATCATAATTGCACGCTTAATGCCAGTTTTACCATAATTGCACTCTAGTACCCGGTAATCCGTTGACCACCGTTAGGGTAACGGTTGACCAAACGGATTCAGGTAAAATGACCAAACTGCCCCTGCAAAGGAAAAAAAAAATTTAATTTTTTTTTTTTAAGAACACGAACCCAACTGGGTTCGTGTTCGAACCCAGAAATCTGGGTTCGAGCACGAACCCAGCAACCTGGGTTCGTGCTCGAACCCAGAAATCTGGGTTCGAACACGAACCCAGAACTGGGTTCGTGCTCGAAGGTTCGAGCACGAACCCAGGTTGCTGGGTTCGAACACGAACCCAGAACTGGGTTCGTGCTCGAACCTTCGAGCACGAACCCAGTTCTGGGTTCGTGTTCGAACCCAGTTCTGGGTTCGAGCACGAACCCAGCACCTGGGTTCGTGTTCTTCAAAAAAAAAATTAAATTTTTTTATTTTTTTTTATTTCAAATTTAATATTTTTTAAAAAAATATTTTTAAAATTAATTAAAATATGACGTGGCATGTTCTTATTGGTTGGATGATTTTTAAATTTTTTTAAAAATAAATTTAAATGTAAAAGACCAATTTGCCCCTGAACCCAATTAGTCAACCGTTACCCTAACGGTGGTCAACGGATTACCGGGTACTAGAGTGTAATTATGACAAAATTGGCATTAAGCGTGCAATTATGATAAAAGTCAGGATACTTGAGTGCAATTCACCCTAATTTTTATATATTACTCTTTCTTTTATTAATGAGAAAACTGAGATGCATAAATATATTATTTATGTGAGTGAGAGATTTATCCATGACCGAAATGATTGATACTCCACTTGTTATCTTACCTTTCTAAGAATTTAACCTAGCCAAACAAATATTTTCTCTAAGATGTAATATAACCGAGAAATACCAACATTTGGAAAAAAAAAAAAAAAACCTGAAATAAGCTTACCTCTCAAAAAATTAGTAAAAACGAAATTGAAAAAGGTTAAACTGTATTGAAACCTTTAAATACACACCCAAAAATGTGCGTAAAGTACATGGTGGTATTACAGAGGAGAAGGCCAACTGTAAAAACAGAAAGCATAGCCATTCTAATTAAAGACTACGTTTATAATCTATCTAAAAACTCGATCGGTGAGAATCCAAGGCCGACTGTATGATGATTATACTGTGAAAATCTTCCTCACCTTCTTCATATTCCTTCGACAAATAGGACAGGTACCGGCAGCCTCTGCTATCCTGTAGAAAATAGGCACAACATATAAGAAATCAATATTAATTCGCGTTTGTTTCTAAATTTCATCAGAAGTTCAATGTAGCCTTATTGTATTCGTATACTATATAGTATATATCCTCCATTCAAATACACGATGCTATATAACGTGATGATGGGTTAACTAGTCCTAGGAACCTCAGGCAAGCTCTCTTGTGTTCTCCTAAAATTTGAAGCATGTTCAAGGATGGAGCAGCTTACAGACAAATTTGATGTAAATGCAAGTTAAGGAAGCAGTATACCTTGTTCCACATTCAGAACAAGCCACACAGTGTCCACATGGAAGGAAGAAGCAGTCCCTCGGAGCATCATAGCAAATTGCACAAAGACGCCGGGTGTTATTACCGTCTTGATCAACTTCTTTTGTTGTTGACTTCCCTTCGAGGGAATATGTTGCCAAAAACTCTTGAAGATCCTCCTCGTCGTTCGAGACAGAATCATAAGAAGAACCCCAACTTGAAAGATCATCGTCTTTGTATGGTAGCAGAGGGGCTCTTGCGGATTCCATACCGCCATTCGAATCTTCTGTACCAGCTTCACTTGTACATCTGATCTTGTTTAAGAAATGGAAGGCTACCAACATAAGCAGAGTCATTCCGCCTACACAACGATAAGGGAAGGTAAATGATATTGAGCAGAAAGAAATATTATTAGAGGAAATAAAAGATAAATGTACCTATGCCAAGACCATATGTGAGCCATCTAGGTACATAGGAGAGCCTAACATACCAACCATCGCTAGCTGCTCCCTGAAGTAACCAAAAGGCCACAAATAAATGTAAACAACCATAGTTACAGTATGTTCAGTCTTAATTGGATGGTGAGAATAGATTTTACCACTGTTTTTATGCACTAAGAAGCAAGATGACTTTACACATGTATTGTCATGATAATCTCTTCTTTATTAGTTAATTGAATCTATAACTCATAATATTTAACACTATACCAAGAATCTTGAGATTTATGAAGAAACACCAACCTATAGTCTAGTTTAGTTGTCAACTGTAAAGCCCATCTGTTTATTATTCAACTGCTACTTGAATTTGAATGGAAAATATTGATTCAACTTTTTGAATTTTAGAAATCAGCTATCTTAGCCTTAATTACTTTATATAAAGGCTCAACACTAGGAAAACTAGGATGATGGTCCGCAGACCAAATGTTGAGGTCCACCAACACCAATGTTGACACTTGATTTTGCAAACCACAACCTGTGAAAACCACCCTTACATCTTAGCCACATGTTTACAGCCATTGTTCAGTCCAATTCCACAACAACCTTTGGTTTCTACCTTCAACACAATTACAATATAAACTAGAAAAATTGCAATGAAAAGAGAAGGGATTGACCAAAGAGGATATTGTTTGATTAATATATTCTTCATTAATCTTTAAAAAATTCAGGACAAAAGTGCAGTGTTACCGCTAAAATTAACCCCATCGAGCCAGTAAACTGACAGGGGAAGACACTTATTTCAAATAACATGACAATGCCTCCTGCACCAACTTTCAAAGATGTAAACTGTCTAGACAGACATCTAAAGTGTGATTTCTAAGTTTGAAAGTTTAGTTGATACTTTTTTTATGCAGTTTCCTTGGTTTATACAACGTTTCTCCGAAAACATGAAAAAGAAAAATTCTGAAGTGAGAGTAACCAACCATCAAGAGCAATTGATAAACTTACCTGTTCTGCAAGAGGAGATGTCAAGACAATAGCATTACCCTTGGGAAACAAAAGACTCAAACTACACAAGCCTTGAGTGAAAGTGCACATGTAGTATGCTTCACTTGTATTGTATTGAAAAGCCCTTAGTCTGAGGTCTAGTTGCACCTGTCAAATTCAAAAATCAACGTGAACGATTACAACTAGAAACAGATTAGCAGGAATAAATCATTAGAAGCTCAAATATCTTGTGTCAAAGAAGAAGGCAACCACAATAATCAAGAATTTCGTGATTCAAATCTGATGAGAACTGATAATTATATAGATAGCTCAAATGTCGACTTATAATCAAATTATCACTCTTGATGTAACTAAAAGGTTTAAGCACCAGAAAGACTTTTCACTTCATATTTGAATATAATAATACTAAAAATAAAAGATTTATGGATCTAATTATCTAATAAGTTACACAAGGATATGCCATTTTTTTTTTTTATAGTTTTTGCCCAATTTACCTCCACTTCCTCAGAGTTCAAGTTACCCACTGCAACATAGTAACTTGAAGATGTGAATATGTCCTGATGGATTGTACCACTTCCTGTTAAACAAAAGGCCAAATCATCAGCAAAAAGAATTTATAAAAAAAAAAAACACAAAAATTGATGCATACTGATCTTCACTTCCATATCTCACCATGAATAACATTCCATGACAAAGTGGTGTTGGGATATGTTGGGTTTTCTAGCCATTGAGTAAGGCCATCATTCCCTGCAACGTGTTAACTTCAGAATAAGGAGAGAAAGTCCACAAATTCTATCACAAAATTAAAGGAAATGAAAAACACAATACATCATCTTCATGATTCATTTCAAAGTAGCCAATTTGTGCTAATGTTGCTTGTGTAATTATGCAAAAACAGCACGATAAAATCTTGCTTGGGACACTCTCACCAGCAGTATTATGACCGTCCAATTATGCTGCATCATGTGGCATAATTTCCAGTTTAAGGGAGATTTATCTCATTATAAATTCAAAAAAATAAATAAAATAAAAAATAACATGATCTCTCTTCTTTGGCCGAGAATCTCTGAAACTGCAAGTGCAAGTAACCGATCCTCACCTTCACACTTCACTCAATTTCTATCAACCCTTTTGTTATCTTCTCTCTGTTATCAAATCCAATCTTTATTATGTTAGAGTCTCTAATGTTTGTCAATGGTGGGATTTGGGGTGACTGAAAATGGTGTTGACTTAAAACTGTCATGAGAATGTGAAGAGATTAAAACAGCGGGTGAGGAATCTGGAGAGAGAGAGAGAAAACAACCGGTACTGGAATCAAATCAATGGTAGAAGAGAGTAGAGAGAGAAGACTAGAAGGTCTATTTTGTAGTGTAGAGAAGGGAAGGAATGTTGTTCAATCCAGTTCCAGCCAAACCCTTTTCACCGATCTTTCTCCAAATGAATCTATTCGATTCTTCGCAAAAGCATATATCAAATTGACGAAGGAATGTAGATCTCTGGTACGCAAATGACCATGAAAGACGAGTCGATTTGGGATAGTTAGAGAGACAGAAATTGACATGTGGACAAAAAAAAAGAATAAAAAAATATCAGAAGATAATAGGACATTTGAGAATTGAGATCGAGGGTACAAGTAGTAAAAGTAGAGAAAATTCTCAAAAATCCTTAATGTTTCAATAAATATCAATTTAGTCCAGGATTTTAGAGAATGGTAAATTTAATCCTTTCTTAAGATTAATTCCACATATACCAATTAATGTGTATGATGAAACTTGAACCCATTATTAAGGTGGATGAAAAAGTTCATTAGCCGCTTGAATTATGAGTGAATGTACTAATCCTTATTGGTTCATGTAGACCGGTTAGTATATTTATTAGTTTTTGTTGAGAAAGAATATTGTACTTTATATATATATTATACCTTAAAAACTAAATTATTTATTGAAAATTAAAATTAAACTATATAAATAAAAAGTTCTATAAAATTATAATTTTTTTTTAAGACTGACACTAATTGGGTTAGGAGTCTGTCAGGACCTAACGAGATTAATCACAACGTCCCTAAAAGTAACTCTTACAGCAGGAGAAAAGTCTCTCCACATATTGTTTATTTATTGACAATAGTAGGATTTGAATCTCTATAACACATAGGTGAGTACACTATCCACTTAAACCATGAGTGAAATGTGTATTACAAATATTTTTTAAATTCCAAAGATTGTTGTTTTAAGATGATAAAAAAACTCACTTAGATATTATTTAAACCTAAAGTACAAAAATTCCTTTGCTCGCTAATATAGCACTTAACAAATCAATACAGACTCTAAAGTGACAATTTTAATTCAACTTGTAAAAACAAAATTTTTATGTTATCTTGACAAATAAAGGTTGGGGGCTAAACTAGCAATTTTTAAAACAATGGAGATGGTTTTGAAATTATCCCTAAATTAAATTGTGTCCATTACCTACAATGATCGGTTGAGGATTGATGCATGTTTTTATAGTACTGGTCACCATTCATAAATGGATATATGCTCAAAAAAGTAACACTAACTCGCATTTAATTTCCATGGACCATGCACATGCATTCTAATTATATAGTAGTAATGTGTACATATTTATGAAAAGGAACTCAAAAGATTAAAAAAGAAAAGATAACTGATAATTCTGCAAAGATGATCATATAAATTGAACAAATTAGTTACCTTGGGCAATTACGAGGAACACAGAGGAGCTTGGGGACTTTACACTGTAAGATATGTTTATTTCAGACCCCTCATTTAGGAAACGAAGCCACTCCTGTACGTACGTATGTAGAACAAGATAAGGTGTAAATGTTGTAGCACAAACTATAAAAGCATGTTGATCAAACCAGAAAGAAAACTCCAAGCAACTATTTACTCTTTTACATTGTTCTCATTTTTTTTAGAAAATTATTTTTAATCTGAAAAGAACAATTTTAAAAATATAATAACCTTAAGAAAATATCATTTTTTTAAAACGATAGAAATAGAACTTACCTGGTGAGAATCCGATGGAACAGACACACTGTGGCTTTCATTCCAAGTGGTAACAACATCAAGAGGTGGAGGTTTATAGAACCCATATAGCTTCGGTCCAGACCTGACTGGATCATCTAACTGTTCCACCTAACATAAAGCCAACCAAAATCACCAATAATTCACCATATATATACACATACATATAACCTCCAAAACATATATGCATGACAATATCTAAATAGTCTAAGAGAAATGGGAGCTCTCACCTTCACAGTCTGCACAAATAAGGGATTGGGTTGTATGAGAATCGACGTATTAGGACCCAGCCTTATATTTGTAGAACCATAAACTCCGAGGATCAGAGTCATCGAAACTGTATATCAATTGCGTAATTAAAATTCAATTAAATTATTATATATAATCAGATCAATAAACTAGCAAATACTAAAAAAAAAATAACAATTTAATAGATTGCTGGGGTCATATACAATCCTATAAGCACAAATGAAAACAATGAACGGGAGACAAAATTAGACAATTAGCAATTAATAGTTTACTAATTAAATAAAGGTACCATATTTTAGGTCGAAGTAAATTATCCGCTCAACGTAGATCTAAACTGATTAATTTATCTGGTGCGAGGTGGTGGTACTCAACCAGATCAAACTCTTTTTGTAAATAAATTTTGGAAAATTTTGAATGGAGGAGGCGAGCCTTCAACGTAAGTTGATAGAGGTGGGCCTCCTCCTCCATCATGGCAGCTCTCGTTAAAAAGGAGGAGGCGTGGAGGAGGCCACGACCTCCTCCTTGAACAGATCTGTTTCCTAAACCAGCCGACAGCAATGGAGATAGTTGGAGAAGGTAGCACTAATAATATTTTTTAATATATATATATATATATATATATATATATATATATAATTATTCAATTACCAACTCATTGCATGGTCCAATAACTAGTACTGGATTTTTAATCGGATTAATCAAACACAACATGCAAACATTTATGTAAGAAAATGTGTGTGTGTGTGTATATATATATTTCACGCATGGTTAGCTACAAAAAAATAGTGAAAACTAACCGAAGAACCAAAAGGTGAGAACGACGATAACGCAAGACCAGGTGTCGTCTCTAATTGCCGAAACATCTTCAAAAGCAAAATAATTTCCTCGAAAGAAAATGCCAACATTTTGCTGTTGTAATATTTCTGGCTGTGCATATCGACGAGCATCATCATCGACGTGATCCTGAACACGATCATGTTCCTCTCCTTCGCGAACCTGTTGCGAAGACGACGTCGCAGCAGCAGTAGCATCTGCAGACTCCCTCACGTTGTTTGAAACGGAAGGTGAGGAAGTAGAAGTTGAACTCTGATTCGGTTCAGCCATTCTATTGATAAAAATAGAGCGAGAAATTCAGTGGATAAAAAAAAAAAAAAACCCCTAACCCTAACTGATCTCTCGTTCAAAGCATGAAATAAAGGTAACACAAACCTTGTCGTATCTGTGGAGAAGAGCAAGTAGAGAGTCAATGAAGAAGCGAGTAACTGAAAAAAATTTCACCAATCAGTCTTTTCTGCTTTTTTTGGCGGGACTGGCAGCTGTGAGAGGAGTGGCGGTTATGTTCATGCCCCACCTAATCTTCTTTTCTAGCTGGTCACGTGTGATTTGGCTCGGTTTGTTTTGAATTTTGTAGTACGCGGTGGAAGCCTATAGGTTTTAACTTCTTTTGTCTTATTCCATTGTAGAATGTAAAATTCAAGTTTGAAAAAGTGGGTTACCTAAAGATTTTTTTAGGTCACGTTAAGATTGACGGTTGATATTGATAATTAATATAGGGGTAAATTATAATGAAATTCCTTACCGTCTATTAATATTGTAATAAAATTATATTTTTATTTAAACTATAATTAAGTACCTCAAATATTTATTATTTAAGTTTTTAATATAGTTAAAAATATTATTTTTTAATTTATTTTTACTTTTTTTAACTCATATGGTTCCTATCTTTTTAAAAATATATTAATTTAGTCTTTATAATTAAAATTTTGATGGTCAAACATGATATAAAGTATAAATTAACCATCTTATCCTTTTTTTTATTAAATTATTAAATTAAAATAATAATTTTACCCTTTAATTTTTGAATAACTTTATCTATTTGGATAGTCTAATAAACAAATGATATATGTTATAAAAATTTAATTTTTTTTTTAAAAAGTACTTAAAAATGGTTATATGATAAAATTATTAAAAATAAAAAATAAATATTGAAATATTAGAAAAATAAGAAAAATATTAAAAATAATATTATTTATTAAAAATAAAATAAATTCAAGATTGAATACTTATAAAATTCAAAATTTAGTAATTTAATACATTTATATATGTAATAAATTTATATACATATATTACAGTTTTGCTATGATATTTTTAATTTAATAATATAATAATATATATATATATTATAATTTTATTATTATATTTTATTTTTATAATATATATAATGTATATATACTATATAATATACTGTAAAATATGTATATATAATATTTTAATTAGTTTTTTAACTAAATTTTGAGTTTTATAAATATTCAGTTTTAAATTTTATTTTTATTTTTAATAAATGATATTATTTTAAAAATTTTATAATTATTTTTAATTTTTAATGAATTTATAATATTTATTTTTTATTTAATTATTTTTAAATGTGTTTTAAAAAATAATTTGAGTTTTTATAACATATATCAATTTTTTATTGAAGTATCCAAATAGTTAAAATATAAAAAGTTAGAGGGTAAAATCGTCTTGCTAATTTAATAAAAAATGATAAGATGGTCAATTAATACTTTATGTTGGTTTGATCGTCAAAATTTTAATCATAGAGACTAAATTGATATATTTAAAAAAATGTATGGACCATGTGAGTTAAAAAAGTAAAAATAGATCAAAAAGTGATATTTTAAATATATTAGGGACCAACTTGATAATTATCTAAGGTATTTAGTTGTAATTTAAAAAAAAATGCGATTTCATTGCAATATGACCAAACGTTAAAGTATTTCATTGCAATTTACCTTTAATATAAGGAAGAAACTACAATTTATATATGTGTGTGTGTGTGTATATAAATAGTAAACTTCTCAAAACCGTTTATTTCATAAAATACTTTTTCTGTTGATTATGAGATAATTATATTATGAAATAAGCGAATTTTAAGAAATTTTTTAAATATTTCTTTTGTCTCAACTTATAAAATAAATAGTTATTTCTTAAGTTACAACAATTTTAAAAACATCCTAAATTCTTGTACAAAGATATTAAGGTAGTTAAATGTCAAACTACTCCTAGCTTTTTTTTACAGTTATTAATTCAGTCCCTAAATTTTGACGAATTATGAATTTTATAATGCAATTGGCTTTATTGGTACTTGTGGACCCCATGTTTTTGTAAATATATAATTTTGGTCCCTCTGACCAATTTTTTAACAGTCAACCTCACAGAAAAGTTAAAAAAAAAAAACAGTTTTGCCATTAACTCTATTTAAATAAGTTAAAATTATAATTTTACCCTCAAATTTTTCTAAAAAATATGCTCATTGTTTTATTAATCAGGGTAATATGGTCATTTTATATTATTTTTTAAAAATTAAATTAAATTAATTAAATAAATCTCCATCGTCCAACAATAATTTATTTTCTTAGTGAAATGGAGATCCAATTCCAGATTAAAACTCCACTGTCCATCAATCTAGGTTGATGGACGTGGGAGAAATAATAATAATTTATTTTCTTAGTAGAATGGAGATCCAGATTGGATCTCTAAACCAAAAATAGCAAAGAAAAAAAAATTGAAAATCGAACTTAGAGATGGGGATCCAGTTCAATTTTTTTTCTTTCTTTCTTTAAATTGGATCTCCACCCAAGAACAATAAAATTATACTAAGGCCTAATCAGGTTGCTTTTCTTTGCAACACTACCTATAAAATTATTAATAAAATAATTGTTCAAAGGCTTATTTTACTAATTAGGCTCATTAGGCCTAATTAGGTTGCTTTTGTCCTTGTGAGACATATTCAGGATAATATTGTGGTAGCTCAAGAGGTGCTTTATAAGTTCAGGGTCTCTAAAGGTAAGAAAGGTTTTGTAGCTTGGAAAATCGATCTTGCTAAGGGCTATGACAAGATTCAATGGAGTTTTATTACAAATATTTTGTTAGAGATTGTATTGGAGTTGATGTTGATTGATCTTATTATGTTTTGTATTACTAGTGTGAAGTACAAGGTGATTTTGAATGGGAAGGCTACTGATGCCTTTGAGCCTGGTTGTGGCATAAGGCAGGGTGACCCTATATCGCCTTATGTATTTGTTATTTGTATGAAAAAACTCTCTCATTTAATTGTTAATAGTATTAGTAAGGGTTTGTGGAAACCTATCAGAACTGCTAGAAGGGGTCTTCTAATTTCTCATATTTTTTTTTTGCTGATAACCTTATTCTTTTTTATCAAGCCTTATTGCAACAAGCTAAAGTGATGAAGGAATGCCTTGATATTTTCTGCGGTTTCTCGGGTCAACATGTTAGCTTTGCTAAATCTCGAGTTCATTGCACTAATAATGTGAAAGATTATGATGCTAAGTGTATTACTAGAGTGTGCGGTTCTTCGATTACTAGGAACCTTGGTAATTATCTTGGTATTCCCCTCGTCTCTGGTAAGATCAATAAAAACACCAATATGGAGATTTTGGAGAAATCTCAGAAAAGACTTGCTTCTTGAAAAAGTAATAGTTTGTCTATGGCTAGGAGAATCACGCTTATTAAGACTGTTTCTTCAGTTATTCATGTCTATGCCATGCAAACGTCAAGCTTCCTAATGACTTGTGCATGAAGCTGGATAAGATTAATAGAGATTTTCTTTGGGGGTACACTGCTAAAAAAATGACTGTTCATCTTATTAATTGGGCCACTGTTTGTAAGCCTAAGAGTACAGATAGTCTTGGTATTAAACAAACCAAGCTAATGAACCAAGCTCTCCTAGCTAAGGCTAGATGGAGGATGCTGCAGAATGACTAGGGTGCGTAGTGTAGTATGCTGAAGAGTAAGTACCTCACTCAGTCCCCTCTTCTTGATAATGCTGTGAATAAAAACATTGCTTGTTCTAGTATTTGGAGAGGGTTTCAATATAGAGCCAAGTTCATTGCTAAGGGTACCAAATAGAGATTTGGTAATGGTCAGTCTATTATGTTCTGGTATGATAATAAGGTTGGGGATTTAGGCCCCCTATGTGAGTAGGCTACTATATGCCTTAATAACAGTCATGCTGCAGCCATGGTTAGTTCCTTTATTGTGAATGAAAGTTGGGATATTGGGAAGATTTCTTCTGTTCTTTCTTGACAGGTTGTGTATAGAATTGTGGCATTTATATTAGTGATGATGTGAATGTGGTTGATAAAATGATATGGGGTTGTGCTGGGTAGGATGTTTTTTCTGTCAAAATAGCTTACAATTTCTTGCAGCTGGAAGATGGCTCTGTATGGAAATGGAAGTGCATCTGGAATCTTAAATTACCCCTAAAAATTCAGACCTTTTTGTGGGCTTTATCGCATGAGAAAATTCTCACTAACAAGTAGAGGGTTACTATAGGCTTATCTATTGAGGCCAGCATCCTAGATGTTGTGTTAATATTGAGGACTTTGATCATCTGCTGCGTGGGTGTGCTATTTATGTGCATATTTGGGAGCAGATTTGCAGAAGCTGTACCAAGTCTTTGAATTTCAGAGGTGATCTTTCATTTTAGTTGTTTTCTAATCGTAAAGACTCTAATCCTATGTGTGCTTGTAACATCCCGGATTTCGGGTAATGAATTTTTGATATATGTGAAAATAAATTTTTACTATTTGAGGGGGTGTAAATGTAATTAAATGTAATTGAATAGTGAAAAATGAAAAAAAATGAAAAATTGGAAAACTGGACCAGAGAGCATCGCGACCTGGTCACCGCGACCACAGGTCGCGCTGGCTCGCTCGCGGTGAAAAACGTAAAATCTGGCAGTGAGTACTGCGACCAGTCACCGCGACCACAGGTCGCGATGGCTTGCTCGCGATGAAAATGGCAAAACCTGGCAGTGAGCAACGCGACCAGCCACCGCGACCACAGGTCACGATGGACTGCTCGCGATGAAAGTGTCAAAAACGGGCAGAGAGCAGCGCGACCACTCGCGCGACCAAGGCGCGCTCGCGAGGAAGGCGGTGCGCGCATTCCAGTGAGCATCGCGACCTGGTGCCGCGACCACAGGTCGCGACGGCCGTCGCGGTAGCGAAAAAAATATAAAAAAAAGAAGAAGTTTCTCACAGAAGCGAGAAAACAGAACAGAAGAGAAAGAGAGAGAAAGAGCCGAGAAAAAAGAGAGAAAATGAGAGAAAAGAGAGAAGAAGAAGAAGAAGAAGAAGAAGAAGAAGAAGAGAGAAGAAGAAGAAAGAAAAGAAAAGAAAAAGAGGAAGAAGAGAAAGAAGGAGAAAGGAAAAAGAGAAGGGAAAGAAATCGTGGAACCGCGGTTGGTCGAACGAAAAACGGTACCGAGGTAGGTGTACTTTTGTTTTCGGAATCTTTACGAAAAATATTTCGTTATCGTTTACGTTATTGTTTTAGTTTCCGTTTCTTGTTTTCGTTTCGATTTCGATTTCGTTAAATGTTTTCGATTTCGATTTCGTTAAATATTTTCGATTTCGATTTTTGATGTGTAAAAATTGATGATTGATATACTTATGGTTGATTTCGGAAAGATTTTATACTAGATCGTAATTGTTTGTGGTTCGAATATTTCGATTTCGTATTAAATAGTTGATTTCGATATTTATATGATTATTGTTGATGCGTTTGAAGAATATCGTGTAAAATTTTAGATTGACTGAGTAAATATTGATTTGTAACTGATTGTGAAAATCGTTTATCGAAACGGCCCTAGGATACGTAGACATAGAAATGGATATAGGAGGTTGGTATACCAGCTGGGTTTTTATTGAGCAGTACTGCGCCGATACTGATTGATTGATATTGATGATACTGATGTACCTCCTCTTGGATTCGTCCAGAGGCTGAGAGATACGTACCTCCTCAGGATTCGTCCTGGGGGTTGGGAGTTAATGTACCTTCCCAAGGATTCGTTCCTAGGATAGGGAGCTATGTACCTCTCTAGGTTCCGTACCCACGGTCCTAGAGTTGGGAGACACGTACCTCCTCAGAATTCGTTCTGGGGGTTGGGAGCTTGACCCATATTCCAGTCCGTATATGTTTAGTATTCTAGCGGGCCAGAATTGAGTGGAAATTGAAAAGTGAACCGAATGATTTTATTGATAGTATTCATTGTTGACCTCATTATTGAAAGTAAAGTGATTGAAATTGTTTAATGTTTTGATTTAGAAATTTAATCGTTTTGAAATGGAATGGAATATATATTGCGAATTATTTAATTGAGTTTATAGTTTATAGTACACCCACTAAGCTATATGCTTAGCGCGTTAGTTTTGTGTCTAACGCGTAGGTACCAGGAATCCAGAAGAGCCTAAGGACTGAAGGAAGAACGAGTTGCAGACCGAGTCACAGGATTTGTACAGTTGGGTAGCTATATTTTGTTATGTGTATATATATTCTGAAAGCATGCATATACAGAGAATTTGTAAAATGTTTTGTAATTAATTAGTTTCAGACTTCTGTATTCTATTATCAAAATGATTGTAAATGTTTAAGTTCGATTTATTTTATTTTATAAACTATTTTGATAAGTCGCACTAAACGGCAGAGTGCGCAACTGACTGAAATTGTTATAGAAGTGTTTGTGAAAATGTAATGTGATTTGATTTGTGAAAAAGCAGGTTTTGGAAAGTCCGAAAAACAAACGGCACTCTGCCGAATTTTCGTAAAAAGTTTGTATTGAATGGGCTCACTCGAAAACGATTTTTAAACTATAATTTATATGGTTTTCTGTTTACGAAATGAATTTCGATTGTTATGGGCTCACAATGATTTTTCAAATGAAAAATGAAGTTTTAGAAAGTTCTGAATGTCCGAGTAGCGCGCCCCGGGTCGGTCCGGCCGGATCGGGTCGGGGGGTGTTACAGTGCTGGTATACCCAATTATCTGCAGTTTGTTGTGGTTGTGTGGTTCATCTAAAAATGGAGGTGCAATGGAGTCTTTGATGCTGATTTCCAGGTTCCTCTCAATCCTATTTTTCCCATTATTAATTATGCTTTGGTTTGGTAGAAGGCTAACAAAGATAAAGATAGTTTGGAGGAGACTATTAGATTAATCTCTTGGACTCCTCCTTTGCCTGGGTGGCTTAAGGTTAATGCGGATGGTAATGTTATTAACGGTCACATGTCTGATAGGGGTGTTGTTAGAAATCACACTAGGAATTGGGTGAATGGTTTCTCTATAAATATTGGTTGTGGTATTATTCTAGATACTGACCTGTAGGGCATTTAAGAACGGTTAAAGATGGTGAAAGATTCTGGTTGCAGGAGGATTATTATTTAAGTCAGATTCTGCTGATACAGTTAGGCTGGTGAATGGGGATCCCAATCCCAATCATCCTTGTTTAAACCTCATTCATGACTGCAAAGCTTTGATGGTTAAGGATTGGTTTTGCTTTGTTGTTCATATTTTTAATTTTAGGGAAGGTAATACTCTTGCGGATGGCCTTGCTCAGTTTGGTCATCACCTGGACAAAGGAATCTTGTTTTTTGAAGACCCCCTTTATGTGTTCTTAATTTGTTTCAAAATGATGTTGTTGGCTTAGTTGTGGCCAGACAGATGGGTGTTTCTTAGCTTTTCTTTGACGTTGTTTGGAATTTGCCCTCATATGTGAAAAAAAAAAAAATTGAAACTTGATAAAGAAACGAACTCAATTTCAGCGATGGAGACCATCGTTGGAGACGTTTCGATCTCCAGTGATTGAGACCTAGCCACCTTCATCGGTAGAGGTCGTTTTATCTCCAAACGATCTTCATCGCTGGAGATGTAGTTCGAGTTTTCATTATTTTTTTTTGGTAGAGATCCAATCTAGAATCCAATCTCCAGATTGAATCTCCACTATCCATCAATCTTTATGGACGGTGGAGATCCAATCTGAAGATTAAATATCCACTAACAATGTTGTGGGTAATTTCTGTGAACTTAACCGCCACGCATCGTTAGTGACCAAACGTCGTCATATGACCAACACAAAGCCAGTTTGAGGTTTGAAATGCTTCGGCGTCGTTTAAAGGAATGTTGCTGGGAAGGTTCTTGTTTGCGATGAGAACTATCTAGGCACCATCAACGTTCTCGGAACACATTAATGAATTATCAGTAAAGTATTCACTGTGAACAGTATAATTCGTGTCAGAAATAAACTTGACAAACTGCAACGTTTCAAGTTGACATTTATGACGAACCCAGTTAAAGTCAGAACCTTGTCATCAGGAAAGTCAAATGCATTAAATATCGTAGTGATGCAACTTACCGTTCAACCACCCACTTTGTCCTATCCATGAGCAGGTTCCCCAAGAAGGCAGAGCTTGCATGTTTAAGGAAACATCCTACTGTCTACATCTTCAGACAATCAGAACATTCCCAGAATAGAGGAAAGCAAGAGGAATGTCTGAAGAACTATAAATAGATATATTAATGGAGAACAAATGTATTGTTGGGATTTATATCCTAAAGCTTGTAATTTTAAATGGTTAAAGACAATAATAAGAATTATTCAGATTATCATTCAAGTTTATAAATGTTTTATATTCAGTAATACATTCGTATTGTGCAAGAACATCCCAGATTGCAAAATGTAATCTTATAATGAGTATATGATGGTCATATACAGAGAGGATTCATTTTGAGACGTGTAATCTAAAGAGTCCGTAGAGAGCGAACAAAGCTGGGTACTTTGTTTGTGATTGATCTACTGCTGCGGTCCATTCTGTAAAGTACGGTGGTCTTATCCTAAACCGCTTATGTAGTTGACATGAGAATAAAGGCACATTATATGATGAGATCATATAGGACTGGGCCACGATTTATATGAATCTATTACCAAAATCCGTTAGTAGATGAGGTTCATATATAATTAATAAACGATGGCTATTTATAGGTGATCTTAATTCTGAGTGTCTTATCGACTCCTTCAGGTTAGATCGTGGCTTTTGATTTACCATGAGTGAGGTTGATAAGAATCTCGATCAATACCTCTATATCTTGGAGTTGCGGTTTGGCTTGTGGCTGGGAAGATTTGAACACAATAGTGGAATCCACTCCTTCTTGATTAAAGTAGATAAGTAGTTCCCTTAAAGGTTGATTCAGAGCTTGAACGATTATAAGTGCTCTCCTTCTTCCTTGAGGAAGACAGAATTTAATTGTTCATTAGAGAATCAATTGTACTTAAAGGAAAAGATATTTCTAGAAAGGTATAACAGACTTTATGACCCAACTCTAGTTATGAACTATTTGTGGAGGATCACACTATATGCAATTAGCTATATCAATGGACACTGAGACTTTAGATTGTATAAACACATCCACAATTCTGAGAGTGCAGCCTTGAGTTTTTAGTGGAATAACTCCGAGGTTAATAATCATGAAATATTAATTAAAGAGTTTTAATTAATATTACTAAGTATTATTAGAGCTCAAAACTGTGGGTCCATTAGGTCCCCTTACTAGCCCTTATGGTTGTTGGTAACGAGGGTCACGGTAGATTAATTGGATGGTCCAATTAATAGTGTTACGAAAGTAATGCGATTTAAATAAAATAGAATAATTAAATAATGTGATTATTTAATTAATTAAATATTTAATAAAATAATAGAAATTAAAAATTATTAATTATTAATTCTATTTATTAAAAATGAGGTCATGTGATTAAATAATGATTAGGACAAAAGAATTAAAATAATTAGATTATTTTAATAGTGCAAAAGGTCACAGGTTTAAGTCTTTGGGGAGACTAAAAATAAATAGGATTTAGAATCCTATTTTGACTTGGTCAAACTAAAACCGTAAATGACTACTATATAAGTGCTATATAGGTAGGAAAAAACCTAACCTAATATACAAGTGAAAAAGAAAGAGAATTCGGCCACCAAAGAGAGAAGAAAAGAGAAAAAAAAAAATTTCTGACTTTTTCCTCTTTTACAGGATTCGGCCGGCGTTCTTTTCACGTGACCTCCATCTCTTGCCGTGACGTGTCCACACACACGTTGTCAGACCGCGGGTCATAACTCGGAAGATCTGATGGTAGATCGAAGAATCAGAAAAAAGAAAATCAAGAAAAAGATATGTAGTTTCTAAAGTCTTTTTCTGCGTATATACAGGAACTCGTTTCTAATTGAAAAAGGTTTTCAATATAAGAAAAATTTTTGAAACCCAATTCCGCATGTTATACGATAATCAAAATATTTTCTAAAACTTCCTTCATGTATGCTATTTAATATGCTCACCAATCCTAAAACTCTTTGAGACAATCTATTAACTCATTCATGACTCTGAAACTGACTTCATCGTCGGAAGGTAATTGTCAGTTAAAGTCCGGCAACTCTCACCGATCTTTATTTGTCTTTACAGATAAGAGCCTCGCAAACAATACCCATCAGGTTCCTATTATCGGCGAGAACCTTATCTCAAGATTCAACGAACAAACATCATTTCATTTGCTCAATTGACCACTAAATTCCTTCGCGTGGCATAATTGACGATTATTGACTGTTTAACCCATTTTTTACCATCAATAAACAATAATTTTTTAAAAAAAAAATTTCATTCACAATTTTTTTATAAAAACAATTCCAATATAATCTCCACCATCCATCAATCTTAATGGACAGTAGAGATCCAATTAAAATTTTTTATATTTTAACTAAGGGTAGTTATGTCATTTCACCAAAAAATTACTATTGGCACATTGATAGGTTTAAAGATAAAAATACTCCTGGAACCGTTAATTTTTACTAACGGTTGACTCACAAAATGACAAAATTGGTACATTTACGAAAACTTAGGATTTACGGGTACCAATAAAGCAACCTACGTTAAAAAATTCTTAATTTATTAAAACTTAGGGATCAAACTGATAATTGCCCTTTTATATATATATATATATATATATATATATATATATATATATATTATGATATCTACTAAGTAATATTAAGAGTTGGTTTAGTTCCCCCACTCAAATCGATAAGTTGTGAATTAGATTTATACCCACTTTGGAATGCCAAATTTGTAAGTTCAAAAACAAATTTCTAGAACAGATAATACTACACGTCCATTTATAGTAAAGTAGTTAGTGCACATTCCTCTCACCTCAGTAGTGAGAGATTCAATTCCCACAATGCACATACCAGTATATATGGGTAGTTTTCTCCCTTTATTAATGTTGTACTTGTACTCCTTTAAAAAAAAAAATTAATCAAATGGTGGAATAATATAAACTGTTTATTAATATGCAGTTTATTGAGTATCCGCTGAATATAAGGAAAACTACACAGTGGTTATTACAACAATTACAAGTTACAACTAATCAATCAAAACCAATGAACATACTTAAACTAGCAACTGAATCTGTTACTTGAGTGAGGTTTTTTGTTATTATTGATAGCATTGCATATTTATATATATATATATATATATATATATATATATATATATAAACAGCCAAAATAAAAAAATAAAAAAAAGAAGCAAAGTTTTAATTGAAAATAAACAATTAAACACAAGAAGAAAAAAGTATGGGAGAGGCTGCAAGCAAGCAAATTCAAAAACATAGTAGTATAAAGAATGTTTTCGGGCAAGGACGATGGAGGTTCATCGGGTTTTGGAAGAAAGAATGGTATAATCTCAGAAGAAAGTTAAAGATATGAGATGAAATGGTGGTCCGAGAATTATAAAGGAATTCATGAAAAACTACATCCGCGTAAGAAGTTTCTGATATCAATTGATAAATTGATGATTTTGTTCATATTTGTAAATAGAAAAGTCACGTTATGTAATATAATTGTTCATATGTGATGTTTCCTATTTTTTTATTTTTATTTGAATTAGATGAAAAGGATGCAAGGCAAAGCAATAATTTTACTTAAAAAATTATATTAGGTGTTTATTTCGTTGATATTTTTTTTTGGAGATTATATTTTATAGTTTACGCTTAAATATCTTATTTGATTGTGATAAAGTTCATATATTAAGAATTGAAAATATGAATTAAAACCTCGTAAATTGTATTATTTAAAATATTAAAAACTGAGTACGAATTACTTGAAAAATTAAATACAAAATTTTTTATTTCCTTTTGGGATTTGTAGAACAGAAATTTAATAATTTTTTTTAATAATATTAAAATAGATAATGAGGATAGCAAGATTACAGTTTCTATTAAGATAAATGGTAAATGGTAGATTTTGTGTTAAGGTAAGTTTTATTGACATCTTCTCATGACACATTATACTGATCGGATTTTTTTTTTTTAAAAAAAAAATTTTTAGTTTGAACTCTGAACTCTTGGTGTTAGAACATTTTTAATTTTATCCAAGTTGTTGTGATGAGAGAATTTGAAGGAATATGAGAAAAGGAGAGAGAAAGTTGGTAGAATAATTAATCTCAACCAACCAAATATTTCAAATCTAAAGGCCAAAAAATGCGTAATATATATGCAAAAAAATAAAAATTATTAACTAAATAAGTTGGTGTAATTAAGGTGAGTTTTGTTGGAATGAGTCAAATAAGATGGAGACACGCTGTCACCACGGATTCTACTAATTAAGCACAATAAGATTATAAGAGAAAATAATTAAAAATTGAAAAATGAGAGAGAGAGAGAGAGAGAGAGAGAGAGAGAGAGAGAGAGAGAGAGAGAGAGAGAAGGCTAATTAACTTGATTCTCAATCACAGAATTTACATGCACAATGTAGAGAATCAGCCCAAGGAGAGGACAAGAAGAATCAAAGATGCAAATATCAAACTTGGATGGAAATTTGTAGGTATTTTCAAGAAAGGGTGGTATAAGTTTCGGTTCATTCTCAAGATTTAAGAAAACGAACGAACGAACTGTTAGGAATTTCGCTGCGGAAGAATAATTATGACGATAAAATAGAGAAATAAATAGAATAGTGGAGACACAAAATTTACGTGGTTCGGCTTGAAGCCTACATCCACGGGCGAAGACGATCAAAGGAATTTTACTAAAATGGAGATATTACAAGACAAGAGAATTTATCTCAAAAGCCAAAACCCCAATACACCCAATAGATACTCTCACAAGATCTCAAGCTCACTTTCTCTCAAATAATTCTCTCACTTGAGGAATTCTCTCAAATAGCTTGGATGGTTTACAAATGAAGAGAAGGGGGTATTTAAAGGAAAATTTTAGTACTATTCACTGTTACTGTTCACGCGTATACGGTACTGTTCACGCGGTACTGTTAACGCCACTGCTTACGCATACATACTGTTGACGTCACTACTTACGTCACTGTTCACGCGTATTCGGTGCACACTGTTCACGTTTTACTGTAGCACATACTATTTCTATTAGGTCAGCCCAATAATTTGCAAATGGGCTTGGGCTTAGTAAATGGGTTTGGACAATTTCAAGACATATCAACAAATCTCCACCTTGGCTTGAAAATTGCTAGCTGAAGAATTTCTTCAATCATCTTTTCCAGAAATGCCCCTAAGGCAATCACTTTTGATAAATACCAACTAAGTCCAAGCAATGCCTAAACTTGCTTACTGAAAGAGACTTTGTCAACATGTCAGCTGGATTGTCTGCAGTACCAATTTTCTTAACAGAAATATCACCTTGAGAAATAATATCATGAACAAAGTGGTACTTCACATCAATGTGTTTCGTCCTTTCATGAAACATTTGATCTTTAGTTAAATGAATAGCACTTTGGCTATCACAATGGACGACAATCACTTTATGATCCAAATTGAGCTCACCAAACAAGTCTCTCATCCAAATGGCTTCTTTTATAGCCTCGACAACTGCCATGTACTCTGCCTCTGTAGTGGATAATGCTACTGTAGACTGTAACGTAGCTTTCCAACTGATAGCAGTATCACCAAGAGTAAATACATAGCCAGTAATGGATCTCCGTCTGTCGAGATCACCTGCATAATCTGAATCAACATAACCAACCAAATGTCCCTTACTCCTTCCAAATTCCAAACAAGAATTAGTAGTACCCCGTAGATACCTCATAATCCATTTCACTGCTTGCCAGTGTTCTTTACCGGGATTAGACATATATCTACTAACAACACTGACTGCATGTGCAATATCAGGACGAGTACATACCATAGCATACATGAGACTACCAACAGCACTAGAGTAGGGAACATGTGACATGTACTCAATATCATTATCTGACTGTGGTGACATAGCAGCAGAAAGTCTAAAATGAGCAGCAAGTGGAGTACTTACAGGTTTAGCGTTTTTCATACCAAAACGCTCCAAAACCTTTTCAACAAAACTCTTCTGAGTAAGGTAAAGTTTTCCTGCAGCTTTGTCTCTTCGAATCTCCATACCAAGAATTTTCTTGGCTGCTCCCAAATCTTTCATTTCAAATTCACCACTCAATTCTGATTTTAATTTGTTTAGCTCAAACATATCCTTAGCTGCAATCAGCATATCATCAACATAAAGCAGCAGATACACAAATGAGACATCTTTAAGTTTTTTGAAATACACACAGCTATCATACTGGCTCCTAGAATAGCCGTGGCCAACCATAAAAGAATCAAACTGCTTGTACCACTGTCAAGGAGATTGTTTCAGACCTTACAATGATTTCTTCAACAAACAAACATGGTTTTTCTTCCCTTCAATCTCAAAACCCTCAGGCGGTTGCATATAAATTGTCTCCTCAAACTCTTCATGCAAGAAGGCAGTCTTAACATCCAGTTGTTCCAACTCCAAATTATGCATAGCAACCAAAGCAAGTAAGACACGAATAGAGCTATGTTTAACAACAGGTGAGAATACATCATTAAAGTCAACTCCATGTACCTGACTATAGCCCTTTGCAACCAACCGTGCCTTGTACTTCGCATCTTCAATACCTGGAATGCCTTCTTTCCTTTTAAAAACTCACTTGCATCCAACAATTTTCTTGTCTTTAGGTGATTTAACTAAATCCCAAGTTCTATTCTTGTGAAGAGACTCCACCTCTTCCTGCATAGCCTCTAACCACTTAGCAGAATCATCACAAGAGATAGCCTTTGAATATGTTGAAGGTTCACCAACTGCATTTGTGTCTTCTGCCACAACTAGTGCAAATGAGACATAGTCTGCTAGTCTCTGAGGCTTCCTCTTCTTTCTTGGTGGCTTATGTCTAGCAATAGAGTCTTCTTCTTCACTTTGTGGTGTTTCCTCTTCTTCAATAGAAGTAGGCATCTGAACTCGATTTTATAGAGAAGGTTATTCTCCACCTCAAACTCCACTTGCTTAGAAGAACTTGCAACATCTGTATTAGAGGAAACATAAGTCTCCTTTCTGATAGAAGTCTCCTTTACGGGATGCAACATAGTAGATTCATCAAATACAACATCTCTGCTAATTATCACTTTTGGAGTTTAGATCAGGACACCATAATTTATATCCTTTCACACCAAAAGGATAACCAATAAATATGCACCTTTTAGATCGTGGCTCTAATTTTCCATCATTAACGTGTGCATAAGCAGGACATCCAAATACCTTTAGGTCAGAATATTCAGCCGGTTTACCAGACCATAACTCCTCCAGAGTCTTTATGTCAATTGCTGTGGATGGAGAACGATTCACAAAATGACAGGCTGTAGAAGCTGCTTCTGCCCAGAAGTCTTTAGATAGGCCAGAATTTGATAACATACAACGAACTTTCTCCAAGAGCGTTCTGTTCATACGCTCTGCTACACCATTCTGCTGTGGTATGCCTCTGACTGTAAGGTGACACACAATATCTTCATTTTTGCATAATTCATTAAAATCACCTTGACAGAACTCTAGACCGTTGTCTGTCCTGAGTCGCTTTATTTTTCTTCCAGTCTGTTTCTCTACTAAGGCCTTCCATTGCTTGAAGGTGGCAAACATCATTTTTATGCTTCAGAAAATATACCCATACCTTTCTAGAATAATCATCAATGAAGGTAAGCATATATCGAGAACCACCTTTTGATGGGACGCGTGTAGGCCCCCAAAGATCTGAATGAATGTAATCCAAAGTACCTTTAGTTCTGTGAATTGCAGTACTGACTCTTTTCTGTTTGCCAAAAATGCAATGCTTACAGAAGTCTAGCTTTGATGTACTCTGACCGCAGAGAAGACCTCTTCTGCTTAACTCTGATAGACCTCTTTCACTCATATGTCCCAACCTCATATGCCATAATCTGGTGACATCTGAGTCAGACAAGGAAGATGTGGACACGGCTACTGCACCTGTAACTGTAGGGCCTTTCAGAATGTACAGTTTGCCTATCTTCTCAGCCTTCATCACAATTAAAGAACCTTTAGCAACCTTCAAAACTCCATCTCCGCCAGTGAATTTGTAGCCATTCGAATCCAGAGTACTTAAAGAGATAAGATTTCTCTTCAAGTCTGGAATATGTCGGACATCTGTCAAAGTTCTGACTACTCCATCATGCATCTTGATTTTGACTGTGCCCATTCCAGCAATTTTACAAGCATGGTTGTTGCCCATCAATACAACTCCACATTGCACCGATTTATATGTGGAGAAGTAATCTCTATTGGGGCACATATGGAATAAGCAAGCCGTATCCAGAATCCATTCATTTCTGGCTTTGGCTTCATCAGCACATACTAAGAGCAGATCACATTGCTCTTGATTTTGAACAATACTGGCTTCAGCGGGTTCGTCTCTCTTCTGATCTTTGTTTTGCTGCTTGTTCTTTAGCTTGAAGCATTCTGACTTGATATGCCCCTTTTTCTTGCAGTAATTACAAGTTAAATTTCCGTGTCTAGACTTTGATCTAGACCTTGATCTTTAATTGCTAGAAGAACTCTTAACTGGAGTTCTTCCTCTAACGAGTAGACCTTCTGCTGGGCTGTCATTTCTACTTGTTCCAAACTCCTTATCAATAAGCTCCTTTGAAAATAAAGATGCTTTAACATCCTCTAACTTTAGAGTTTGCCGACTGTAAATTAAAGTGTAACACCCCCTGACCCGACCCGGCTGGATCGACCCAGGGAGCGCTACTCGATTTTTAAAACTTTCTCAATTCACTTTAAAACTTTCAAACCACTTAAAATGCATATTAATTTATAATTCAAAAAGACTTTTCTCGTGAGCCCATCGAATCAATTTTTCAAACTATTGGAAAAACCACATCATTTATAATTTTAAAACCATTTTCGAGTGAGCCCATCGAAATACACCTTTTTACAGAAATTTCGGCAGAGTGCCGTTTGTTTTTCGGATTTTCCAAAACCTGTTTTTCCACAACTCAAATTAAATACAAATTCAATAACACTTCAAATATCATTTTCAATCAATTGCGCACTCTGCCGTTTAGTGCGACTTTCCAACAACAATTTATAAAATAAAACGAGTCAGAAGTCAATATTTACAAACATTCTAACAATGAAAAACAGAAATCATAAACCAATTTAATTACAAAACAGAATTTTACAAAACGTTTACAAATCTCTGTATATACATGCATATCAATCACAATACACGTCAACATAAATATCTACCCCTGCAATACGACTTTACTCCTCTGTCTGCAGGAACCTCCTCTTCAGTCTTTTGCCTCTTCAGTATCCCTGGTACCTACGCGTTAGAAACAAAACTAACGCGCTAAGCATATAGCTTAGTGGGTGTACACTAAACTCAATTATGAAAAATCATAAATAACCTTTAATAAGAAACAAATCACAATATATATATATATATATATTTCAATTCTAATCATTTACAAATCAATTTAACTTCAAAATCAAACCATAAAGTAGTTATAATCACATTAACCTCAAGAATAAAATCAACATGTAAAATCAATGAATAAAGTTACTCAATTCATTTTTCAATTCACTTCAAATCTGGCCCGCTAGAATACTCAATATACTAGGACTGGAATATGGGTCGAACTCCCACCCTAGGACGAATCCTAAGAGTGGTACGTATCTCCCTACTCTAGGACCGAGGGTACGGAACCTAGAGAGGTACATAACTCCCTATCCCAGGAACGAATCCTTAGGAAGGTACGTGTCTCCCAACCCAAGGACGAATCCGTGAGGAGGTACGTGTCTCCCTGCCCCTGGACGAATCCATGAGGAGGTACATAATAATCATCAATAGCATATCAATATCGGTGCAGTACTGCTCACTGAACCCAGCTGGTATACCAACCTCCTATATCCATTTCTATGTCTAAGTATCCTAGGGCCGTTACGATAAACTATTTTCAATATTCACTATATTTACAATCAACGGAAACATTCGAGTTCAATAACATAAATTTTTTTTCATGGGAAAATCAACATTATTTATACAATAATCGAAAACAAATAATTTCCACGAAATCGAAGTAATGAAAATACGATCAACAATAAAATCATTCAACGAAAATAAAATCAACACATAAGAATGAAAATCTTCGAATAAATCTTAGATTCAAACTAAAAATACTTAATGCTTTTTGTAAAGAGTTCGAAAACGAAGGTACACCAACCTGGATACCATTTTTTCTATCGACAAATCGCGTTTCTACGATTTTCTTTTCCTTTTCCTTTCCCTTTCTCTTTCACCTTTTCTTTCCTTCTTCCTCTCTTCTTCTTCTTCTTCATCTTCTTCTTCTTTCTTCTTTCTTTCTTCTTCTTTCTTTTTTTCTCTCGGTCTCTCCTCTCTTTTCTCTTCCCTGTCTATTTTTGTGGCTTCTCGCGGAAGCTAAATTTTTTTTTTATATTTTTCGGTCGTCGCGACCTGTGGTCGTGCCACCAGGTCGCGGTACTCACTGGAGCATTTCCACCGCCTTCATCGCGAGCACACCTCGCGGTACCATGGTCGCGCTGGTGGTCGCGTTGCTTACTGCCAAAATTTGACATTTTCATCGCGAGCAGTTCATCGCGATCTATGGTCGCGGTGACTGGTCGCGATGCTTACTGCCAAAAATCACATTTTTCACCGCGAGCAGGTCATCGCGATCTGTGGTCGCGGTGACCAGGTCGCGATGCTCACTGCCTCGGTTTTCCTTTTTCTTGCATCATTTTTGAACCGTTCCATCTGGTCCACCTGAAAATCATAAAAATAAACATACTTTTAATTATATTTACACCCCCTCCAATCACAAAATTTATATTCACATATATAAAATTAATTATCTAAAATTCGGGATGTTACATAAAGTATCTCTAAAGTGCTTGTAGGATGGAGGTGTAGCACCCCCCGACCCGATCCGGGCGGACCGATCCGGGGCGCGCTACTCGGACTTTCACATCTTTTCAAAACTTCATTTTACATTTCAAAATCAGTGTGAGCCCATAAAACTAATTAAACTTTTTACAAAAATCCGGCAGAGTACCGTTTGTTTTTCGGACTTTCCAAAAACCTGTTTTCCACAAATCAATTCAATTCCAATTTCAATAACACTTCAATATCAATTTCAAACAATTGCGCACTCTGCCGTTTAGTGCGACTTACCAATCACAATTTATAAAATAAAACAAACAGACCTTAATATTTACAAACAGTTTTAATAATAAAAGACATAAATCATAAACTAATTAATTACAAAACATTTTACAAAACGTATTTACAAATTTCCTGTATATGCATGCTTTCAAAATATATATACACATAACATAAATATAGCTACCCAACTGTACAATCTCTGTGACTCGGTCTGCAACTTGCTCTTCCTTCAATCTTTAGCCTCCTCTGGATTCCTGGTACCTACGCGTTAGAAACAAACTAACGCGCTAAGCATAAAGCTTAGTGGGTGTACTAAAAACTCAATTAAATAAATCATAATATAAATGTATATAAATCACAATATATATATTTCAAAACAATTCCATTTCTATTGCATTTCAAAACAATTAACTTTCGAAAATCAAAGCATTAAACAATTCCAATTACTTTAATTTCAATAATGAAGTCAATAAGGTTCGTTTCACTTTTGAATTTCAATCAATTCTGGCCCACTAGAATACTAAACATTCTAGGACTGGAATATGGGTCATTGTGACGTCCGGGGTTGCCCCGCAACAACAGTCACTGATATCATGTGATTGTCCGAGATTGCCCCGCAACAACAATCACTAATATCATCGCGATTGTCCGAGATTGCCCCGCAACAACAATCGCTAGTATCATTGTGATCGTCCGAGATTGCCCCGCAACAACGATCACTAAAATCGGTGTGATTGTCCGAGATTGCCCCGCAACAACAATCACACAATAATAACGGCGCAGTACTGCTCAGTAAAACCCAGCTGGTATACCAACCTCCTATATCCATTTCTATGTTTACGTATCCTAGGGCCGTTTCGGACAAACTATACTCACAGTAAATGACGTAATAAGTAATCAATAACAATAATTATTCAATATACATCCAAATCACATAGTATTCATCAAGAAACATAATCAATAGTTTTACGAAAATCTCAATCAAATATTTTTAACGAAATCGAAATGTTCGAAAATACATTCGAAATATGATCTATCATAAAAACGGTTCGAAATTAACCATAGATCTACCAATCATCAATTTTTACATATAAAATAAACACTTTTCATACGAATAATCAAAAACGAAATCTTCCAACGAAATCGAAAACGGAAACGGAAACAAAAACGATAACGAAAACAATAACGAGAAACTTTTCGTAACGATTTCGAAAACAAACGTACACCTACCTTGGTACCGTTTTTCGTTCGATCAACCGCGGTTCCACGATTTCTTTCCCTTCTCTTTTCCTCCTACACTTCCTTTTCTCTTCTCTCTCTTTCTTCTTCTTCTTCTTTCTTTTCTTCCCTTTTCTTTCTCTTCTCCTTCTCTTCTTCCTCTTCTTTTCTTTTCTTTTTTCTCTCTCTCGGTCTGTCTCTTTCTTTCTGTTTTTCTGTGGCTTCCGCGAGAAGCCAAAAATTTTTTTATATTTTTGTCGCTACCGCGACCGCCGTCGCGACCTGTGGTCGCGGCACCAGGTCGCGATGCTCACTGGAGTGCGCGCACCGCCTTCGTCGCGAGCGCGCCTTGGTCGCGCGAATGGTCGCGCTGCTCTCTGCCCGTTTTTGACACTTTCATCGCGAGCAGTCCATCGCGACCTGTGGTCGCGGTGGCTAGTCGCGTTGCTCACTGCCAGGTTTTGCCATTTTCATCGCGAGCAAGCCATCGCGACCTGTGGTCGCGGTGACTGGTCGCGGTACTCACTGCCAAATTTTTGCGTTTTTCACCGCGAGCGAGCCATCGCGACCTGTGGTCGCGGTGACCAGGTCGCGATGCTCTCTGGTCCAGTTTTCCAATTTTTCATTTTCATTTTCATTTTTTTTTTCTCATTTTTCACTATTCAATCCGGTCCGCTGGAAATCATAAAATAACCATACATTTAATTACATTTACACCCCCTCAAATAGTAAAAATTTATTTTCACATATGTCACATATATCAAAAATTCATTACCCGAAATCCGGGATGTTACATGGAGGTAGTGAGCGAAGCAACATAAGAGCTTGATCTTCATCATCATAAGAAATCTCCATATTTTCTAAATCCATAAGGATAGTGGAGAATTCATCAATGTGAGATTTGATAGATGCCCTTCGGTCATGCTGAGTGTGTATAGACGGTGCTTTGCTACCAACTTGGTGGTGAGATTCTTTGTAACGTACAAAGATTCAAGCTTGTCCCACAAATCTTTGGTGGTCTTCTCATGCATGACTTCTCGCAAAACTTCATTTGACAAGCATAACTGAATGGAAGCAAGGGCCTTATCATCCATCTCCTGCTTCTTCGCCTCATCCATAGTACTAGGTAATTTATCTTTACCTAGTAGTGCTTGATGCAAACCATTATGAATCAGGATTGCACGCATCTTGACTTGCCACATGGTGAAACTCATGTTGCGATCAAATTTCTCAATATCAAATTTTGTCGTCGTTGTAACACCCCCTGACCCGACCCGACTGGATCGACCCAGGGAGCGTTACCGGTTTTTTTTTTTCAAAACTTTCTCAATTCACTTTTTAAATTTTCAAACCATTGTGAGCCCATCAAATAAATTGTCAAACCATTGGAAAACCACATAGTTTATAATTTAAAAAATATTTTCGAGTGAGCCCATCAAATCAATTTTTTTTTAAAATTTCGGCAGAATTTCCTTTGTTTTTCGGATTTCCCAAAACCTGTTTTCCACAACTCAAATCAAACAAATATCACTTCAACACTTCAAATATCGTTTTCAATCAATTGCGCACTCTGCCGTTTAGTGCGACTTTTCCACAGTTTAAAATAAAATAATTCATAATTCAATATTTACAAACATTCTCAAAATGAAAAACAGAAATCATAAAATTATTTACAAAACATAAAGGTAAACTCTTCGAAATTACAGACTTCTGGATATGCACGCTAATCCAAATATAATGTACAAAATGTTATAACTACCCAAATCACTGTAGTGACTCTGAACTCTTCTCTGCAGCTTGTGTCTCTTCAGTCCTTTCCGTCCTCGGTATCTTTAGTACCTACGCGTTAGAAACAAAACTAACGCGCTAAGCAATACTGCTTAGTGGGTGTACACTAAACTTAAGTATTAAAAATTAGAAATAACCTTTCTGAATATAACGAAATATCACATTATAATCAAATATAAACATATTCAATGCAAATCATTTATAATGCAAATCAATTACAGAAATAGAACTGTTGAAATCATTTCAAAGGGACACTCATTACAATAAATAATTCATGTAAAACCAAAGCATAAACGTATACAATCGATTTCGAAGTTCACTTATCAACATATTATTCAAATCATTCATTTCTGGCCCTCTTGAATACTTAATATATACCAGGACTGGAATATGGGTCGTTCGACCACAGTGACTGTCTGTCGAACATAGCTCCCACCCTAGGACGAATCCTAAGAGTGGTACGTATCTCCCTACTCTAGGACCGAGGGTTCGGACCCTAGAGAGGTACATATCTCCCCATCCCAGGAACGAATCCTTAGGAGGGTACGTGTCTCCCTACCCCAGGACGAATCCGAAAGGAGGTACGTGTCTCCCTACCCCTGGACGAATCCATGAGGAGGTACATGATATATTATCAATAGCAATGTCAATATCGGTGCAGTACTGCTCACTGAACCCAGCTGGTATACCAACCTCCTATATCCATTTCTATGTCTAAGTATCCTAGGGCCGTCTCGATAAAACATTTTCAAATAGTCACTATAATTTACAATCAATATACAATCCAAACAATATGCTCATAATATACATATATAATTTCATGAATGGTAATCAATATTCGGACAATATTCTAACACGAATAATTTTAATGAAATCGTAATAATTGAAATACGATCGAAATACGAGTAAAATACGATCAAAATATAAAATCATTCCAAAGAAGTTATTATAAATACATAATAACAAAATTCGTCAAATAAATCACAGATCCAAACTAAAATATTGTAGAGGATTCGAAAACGGGTGTACACCAACCTGGATACCGTTTCCGTTCGACTATCGCGTTTCTAGGGTTTCTTTTTCCTCTCCTTTCTCTTTCTCTTTTCTTTTTCTCTTCCTCTTCCTCTTCTCTTCTTCTCCTCCTCTTTTTCTTCTTCTTCTTCTTCTTTTTCTCTCTCTCGCTCTCTCTTTCGGTCTCTCTTTCCTTTTCTGTTTTTCTGTCTGTCAAATGGCTTCCTCGACAAGCTTATTTTTTTAAAAAAAATTTTCGGTCGTCGCGACCTGTAGTCGCGGTGACCAGGTCGCGGTACTCACTGGACCAACTTCACCACCTTCATCGCGAGCACACGTCGCGGTATCTTGGTCGCGATGGTGGTCGCCATGCTCACTGCCCGAATTTCATCTTTTCATCGCGAGCAGTTCATCGCGATCTGTGGTCGCGGTGACTGGTCGTGATGCTCACTGCCAAGAATCACCATTTTTCATCGCGAGCAATTCATCCGAAATCCGGGATGTTACAGTCGTCATGATGTCAACACCTCTGGTCAACGCCAGTCAACACCTCTGGTTAATAATCTGGAATAGTGTACGTAGTAGTGAACAGCACACCAGGTAAGTTCCCAGAAAAGAGAGGTGGGTCACAACGGACACACTTAAATACCAAGTCTTTCCTTAGCCAGAACCTTGCCTAGACATGTACTTTCCACACCACCACACTTATATCCAGCAACCACAAAACCAGTAAACTCAAGAATAATTCTTTTCTGTTGACGTCATTGCTTACGTCACTGTTCACGCGTATTCGGTGCACATTGTTCACGTTTTACTGTAACACATACTATTTCTATTGGGTCAGCCCAATAATTTGCAAATGGGCTTAGACTTAGTAAATGGGTTTGGACAATTTCAAGACATATCAACACGAACGATTAAGATCATATATACGAAGAGGCGGAACGAATTGTTCAGGATAAAAAACTAAGCATCCATTTCCTTCAAAAGAGAAAATGATTTGATGGATGCTGCTATGGTAAATTTACCATCTGAGTTTTTTTTTTTAAGATTTAGAATACATTTGACGCGTGGGATTAAATCAGATAGTGGCTTATCCTGATTACTGAATTAGTCTGATGAAATGTTTTGATATGGGTTTTGCATAGAATCTGTACTAATTATTCTCTAACTCCACATGATTCTGATTTGAATCCTATTTTTTTGTGGTTGTTTTTGAGGCTTTTGTAATGCTGTATCTGATAGAGTTAAAAGAATTATAAATGATTTTGGAGAATTATGGAGGTATTTTTCATCTAATTATTTATTTATTTGCTGCTTTTTTTTCTTTTTAGAGAAACAAGCTAATTCCAGATTAAAATAAATTATGTTAACTTGTTTCTGGTAAATGCAGGAGAAAATTGGTTACGTTCTTGGAATTACCCAGATAATTGGAACGGTAATATTACCCAGACAACCGATAATCATCGAATTACATATATGCAATGCGTGCAACGTAAACATATGATTTCTAATATATTATTGGTTTCAATGGTTCCAAAAAAGTTGATAATATTGGAAGGTATACAAATTCTGGAGAGTTAATAAATTGATAGTCATATACTCATATTCACAAATTTGTAAATTTGTCTGTTCATAAACTGAATAGCAAATATATCTCTCCGTCAAAATACATGTTTCAATCAGCATCAATTAAGCTAATAAAGATTAACTAGTAAATTCATGATAACCAAAAACCACACCACTGAGGCTGTAACTCAAAAAGTAGAAAGGGAAAAAAATGAAATTCATGATAAAAAAAAAAGTTTTGTTTTTTTAAAGAACAATATTTTATTAATAAATCAAGACAATAAGCATATTTATGATAAACTATTGATAATTTTTTAAAAATATACTTAAATAAAGAGCGGAGCAAGACAAAGGGTTTTTTTTTTTTTGTGTAAATGGACTTATTGGGACTGAATTTTTTAAATTGGCATCGTATCATTATTTCAACTGAAAAATAGTACTTATTTAGTGTTTAAGATAAAATTGTCCATGTTGGACAATAAAAAAGCGCGAGAACTAATATACTGCCGCAAAGTAATAGTTTGCAGCCACGAATTACTAGTTTGTGGTAGACATGGCCACGGTTCGGTTCGAACCGGGCGGTTCGAACCGAACCGGCAGTTTTAAACCGGAACCTTAGGTTTCGGTTCAAAACCGGTTCCGGAACCGGGATCCGGAACCGGGACAGTCGGTCCCGGTTCCGGTTTCCCCAAAAAAATAACCGGAACCGGCGGTTCACGGAACCGCCCGGTTCGGGCGGTTCCGGTTCGGTTACCGTTTTTTTTTTTTTTTTTTTAAAAAAAAAAATTGGCCGTTGGCCACAGTGTGTGACTGTGGCCAACGGCCATATGCTGCCACCTTGCAGCTGCCAGGTGGCAGCAATGTAGCTCTTTACTAGGGCTCCCTAGTAAAATTACCAAAACATCCCCTAGAAAATTACAAGTTAACCCCTAAAATTTTAAAAATATTAATTTTTCCCCAATCCAAAAAACTATATAAACCCCATCAATTCTCCAATTCAATTACACAATTCTCTCATTCTCTCAATATTTCTCTCATCTCTAATTCTCTCAATATTTTTCTAATTCTCTCATTCTCTCAATCTTGCTATTATTTTTCACTACTTCAATTGTTTTCATTATTTGTTTAAACACATTATTTTATAAATTTATAATGGCATCACCATCAAGGCCATCTATTTCTGGAGGTCGAAAATCTATTTCCGGAGGTCGAAGATCTATTTCCGGAGGCCGAAGGTCCGTTTCCAACAGAAACGCTGAGCAAAATGAGGAGGTACCGGATTTAAATGTTCAAGAAGTGCAAAGTCGCCCTTTCCCAGAATTCAACAACGATCGCAATTTTGCTGAATACCTGCAAGAAAGAGAAAGAGAATTTGAGGAGGTAATTTTTGGTAATGAAACTCCTATTAATTTTAATCCTGATCATTCTCATCCCTCTTCTGGCGGTGGTCCCTCCTCTGCTCCAAACCTCCCAAATCCAATTCCAAGTGAAACCGTACAATTGCCGCAGGGGCAGCCAGATTTGTCAAAGTACAAATCTGAACTTTTTAAAGTTCATATGAAGAGGGTGGAGAGGGATGGTTTAGTTATAGTGGTTTGCAATTATTGTTCCAAAGATTTTAAATGGAACAAATCCGGAGGGTACGGGACATATTGGAAGCATATCAACAGCAAACATCCAGCCGAAGCTCACCATCAGCGAGGACAACACCAAATTGGAAGGTACACATCCCCTAACCATCCTTTATTTAAATATACTGATCAAAATAATAGGGACCAATTAGCAAGAATGGTAGCAACTGAACAGCTCCCCTTTAGTTTTGGGGAAAAAACTGGCTTTTTAAAATACTGTCATAATGCTTTAAATCCCGCTGCATGTAGAGTACCTAGGACCACATTAAAACGTACTATGTGTGATATTTATAAAAAAGAAAAAAAAGCTTTAGTAAAATATTTTCAAAATTATCCGGGTCGTGTGTCTGTTTGTGCCGATATCTGGAGTGATCATTGGCAAAAACATTCATACTTAGAACTCACTTGCCATTTCGTTGACCAATCATGGGATTTGCAAAAACGAATATTGGCATTTAGAGTTTTTGATGACACCCATACTGCTGATAATATTTATAAATTAATGAAAATTATTTTTGAAGAATATTGTATTGAGAGTAAAATTTTTGCAATTGGTTTTGATAATGCTGCAAATAATACTGCCGCCGTTCCACAATTAATTCAATTGTGTCAACCCTATTTTGGCGGTAGATTTTTTCATCAAAGATGTGTTTGCCATGTTTTAAATATATGTGTACAACATGGTTTGCAAACACTATATGAGTGGATTACACCAATTAGGGATGCTCTATACTATTTGTGGAAACATCCTAGCACTATGAAACAATGGGCTAGGTATTGTAAAGCTAACGAGAAACGTCCAATTAGGTTTTCCCGTGATGTTCCAACTCGTTGGAACTCCACATATAAGTTGCTTTGTGAAAGCTACGAGTATAGAGAATTATTAGTTAGATTTATACAGCATAATGTTAATACCATTAATTTATATGAACACCATTGGGATGTTTGTACAAAAATTTGCATGCTTTTAAAAGTTTTTCATGATGCAACAACTTCTTTATCCGGTATATATTATCCAACTTCACATTTATTTTTATTTGAAGCCCTTAATATTGTAGGTGCACTTAATGAATGTTCACAAATAAATGAATTAGTTCCGTGTGTTTATGCAATGTGAGAAAGATGGATAAACTATTATAGGGACATTCCTGTAATTTATACTCTTGCATCAGTTTTTGACCCTAGGAATAAATTTAATAGTTTATATGAATTTTTTACACTTTATTACCAATCTCTAGGGATAATAGACATAGATGTTAGTGGTTTATATAATAATGTTAGGAATTTATTTTATTCACTGTATGACGAATATCGTTCTGTTTACGGTCCCTCGTTGAACATTAATGTTCAATAATCGGAACCAAGCGGAAGCGGTAGTACTAGTCATTCGCGCTTTCCCTCCACATTAAGGAAGTTAGGGGCAAGCGTGTTTACCAAAAAAGCAAGGACGTCGGCGAGTTCGTCTTCATCAACCTATGTTTCAGAGGTTGATGTTTACATAAACACCTCCTTTGAGTTTTTGGACACCCCAGACTTTAACGTCCTGCAGTGGTGGAGGGAGCACGCAACTAACTTTCCAATTTTGGCCATCATTGCCAAACAAATTTTTGGAACCCCTGTCTCGACCGTCACCGTCGAACAGGAATTTAGTGCAGGTGGCAATGTTCTGGACGAGAGACGAGCATTGCTCAGTCCTGACTCAATACAGATCCAGGTCTGTGTTGACGACTGGACCAAGGCCACATACCGGCAGCAAGAATTGGATCTAGTGTCCGACGACAATGACTTTTTCGACACTAACGATGATACAACGGCAACCGAAGGAACAAGCGACGATTGATCACATTCGAAACATAACAGGTAAAAGAACTACGTGGGCTTTGATTCCTCCTAGAGGATACGTAGGCAGCTTAATTGAGGTAAAATTAAGTGCAAGCCCTAATTTTTTATTTATTTATTTAATTTTATAGTTTTATAATATTATTAAAATTTTATTTCATTTTTATATATTTAATTTTTTTATTAATTTATTTTTAATTTTTATTTTCTAATTTTTTTTTTTATTTTGCCGGTTCCGGCGGTTTGGAACCGGCGGTTGAACCGCCGGTTCCAAAAAAATCGTGGAGGAACCGAACCGGGCGGTTCCTCCCGGTTCCAACCGGAACCGGGACCGGGACCTTCCCGGTCCCGGTTCCGGTTGATGAAAATTTGAAACCGGAACCATGCCTAGTTTGTGGCCATGGTCGGAAACTATATCAAACAAAAAAAGTTTGATTTTTTCAAACAAATATATTTTTTCAATTAATAGAGATACAAACAAAATTGAAAAAAAAAACCTTTCAATAAGAGCATTTGAGATTTAAAACAAAATAAGTGTATTTTTACTCAAACTAATAAATTAGTATTATTTTTTAAAATTATTATTTTAAAAAAATAAACTTAAAAAATTATGTATTAATCGGAATAAATCTTACCAGTTAAGCTAGTTAATACTCACAAAAACTAAACATATACATAAAAATTTCACTACAAATTTTTGTTTTTACCATATTTGGATCCTAATAAGTAACTTAACTCAAAGTTAATTGAACAGAGTTCATCTGTTTTCTAACAAAAAATCCTACAAAAAGAGGTTTGTTTTGACAGTTACTAGCAAGATAATACATAATTTGAAATCCCAAATTTAAAATTAGTTTTGCAGTGCCTTCTGTTATTCATTTTATAATAATAAAAGTTTAAGAAATTCAATAAAATTATTTGGTTAATATTCTTTGAACTGAATTTCATGTATTAAACTTCGATCAATCTAATTTCATTGTTAAAAAATGTCTCAACTTTTAGAACAAGTTAAAAGCACGTCTTTAATTTCTCCAAGACAACAAATTATTAATTTTTTTTTAAAGAAAAATAACAAATTATTCTCTTACACAAAAAAGGCAAATTAATATTATAAAATAAAAATTAATTTAATATTTTAAATTTATTTTCTTAAACAGTTTCAATACATAACCGAATGATGCGTAGTTGTGTTGTCTTAATAAAAAAAATAAATAAATAAAGGACGTTGGTTTCAACTTTGGAGGTATAAAAACGACATCGTTCGTCTTCGTTTATCGCAGTTCGCGACACGCGCAATATAATACAAATAAAAATGCCATTTTAACTATTTCTAACACCCAACGAAAAAAGCTTGAACAGCCTGTTTCGGTGCTTGTTTTGTTTGTCAAGGGGTCACATTCTAAATTTACACTAAACCCCATACCCACTTCTCCCCTAATCAACTGTCCTTCACGTAATTATCCCTCAATCCCCGAGGAAACTACCGTCATTTCGCTCTCAATCGCCGAATCGGACCCCACAACAAACCATCTCATCGGACCAAACCCTCCTAATTTCTCTCTGATTTTCAAAAACCAACTAAGATCTGACCCCCCCCAAAAAAAAAAAAAAGGAAAAAGGGGAAAAAAACCCTAATTTCTTTCGATCGATCGTTTTGATTGGAATCGAGAGCCACAAAAATGGGGGATTTTAACCTGGCTCTGGTGATCGTAGCTATAGTGGTGTGCATTCTGGTTTTTTTATTCAATGTCTACCTTCTCGTCAACTACCAGCACCCGGACGATGCCAACCAGGCGTACTTCCCCAAATTCGTCGTCGTTTTGGGGCTCTCCATCGCCGCGATCTCTATACTCATGCTGCCGGCAGACGTGGCCAACCGGCAGGCGTGCAGGCACGCGATTTACAACGGCGCGTGCAAACTCACCTTGCCGATGAAGGATCTGTGGCTGGCCGTCTACATCTTAGATGCCGTTCTCGTGTTCTTCGTCATCCCCTTCGCTATGTTCTACTACGAAGGCGACCAGGATAAGTCCGTGTCGTCAATATAGGGTTTCGTTAAATAGTCACTTGATGATGATGATGATGATGATAATGTGTTGACTGTTTTGTGTTGGTTTTTTTCTTGGCTGCAGGACTGTTGGTAAAAGGATCAAGAGCGCCTTGTTGTGGGTGATTACAACGGCTATCGTCTGCGGTCTTGTGCTTGGCATTTTGTATGGTTAGTTTTAACCAAAACTTGAATTATTTTCATGATATGTTAGCATTTAGCTGAGTGGTAATACTAGGGTAGGTGTAGCGGGTGATGTTCAGATTTGATACGGTACCCGAAGGGTGCTGTGGCTTTTATAATTCCTGTCATGATGAGTTCTCTGGAAATTGATTGTTTAGTGAATATGTTTGTGTCAACATTGTTGTGATAAGAAATGCCCATTGCATTGCCTTTCAGTTGTTCTTCAGTTCAAGTAGTATAAAACCAATTTCAGTTGTCTTTGGACCTTGGGGTTTGGGGGGGTTTATATATATATATATATATATTTTGACAGGAAACAGAAAACTTTATTCAAGGATGAATAAAATAAGTACAAAAGTGAATATGTAGTCCACTAAAACAACAGACTAAACAAAAATACAAAATGCAAGAAATTCAATCAAAAACGACAGACTTTCCAATCCAGCATGATGAAAAATAGAGTCATCTCTAAATTCTTCCGAGGTAGATGCCCATAGAGAAGCTAAATAATAAGTTTTATCCCATAGATAACTATCATCCTCTTTAGCTTCCTCAAAGATTCTTCTATTCATGTCTAACCAAACAACCCACAAAATTGCAAAAATTCCATAATACCATAAGACCACAGCTTTCTTTCCTCCCCAAAAACTTTAAAATCTTTCAAAAATAAAGAGACTGTAGACCAAGGAGCAGCCCACTTCAAACCCACCATTGAAAACAACTTAGTCCATAACTTTGCAACCACCAGACAATGGAGAAAAAGATGATTTAAATTTTCTTCATAATTTTTGCACATAACACACCAAGAAGGAAGAAAACAAGAATTAGGATGGCTCTTTTGAAGAATATCACAAGTATTTATTTTGCCATGAGCTATCAACCATCCCAAAAATTTGATTTTGTTAGGAACCCTTGACTTCCAAATTACATTAACCAGCTCACACACTGGATGAGACTTATCATTTAGAATCGTCTTTGATATCTATCTACGCCTGCTCTTGAGTTTGTGTATATGGTGCTTTGGATACACTGTCCATTTGTTTTTTTCACTCACATGGATACACGTGCACATAGGAAATTATGTATGTGCTGCAAGATCAAACTTGTATGGTCGTTTTATGTGAACTAAAGCTTCAATTATATCAATAGATTCTTAGGTTGTAGTGTGAGCTTCTTACTTTCTTGATGTTGTAATTCGGAATAAATGGAAGGAAAGCATTGATATATGAAAAATTCACAACAAACTAAGCTTGTTCACTCTTCAAGTTTGTTGAATTTTTTTTTTTGTTGTTGTTTTGGACTAGCTTTTCTATGCATCCCAGTGTTTTTATTCTCTTGTATATTGTATTAGGTCTAATTGGGAAGGTGGACTTCACTGTTAGGCACCTCTCTTCAGCCACAACAAATTTTCCAGCTAATTGGGAATTCTCTAGCAATCAACAATGTATTGGAAATGGTGCACGGCAGGTTGTCTCCATTTGTCAATTTGTGATGCAGTTTATATGTCCTGTTTCATGTAGAGTCTACTGTGTGTGTTTCACAGCATTATTTTAACTCATCGCGTCATCTTTGTTACTCTTCTATTTCCTACAGTGTTCAGCATTTACTGCAAATGCTTCATCGGAGAAAAAGTGGACTATGCGTACTACCTTTCCAGAATATGTTGTTGCTCTTGCTACAATTGTTGGATCTGTTCTTTTTGCGGTATGATTATTCTTGCAAAACATTAAAACCCTCACCATTGGTGGGGATTTCTGTTTTCTTGGAAGCTAACATACTCCCCATTTGTAATCTTAATGATTTAGTATATGATGTCATCCTTGACTGTAAAGGTTAATCAGATTTTTCTTCAGTATTTTACTATTTTGTTAATGTCAAGAATGCTTCATGCACATTGTGAGGGCATGCCTCATTTTTGGTCCACAAGGAGAAAATTCCGCCAGATGTATTATATTTTCTACATTTTTCCTTTTGCAAGAATATATTACTCATGTATTGTCTCACAATATCTTGTCAGATATTTGGTGGAGTTGGTATTGCTTGCCTACCATTGGGACTTATCTTTTCTTTCATTCAACGTCCAAAGGCAGTCATAACTCGCTCACAGTATATCAAGGTGCTCTTGACTGCATGTTATGTAACCTTGACAAATCACATACAAGCATCTACATGAAGATGATTTTTAAATTCTATAGTAGCTTATCAATAGTTGCTTTGATTTGTAGGAAGCAACTGAACTTGGTAAGAAAGCCAAAGAACTGAAAAAAGCAGCTGATGCGCTTCATCAGGAAGAAAGAAGTGGTTCTAAGGGTAGAAAATGGCGGAAAAATGTGAAGGCAGTAGAAAAAGTATGAAATTTACACTTTGCATTTTACATCTATTGTTCACTTTATATATGGGGTTTTTTGCTTGTACTACCAATCATATCAGATTGTGTCAGAAGCCTTGATTACCCTTCTATAAAGAGTCACAGTTTGACTAGATTTTGTTTTGGGTGAAGAATTGATAATTTAGGCAGGTTCATGCCTTATTTAGTAATTGAAAGTTCATACTGTGACCCGGTTTGCTTTGTTCCCTTTTTATTGTCTTTGGAACTAATTCCATTCTGGCTTAACCTTGCAGGAGTTATTTCAGTTGGAAGAAGACGTAAAGCTTTTAGAAGAGATGTACCCTCAAGGAGAAAAGGTGATGAATATGACCTGTTGACTTTAACATGGCCTGAATAATGGCTTTTGAAAATTTCCTCCTGTTCCATTATTAATTTTATTGCCTTACTTTCAGGCTGAGACCTCTTGGGCCATGACTGTCCTTGGGTACTTGTTAAAACTTGTATTGGGAATCCTAGGGTAAGTGCTGATGCCACAAATAGGTGTCTCTTTGCAAGTTTATTCATGGCTCTTGTTTATCAATTTTTAAGGAGACTTGACTAGTTATATTGAACCTATGATTTTATCTTTTCTTTTTATTAGGTTGATTGTTTCAGTGGCTTGGGTTGCTCATATTATTATATACATGTTAGTTAACCCGCCTCTCCATCCTTTCTTGAATGAGGTTTTTATCAAGCTGGACGATTTATGGGGTAATTTAGATATTTTTCAGTTCTTGTTTAACTTTTCTATTCTGTTACCTCCTTTAATTTGATGAAGCTTATTCTGGTTTGTGTTTTGTTCCAGGCCTTCTGGGTACTGCAGCATTTGCATTCTTCTGTTTTTACCTTCTGCTTGCAGTGATTGCTGGGGCAATGATGCTGGGCCTGAGATTAGTTTTCGTCACAATTCATCCCATGAAGTATGATTTTTTCACTGCAGCATTTTGTTTATACACATAGTACTGGAAGCCAAAATTTTCATGCTTGTTGACTGCTTATCCATTGAATGGTCTTGTTCACAGGTGGGGAGCGACACTAATGAACTCTTTTCTTTTCAATGTGGCACTCATTCTCCTATGTTCAATCAGGTTGGTGTCTTTGACCCCCAAATCTTCATTTTGCAAAATTGCATGATGTTGTGTTGGTAATATTTGATCTTACCAGTACTGACACTCCTAATGATTTTTCTTCCCCCAGTAAAATTTAGATGTTTTGAGAATAATGCTCGCTTTGATTTACTGCTACTGCCTATGATCTTTAGTCTTTTATATAGATTGACGTCATGTTTGTTCAATTGAAGTTTTCCATTTTTGTTTTATTTGAACTCGTGAACAACTTTCTGAAGTTCTCAATCGCAAGAGGTGACTCGGGATTGTGGTTAATGAATAAATTATTTCTGTATCTCATCTTATTGGGAGTGTTGATTTCTGTGTTGCAGTGTGATTCAGTTCTGCTCCACAGCATTTGGATACTACGCTCAAGCAACTGCAGCCCAGGAAATATTTGGCCACACCTTGCAGTCTCTTCGTGGCATTAAATACTTGTACAAGTGAGTTTATGTCTCAATAGATTAATTTATATTAATTAGGCATGTATGCTGATCTGTCATTGCATTACAGGTATGATGTCTTCCAAATTGCTTTTGTTGTCCTAGCGGGATTGACCTTCGTGTACTATGCTGCCTTTGTAAGTTTTCAATTGCCATTTGTGTGTATGATCCTTTTTTATGCATATCACTTTGCCTCTTGTTTGAACCTTACAGTTTATTATTTTGGGAAATCTCAGGGATGGAGAAGAAAAAAGCCGAGTGGAAGGTTCCAACTGTCTAGTTAAGCTATCTTTCAACCAAAACAATCATGCAGCCACTAGAGTCGGGATCGAAATTCTAAGTTTTAAAATCTCATCGGAGTGTGTTTGTCTTGTGGATGCATACCGCCTAGTCTTGTTTTTTCAGTTGAACAGTTTAGTGAGGCAGGCATATATATATATATATATCATCCAAAGAAAATCAGGTTGTTGCAGTTAGAGCAGTATGGTGAATTGGTTGATGTTGTTGTTGTTTCTGCTTATTTTCTCCCCACCTTTTTTTTTGTATGTAATATTCTTTGTTTGATTTTATCATACATTCGGCTTGCTCATGTAACTGAGATATCCCCAACACGTGGAAACCGGGTTTGTAGAATTCACCTTGTTGTAATATAATCGCCCTGGAGATTGATAACAAATTTTTATGATCAGCTCAGCTATTTTCATATCATTCTCTTCTTCCGAAAGCTAGGTGGGTAATCGGTAATTTAAAGTGATGTATGTTCTCCTAATTTTGTTGTACCAGGATTATTTGTTTGATGAGTTTTTTATTATGCCAAGTTATCCTTAGAATTCACATTGTTACTGAGAATGCCATTTAGTTACTTTTTGTTTTCAAGTTACATATTTATATAAGGGGTAATTGCAATAACTTAAATATAAGGGGTAATTGCAATAACTCCTTGTGTATATAATCATAATTGTATAAAAATTTAAAAATAATTAATAATAACAATAACTTTCCTTTGACCGATTGACTAACCGTTGACCACAGTTAATCACTAACGGTTAAAGAGGTAAAATTGTCTTTTTAGAAAAAAAATTTAAAAAAAAAAAATCTAGAACACGAAGAAGAAGAAAAAGAAGAGGAGGAGGAAGAAAAAAATAAAAAAAATAAAAAGCAAAGAAGAAGAAGAAGAAGAAGAGGAGGAGAAAGAAGAAAGAAGAGGAAGAACAAAAATAGAAAAAAATTTGGAAAAAAAAAAAGAAAAGAAGAAGAAAAAAAGAAGAGAAACAACAAAAATAAAAAAAAATCTGGAAACAAAGAAAAGAACAAGAACAAGAAAGAAGAGGAAGAAAAAAAAAATAAGAGAAGAAGAATTCAAAAAAAAAAAAATTTGAAAGAAGAAGAAGAAGATGGAGGAAAAGGGAAAACAAAATGATGAAGAAAGAAATTGAAAAAAGAAAAAAAAAATGGAAGAAGAAGAGATCTGGTGATGATGAACAAAAAAATTTGAAAAAAAAATTGATTTTTTTTTTGGCAATGGACCAGATCTCATCTGGTCCATTTTTAAATTTTTTTTTTTAAAAAGACGATTTTACCCCTTTGACCGTTAGTGACTCACTGTGGTCAACGGTTAGTCAACTGGCCAAAGGGAAGTTATTGTTATTATCAATTATTCTCAGATTTTTGTGCAATTATGCCTATATACACGGATAGTTATTGCAATTACCCCTTTATGCAATAATAGAGTAACGTTAGTCCCTTTTACTTTTTTTTTATTCCAAATTTTATAAATAATTTTATTTTAATTTCTCATATTTATATTTTTGGTTTTATTATTACTAATTAATATAAATATATCAATTTAATCCATATAATCAAAATTTAAATAGTTAAATAAAAATAAAACTCAAAATTAATTGATTTATCCATAATAACTATGATATTAATATTAAAAGATGTATTTGTTCTCTAACTTGTAACACATACTATTATAATATGTATTGATAAATATATATATTTTTCTATATGTATCTAATTAAATTTTATAAAACTATATAAATATTTTTAGTTCCCATGATTACTGAATTATTATAAACTTATTAATTTAATTCATATGACCAAAATTTTAATGCTCGAATTTAAATGAAATTCAAAATTAACTTTTATAAAAAATTAAAACTAATAGTAAGAATAAACATTTGATAATATATATAGGGGTAGGATCGGCAGCCTCTATATTTTACACAAATTCTTACACGCGTTTTTGACCCTTAGATTAAGTACTATGAATGATTAAAGATCAATTAATACCTTAAGGAATCCAAGTTATTATATACCTTACTATACATATTTTCTCTCTCTTTTTTAATGAAATGAATTTAATTTTGTTTAACTATCTTAAATCTCAAGCTTCTCAAATATTTTATCTTTATTTTTCATGATTTATTATTATAAATATTTTATCTTTATTTACTATTTTAATCCATAACAACATGTTTATATATATCTAAAAAAACATTTTGTTGATAGGAAAAGATTTTTCTTAATTTTTTTTTCTATGTAATAGGGATATGATGCTTTTATAGTCTAAATTAATTTTTTTTTATCATTGCATATTTTCCATCAATGAATTATTGTTGACATGGGAAGCTCAATTTTTAAGATTAAAAATATGCTTTTAAATTTTCCTAGTTTATCTTAGTTTGAAAAATGAAGAATTTTGATTCTTTGCCAGGAATACACTGAGTAACAAAATATAGAAGATAAAAGGCAATGCTGGAGGACAAAGGAAAAAAAAATTAGTTAGTAGTATTTTTTTTTATTAATAATGAGAGAGAAAATATAATGCATTAAAGAGGAGAGATGTGAGAAAATATAAATTTTTGAGATGTATAAATGTGATTGTAGTTAAGGATATAAGTGCATCTCAACCATTAAACTCCTCTTAATCTAAGGATCAAGAATGTGTGTAAGAATTTGTGTAAAATATAGGGGCTACCGATCCTGCCCCATATATATATATATTTAAATTTGACACCTAATGGATCAGAAGATTATCGGGATTTACAGAGATCATGTTATATAGTACTGTCAAGATATTTTAAATTAAATCAGAAGAAGTCTACTTTCAACAGTGAAAGAGGTATCCTTACATAATTATTGCGATTTTATGGATAATTGTGAGATAATATTTATAATATCAAGGTTTGAACGTTGATGAGTTGTAAGAACTTTTGAAGTTTCAACTAATAAAGTAAGACCTTTGGTAAAATTGATAATAATTAAAATTAAAATAATTAATTAAAATAATTAAAAAAAATTATCAAAATTATTGTTATATTTATTATTTTATATAATTAAAATACAAAAAAAAATATTTTTTTAAAAAATAAGTAACCTCCATAGAGGAAGATAGGAAGACGTCGCATCCTTTGGTTGTAATTTTTTAATAAAAATATATATTTTTATATTTAATTAAATACATATAAAAAATGTATATTTATCAATACATATTATAATAGTATGTGTTACAAGTAGTAGGATAAATACACTTTTTAATATTAATATCATATTATTATGGATAAACCAATTAATTTTGAATTTTAATTTTATTTGACTATTTAAATTTTGGTCATCTGCATTGCATTGAATTAATATTTATATTAACTAGTGGTAATAAAAATACAAATATAAATATGGGGGATTAAAATAAAATTATTTATAAAATTTGAAAATGAAAAAAAAAAGGTGAAAAGCGAGACTTGCTTAACAATTATATTGGATTTTGATATAATGGTTAAAAAATTTAAAAATAAAATTTAAGAAACTGGGGAACGATAAAAAGTTTTTCATCTTGGGTTAATTTTTGATAAAAATTGGAATGATTTTGCCCCCGGCGGTTGTCTGATCCAAAGCAACATTTTGTCAAAAGGTGCAATTATGTCAACAACTAAACTATGATTTCAGAAATCTTAATTACTAGGACGTGTCAAAATATTGAATTATAGTAAAATTTGTTTAACTACAAATTACAATTGAAACTAAAATGAGCGTTTTTTATATTACTGAATATAAACTTTTTCAGTTGATTTATTGAATTAGAATGGTATCGCTTTTGCAATCTTTTACCAGTCAAGGTTGTTTATTGATGATCATAACCAAAGTCTGAAGACGTAGAATATCATTATTACTTCCCACCCAGAGTCCAGAGAAACTAAGCTCTTAACAATTCCATCAATAGATTAAAAAAAAAAAATTATAAAAAACTCCATCAATATATATGTTTGTTAGAGTTTATGAAATTAACTTGCATTCTCTCTGGTATGGACTTCCTTACATTTTATGTCATAATATCAGTGCTAGATTTATTCCCACTTTTCATTTCTTTAGAAGTCTGAACTCAGCAATATTCACTCTGATCTTGCCGTTGGGTGTGTCTACATTAAGGAAAACAAATCATCAGCGAATTCGGCTGGCAATGATTTCCAGTGTAGACTCGGTTGCCACTCTGCTTCTCTTAGAACCTTCACAATTTCTTCAGCTACGATCTTGCTACCCTCCGATGAAAGGTGGATACCGTCACTGCAAGAAGAATTGGAGAACATGATATATATGGACAAAGGCAAGTCATATGGATGAAATAACTATCATTATATGTGTAAGTTGCTGTCAATGGCATCACTCTCATACATACTAGGTAAAAAAATCTTTTCATGAGTTTGCTTCGAAAGCCTTATAAATTATGCTTGGTCCTTTTTTTTTTTCTTTTTCTTTTCTACGCATATGACTAGCATGATAACAAGAGGCTTGGTGAGATTGAATTAGTTATAGCTTGCACATATCATCAGGATTCAGGAATTATAATGGGAATAGAAGTGCAAACTCTAAACAATTTTCAACTAGTGAAAGCAAACTTACGTAAAGCAAGCAGTCAGCCAATCATCTCTTTGCTGCATTGCTGTCCAAAGATCAATGGCCTTCACATCCAGTTCGCGACAGAGCTCCAAACAAGCTTCTGAATATATTCGGCAACCTTCATTTGTTCGACCCATATCTGCTACTAGATCACTGTTTCAAAGGATAGGAATCATTGCAACTAAGTGTACATCAGAAAACACGAAACAAAACTAAGATAAGCACCTCAATCTTTCACGAATTTGCTGCTCATTGACTGGTGGGGCACTGAGAAAGATGATGCGGGTCTTTGGTGAAAGGCTCTGACAATCAACCGCGACATGTTAGGGAATGAAGGTAATTAGATGGTTTAACCAGACATATAATAAAGTTCTTTTCATCAAAATAATGTACAACTGATCTAAACGTCCAGTTGGCTGAGGTATTTAATCAAAATAACTACAATGTAAAAACTCTAATACAAAAGATTACCTTTAGATGTAGAGCAATCTTCCTCATGTTTTCAATATATTCAGGCAGCGGAACATGAGGGCCAAGGCCACTCGGGTGAGGGCGCATTGAGTCATTACCACCGATATATACTATAACCAGTGAAGGTTGTACAGCAGCATCCTTCATTGATAATTACAGCAGAAGCTTAGTGAGTTAATTATAACTAGTGGGAGTAATGCCCACATACTCTAGCAAAAAAAGCAAGAGGACACTGTATAAAAATGTGTCTTATCATATCATAAAAACAAACAAGATTATACAAGCAAACCAACTTTTAGCACCACTGCAGCCCTAATTGAGCAACTCTCTCCACGCTTATATAACATATTGTTCAATGTACAAATGAAGTCATCAATGTAAGATATGATACCTTACCTTTGGGAAAACTTGATCTAGAACTTGTACCGCCCGCCTTGAATTCCAACCAGCGTATCCTCGCACTAACACATCTGCCTGTGCACATTTGCAAGAAACTCACTCATACCATTCAGACATTTAACATAAAACAAGACACCCTCCACAACCGGTAGATTTACAAAAATAGTAAAGTAATGCAAGAAACTCACTCATACCTTGTGTCCCAACTTATGATGCCGCAATTGATAAATAAAAACGTATTAACGATGAATGTGAGTCCAATTGCCACATCACAGATTAGGATCAATTTGGGATACAGGGCTGGGATGTTTAGCATTATTCTTTACAAAAAAAAAAAAAAAAACCTTCTTTTGCCCTGTGAGGTAAAAGTTATTTTACAAAACAGGAGTTCCAACTTGAACGACAACAATGGTGTTTTATTGAAATGGAAAAGTGCACTTCTACAATTTGCTACATACATAAAATTACAGTAACGGAAACCTGTTGAGCCAAAATCAATCAAAATGAACAGTTCCCCAAATAAATGAAAGGGAAAAAAAAAAAATCGGAAAGTCATTTCAACAGGAACACCACTTTGGCTGAAAAGCAAATTGGATGATAGTGGTGTACTTTAAGATTTTCCAACAACTTTTGTGTCTTGTGGCAATAGATAAGAGCGCATGATTTTGATTCTACCTTATCACCAAAACCATCAATTATTGATGTTTCTTGATGTCAGATTATGAGAAATGGTTAACAAGATAGGATCAGTGGAACAACATATAAATTAAAATTATTAGAGAAACATGGCGTCACAACAATTAAATGTGGATAGTGATAAACGTGCACATAACATAACAAAACATGATTCTCTTTGAGCCCGTGAGTTCAAATCGTATTCCCAACCCAAAATCCCAAACTTATTTAAAAAATAAAAATAAAAAAATGATCGAAACTTTGATAACATATCAAACGTCATAGAAATCATCGAAATGGGTTTATAATTATAAATTTATAATAGAAGAGAAACAGATAAAAACCTGAAAACAAAAACAAAAAAAAAAAAAAATCAAAAGAACAAAGAAGAAGAAGGTAGATAGAAATGAAAATACCTGGCGAGCATACAAGTCAGCGATAATAGCACCCCAACCTTGGTTACTGAAACTGTACTGAACAATGGAGGAACCAAACAGCACGAATTGTGGTCTCTCCGGTCCAACCATCTCTCTCGCTCTCCAGGGTGAGATGGAAGTGGAAGTGAAACAGCGTTGAAACTGCAGAGAAAAAACAACAATATATTATTTCCCCAAGACAGCTTGCCGTTGTAATAATTTATACAGGATTTGAAAAGGAAAGAGAGATGTTGTATGTATGTTTGAATATTTTATTATTATTATTATTATTGTAGACTTATATGTAGTAATTATACAAATAAACTTACCATATTTTGATAATAAATACAAATAAATTTTTAAATAATATTAATATATGAGTAACAGAGAGTAGTGCAGGACAGCAGGTTAAGGAAGAGTCTGGAATTTACGGTTACAGGTGGTGGTTATTGGTTGATTAACATCACTTTGCATTTTTCCCCACGGCCCCCCACCTAATTCTAAACCTCTTTAGACATGGCCACCATTATTCTCCTTTTTATTGAAAACAGGTCAAAAGCAAGCGAAAGAGATGACGAAATTGGGTTCGAATTAAGTGGACAAAAATCCTTGTTTTCAATATATTATTATAAGATTAACTGTAAAAAGAATAATGATAAAAATTACCCATAATTTAAGTACTACTGTCAATATCAGTGGTAAACGCCCACGCATTTTTTCATATCTTTCAAAAAAAAAAATCTAAGAGCTTGGAACGTGAAACAAATAAATACTGAAGTATTTATATTCTTTTGTGCATTTATAATTGCATGGAATTCCATTATTCTAGATAAACCTGAACAGTGGACATGCATCAAGTTCCTTATTTTCGAATCTGGAATGCAATACTGACATATGGAATCTATCTCCTACTCACTTGAACCTTTAATGGGATAATTTATTCATAATTACTATTATTTTATTCCAATTCGAACAGAAAAAAAATATATAATTTATTATTTATTTATATTAACATTTAAATTTTTATTCAAATAAAACCTTAATTCCCCTCCCACCTAAAAAAAAAATTATCTTTTTATTTTACTTCTCAATTAAAAACACGTTTTATTTTGATTCTTTGTCCTAAAACGAAAGGCGCGAGCATAAGATCCTTGATATAATTAAATCATAAAAGAAAAGGCATAAACACAGAATATTTTCATTCAGTCTAATAACAAGGAAATTATATATGGAAAAAAATAAGTGTGCATATTAAGAGATCTGAGTGGAGTCGAACCACTATCCTCTCAAAACACCAAATATTTGGCAATGAGCGCTCTTACCCTTTTGAGCTTACAGATCTTTTCCAACCAAACCGCGGTGAAAGACTACAGCAAAACAGATTGTATCCATAACAAAATTTTAAAATTTTAATAAAAATTATGATTGTTAAAATGCCACTAAGACCTCAAAAAGACCCTAAAGCTTAGCAGGCTGAGAGGCGAGAACACACGCTGAAAGGGAACATTGTTATGTCAACTTTTATTACAAACTTTCACATCTGATACTTCTATGAATTTACAAAAAGACCCCACAATCCAAATAACATGCACTTGCTATTGCTAGGCAGATATTTGGACATATTATGCACACAATGAATCTGATGTTTCAAAAACCGTTTTACAAACACGTCCACACAAAATAGGTTTCAGAAACCACCGACGCCTAAAAAGTACCCTCCGACCAACGTTTGTGATGCCAATAATTCTCAGTGGAACATCTAAATCTAATTGAAATCCATAAACAGCATAAGCAAGGAATGTTTAAAGTCAAATCAACACACACATTATTAAACTAAGGCTATTAGAGTTAAAAGAGTACCGTTTTGGCTGTAAACACATACGACAACCAATACATAATGCAAACAAACACATACAACCAATATATAATGCAAACCAAAGCAATCAAAGCACAACAAATTGTGCATCCATTTGAGTCATACGAAAATCATGCCTAAAATATCTCCCCATCACAGATTAAACCAAAAATGTTATACCAATCAACAATGAATAAAATAAATAAAACATAAAATGTCACAAAAAAATGAACTTATAATTAAAAATTGTGAAAAAAAATAAAAGAAAACTAATTGTGAATTCAATGTCATCTTCAAACAAAACTAAAAGTTACAGAGCAGGAACGACAGCCTTCAATATTGCAATGGTTGAATATTTTCTTCCTCATATTTAATGAACTCTCATCGGAACACCACACTTGGTCACCTTAGTCAGAACCACTTGAATCCACAAACCTTTGTCATTGGAGAGCAAAGATGACAACACAAAAAGCAATAATTCCACATTAACCCACAATTCCATTTGTTAAGGAAAAGATTAATATTCCTACAAACCTATACTGAATTTTATTATGATTCAGTCCTCCCATGCTGATTGATCTTGCTTACAATCCGGTCAACCTGCCTTCCACAGTGCATTTTAAAATCTTGTGGTACGAAATACAAGAGCCTTGCCTTGCACCCTTTGAACTTCCACGATCGTCGTCAAGAATGAAGACCTCAGACGAGAAGCATTCAACCCCATCAAGCGGAAGCGGATACAATTACATAAGCAGCCAAAGATGGTACAGAAAGATTTATTGACATTCTAATTGTACAATTTAGTACAGAATTATGCGTCTAACCCAATAAACTGCTTCAAATGGTCTCCAAAGATTTGTAAACGTGCAAGTTAAAAGAATTTAATAAATAAAACAAGTTCAAGTGCGTGCAACAGGATGGAGATAAAATCTTTTTGCAGTTTTTAAGATAATCTAATTGAATTAATGACATAATGATGCTTGTGATCAAGTAGTAAAATGATCTGAATTATTTAGATAAAAATGAAATCCATCCTCCATTGAGTCCAGACTAAGGAACCCTGCATTAAAATCTAATGTCAAGTTGAAATCTTTATGTGCAGACATTGCAAAGATCTTAATCCTACCACCTTAAAACATAATTATGGCATAAATGTTGACAAAAAAGTTAAAATTTTGTTCCAATTAAATAAAAATCCTACCTGTTAAATAATTTGCATAGAAATCTAAATGAAGTGGTGATGTTGGATCAATCTGTTATGTCGCATGCATTATTTAGGAAATAATGTGAAGGTTAAATATTAGCCTAACCTTTCTAGTAGCGCAGCAAGATCCAGTTATTCGGGTGTCGATTGGTTAGCACGAGCATGATGGTAGCATATTCAAAGAAAAAGCAAGCAACAGAAAAAGAAAAAGAAAAAACGAGCACCAACACACGCGCACACCCACACCGCGGAGGAGAGGAGAACCCGGGAAATCTACCGTGCGATCTCCCCTCACCACCGCAAAAAAGAAAAAAGATTTTTATTACGATTTGTTTTGACCTGCCATGCAAGCGCACCTGTCATGGCAAAGGCCGGATGACAAAGAATAATCAAGACTCAGCCCCTGAAAATCGAAGCCTCTTTGTCCCGATACATCTCATACATCCCGAGATTTCACTTTTGACTCCATATATATATATTACATAAAAAAAAAAAAATCACCGTCCGATCATAAGATCGTGATCAAATATTCATGCAGATCCAAATCGGAGGGTTGCGAAAAGCTGCAAGTAAAATAATAATCAGGAATATATATTAATACTAATCATATAAATTATTAATAGCACAAATGAATCATATTCGAATTATAAAGAAACTTGCAAAAGTTTGATATTCATGACAAATAAAAACGATATAAGGATTCAAACCTTGAATCGACGTCTATGCCGTCAAATCATCGATCCTACCGATTACGAGGACCGATCGTCAAACGATTGAACTGCTGCTCAGGAAAAAGGTACAAAAAACCCGTCGAACAATTGTTGAAGACCAAAATCGGAAGAATGTGATGGAAGAATCGCGCGAGGTTTTGCTATATAGTGATCAGGTGAGGCGGTTATTAAAATGGACGCTTGTGATTTACGGCTACTTGAAAGTTGGACGGTTGATATGCGCCCACGTGGATGACTTGGTGGCTCGGTTTTGTCAATAGACTGATATAAATAAACAAAAACTGGAAATTTTTGGCTTTGCGTTGATCTCACGCGCGTTGAATGACTCGTCAGTCAGTTTTGCCCTTATCAAACACGTTAGCGCGACTCTATAGATAAGCGAAATACTAGGAGATAAGAATGGCAATAGCAACAGGACTAACTCCCCACGATTGGACATAAATGTATATAAATGAGTGAAAATATAAGAGTGTCTTTAATGTTATTATGTATTTATAGAAAATATTATATATTTGTAGAAAATTAAGTGTAATATAAAATTTATATTAAAAAAATTAAAAAAATATTTTTTAATATAATTATCTAACTTTAATATTGATATTATGTGGTAAAAAAAAAGTTATAGAATATCAAGAAGAGTTTTTAATTGTAGATATCCTCCTTGATATGCTGACTAGGATTTCTAACTTTTCCCACCAATTAAATTGTAGCATTTTGTCAATACATTTAATTATCATATTGAATGGAAAAAGAATGTAACGAATGACTTGCGATAATTGGTTTAAAATTACTATTTAGATATTCACATTGGCAAAGTGAAAATGTATTTCTATAATTTTTTTGATAAGGTAGATCCATATTATTTAGAAATACTGATATGACACTACTTATATACTCAAAAATATATATTTGCATTGAAGATGCTCTAAGAGGATCTCCAATGCTATTATGTATTTGGAGAAAACTGAGTGTTATATAAGATTTATATTGAAAAAGTTAAAAAAATATTCTCTAATGCAATTATCTAACTTTAATATTAATGTGATGTGACAAAAAAAAAGTTAAAGAATATCAAGTAGAGTTTCTAAATATAGATATACTCATTGATATACTGACTAGGATTTTTAACTTTTCCCACCAATAAAATTTTAGCATTTTGTCAATGCATTTAATTGTGATATTGAATGGAGAGAGAATGTAATAAATAACTTGTGGTGATTGGTTTAAAATTACTATTTAGATACTCATATTGGAGAGGTGAATATGCATTTTTATAATGTTTTTAACAAGGTAGATCCATATTAGTTAGAAATGCTGATGTAGCACTATTTGGATACTCGAAAATATATATTTGTATTAGAGATGCTATAATAATAGCACTAACACCCTCTTAACTTGTTGACTAACGATGATTAACCGTTGACTACAGTTAATCACTAACGTTAGAAAGGTAAAACTGTCTTTTTATCTTCATCATCTCCTTCATCTTTTTTATTTTTATTATTTTCTTCATCTCCTTCATTTACATCATTCCGAAAAAATTTATCATTACTCAAATTCATCTTTATCATCATTACCCACCAAATTCATCTCGTTTTAACCATTTTTTTTGTTTTGGTTTTTTTCTAGATTTTTTAGTTCTTCTTCTTCTATATTTTTCTTTCCATTTCCAGATTTTTTATTGATTTTGTAACACCCCCCGACCGACCCGGGCGGACCGACCCGGGGAGCGCTACCGGTTTTCAGAACTTTCAAAATCAGTTTTATACGTTTCAAAAATTTATTGTGAGCCCAATCAAACAGATAGAAATCCCTTTCAAGTGAGCCCATAACAATAAATAAACTTTTCACGAAAATTCGGCAGAGTGCCGTTTGTTTTTCGGACTTTCCAAAACCTGTTTTCCACAAATCAAATTAAATTCACATTTTCCACAAACACTTCTATATCTCATATCAAACAGTTGCGTACTCTGCCGTTTAGTGCGACTTATCAAAATAGTTTATAAAATAAAATAAATCGAACTTAAACATTTACAATCATTTTGATAATAAAATACAGAAGTCATAAACTAGTTAATTACAAAACATTTTACAAAATGTATCTACAAATTCCCTGTATATGCATGCTTTCAGAATATATATACACATAACAAGAATATAGCTACCCAACTGTACAATCTCTGTGACTCGGTATGCAACTTGCTCTTTCTTCAGTCTCTAACTTCGTCCGGATTCCTGGTACCTACGCGTTAGAAACAAACTAACGCGCTAAGCATAAAGCTTAGTGGGTGTACTATAAACTCAATATAAAATCATATATATATAACTTTTATTAATAAACAAATCACAATATATATATCAATTCAAATCATATTCAAAACAATTAAATTTCAGAATCAAAGCATATAATAATTTTAAGTACTTTAATTTCAATAATGAGGTCAATATATAATTTCGATTAATAAAAGCATTCAATCCACATTTCAGTTCACTTCAAATCTGGCCCACTAGAATACTAAACATTCTAGGACTGGAATATGGGTCAATGTGACGTCCGGGGTTGCCCCGCAACAACAGTCACTGATATCTACGTGATTGTCCGAGATTGCCCCGCAACAACAATCACTAGTATCATTGGGATTGTCCGAGATTGCCCCGCAACAACAATCCCTAAAATCGGTGTGATTGTCCGAGATTGCCCCGCAACAACAATCACACAATAATAACGGCGCAGTACTGCTCAGTAAAACCCAGCTGGTATACCAACCTCCTATATCCATATCTATGTCTAAGTATCCTAGGGCCGTTACAATAAATAAATTTTCAAGTAATCACAATATATTACAAATCATAAACAATAATCCTGTGAGCAGTATTTTTCACAAATCATAACAGTCAAAATATTCGAAATCGAAATTGAAATACGATTTATCACAAATCAGTCCAAAATCAACATTTAATCAACACATCTCAAATTTTTATACAATATTCTTCAAGAAAATAACAATAACCATATAAAAGTCTAAATCAACTCTTTAAAACAAATTCGAATTATTCGAAATGCAGTCAAGTGTATCAAGCATCAATTTCACATATTTTTGTATACACAAATCGAAAACGAAGATGTTCAACGAAATCGAAAACTACAACGAAATCGAAACGAAACGAAAACGAAACTAAAACGAAAACGTAAATGAAATTCTTCTCAAAACGGTTTCGAAAACGAGAGTACACCTACTTGGAATCCGTGTTTTTCGTTCGAGAAATCGCGGTTCCACGATCTCTTTTTCCTTTTCCTTTCCTTTCTCCTTCTTCCTCTTCTTCCTCTTTTTCTTTTCTTTTCTTTCTTCTTTCTCTCCTCTCTTTTCTCTCTTTTTCTTCTCTTTTCTCTCTTTTCTCTCTTTTCTCGGCTCTTTCTCTCTCTTTCTCTTGCTGTTCTGTTTTCTCGCTTCTGCGAGAAACTTCTTCTTTTTTTTATATTTTTTCGCTACCGCGACCGCCGTCGCGACCTGTGGTCACGGCACCAGGTCGCGATGCTCATTGGAGTGCGCGCACCGCCTTCCTCGCGAGCGCGCCTTGGTCGCGCGAGTGGTCGCGTTGCTCTCTGCCCGTTTTTGACAATTTCATCGCGACCTGTGGTCGCGGTGGCTGGTCGCGATGCTCACTGCCAGGTTTTGCCATTTTCATCGCGAGCAAGCCATCGCGACCTGTGGTCGCGGTGACTGGTCGCGGTGCTCACTGCCCGAAATTGCGTTTTTCACCGCGAGCGAGCCATCGCGACCTGTGGTCGCGGTGACCAGGTCGCGATGCTCTCTGGTTCAGTTTTCCAATTTTTTTTTTTTTTCATTTTTCACTATTCAATCTGATCCGCTGGAAATCATAAAATAAACATACATTTAATTACATTTATACCCCCTCAAATAGTAAAATTTATTTCATATATATCAAAAATTCATTACCCGAAATCCGGGATGTTACAGATTTTTTTTTCCAGATTTTTAGTTTTCATCTACATCATCCCGAAAAAATTTATCATTACCCAAATTCATCTTTATCATCATTACCCACAAAATCCATCTGGTTTCAACCATTTTTTTTTTTGGTTTTTTTCCAAATTTTTTAATTCTTCTTATTCCATATATTTTTTTCCATTTCTAGATTTTTTATTTATTTTTTTCCAGATTTTTTTTTCATAAGAAGAAAAAGTTAGGTTGATGGTATTTGAATGGTGGTTGGGTTGATAATGAATAAAAAAAATTAGAAAAAAAAACTAAAAAAAAAAGAAGAAGAAGGAAAAGAAAATCTGAAAATAAAAAAATTGGATTTGTGGTATTTGAGTAGTGGTTGGGTTGATGATGAATAAAAAAATTAGAAAAAAAAAATCTAAAGAAGAAGAAGAAGAAGAAGGATAAGGAGAAGAATGAGAAGAACGAGAAGAAGAAGAACGAGAAGAATGAGAAGTAGAAGAGAAGGAGAAGTAGAAGAAGAAGGAGAGGGAGAAGAATGAGAGTGAGAAGGAGAAGAAGAAGGATAAGAAGGAGAAGAAAAAAGAGAAGGAGAAGGAGAAGGAGAAGGAGAAAAGGAAGAAGTAGAAGAAGAAGGAGAAGAAGAAGGAGAAGCATGAGAAGGAAAAGAAGTAAAAAAAGAAAGAGAAGGAGGAGAAGAAGGAAAAGAAGGAGTAGAAGAATAAGAAGAATGAGAATGAGAAGAAAGAGAAGGAGGAAGAGGAGGAGAAGTAAAAGAAGAAGGAAAAAAAGGAGAAGGGGGAAAAGAAGGAAAAGAAGAAGAATGAGAAAAAGGAGAAGAAGAAGGAGATGAAGGTAGAATAAATTATTAAATAAAATAGAAATAAAAAAAGATTGTAAGGGTAAAATAGTCCTTTTGCCTAAAATATTTTTTATTATGAAAAACTAATAGAATTTAACTGTTAGCGTTATTATTATATTTTTACTAATTTATATACAATTATACTTATAATTAAAGGACGTTAGTGCAATTACCCCACTGAATTAAACCACCGCCCAACTGGCTCCGTGGGCCATTCTACTAGGTTGAGTCACCACCAACCTTTACAATGTTAAACAAAAAAAAAAAAAAATTTAATATCAATATTTTTATTGAAATATTAATATAATATTTTGAGATATTAACGAAAATTTTAAAATTTTGGATTCCAATATGTTTATCGGAATCAATATTTATTTCCTTTATACGGGCCAAATTAATGGGCCTAGTCCATGAAGGTTGGCAACATTATGGGCCGGATCTATAAAAGCCCAATGCGATCAGCACTTGCTAGTTAGTTACTAATGTAGATTCATTCCTGACTCCTGAGGGAGAGTTTGTTTAGTCTGTGATTGGGTGTACGATAAGAAAATGGACATAGCTCTGTTTTCACCATCATCGCTTTTCGCCGAAGACGATGGCGCCTCTACTGGTTCTAGTTTTTTCTATCAAAATTCCACTGCATTCCACTTTGTTTTTCTTCTAGTTTTGTGAGAAACAGAAGTTTCTTATTTTTTATTTTTAAAAAAAAAAATTACAGATGAGGAAGCTACGGAGACTAATCAGAGCTACGTGGAGAGGAGGCACCAATTTCCTGAAATGGTAATACTTCAGCTCCTTTTTCTTTTTCACAATAAAGTTTACAACTTTAACTTTTGGATTTTGCTATTTTTTGTCAATTGAGATGATATTAACTTTGATCCTCAGTAAAGGACTGTTAATTGAACAAATAAATTGCACTAGAAGTTTGGAGTTAAACGGTGCAGCTTCGATTATATGGTTCCTGGTAGTATGCAACTAGTGTAACTGTGTGCTATTTGAGTGATTTAGGAAGAGTCTTGTTCTGGGTTCTGAATCCTTTTTTTTTCTTCTTTTTAGGGTTTGGTATGGTCTCATGTTTCCTACCATTTAATGAGTTTTTGACTTTTGTACAGGAGTTACTCATCCGGGAGTTTTCTTTTCATCAACTCAATGCTAATTTACTGTGGCCGGGGACATTTGCATTCGCGGAATGGTTGATTCAAAACAGGCTATGGATTGAAGGAAGGCGTTGCATGGAACTTGGCAGGTAACAAGTTAGAAAATTTTGTGAGCAGAATTTCTTATCGGGTTTGGAAATTGAAGCTGCATATTGTTATGTACTTTCATTACTTTGCGCATCAGAAATGTTCTATGCTTCTGAGCATGAACTTTTTGGAGGTTTGAGCCTATGGCAATGGCTTTTGGTGGAAACATTTATGCATTTCGAGATCATGAATGGGGAATTAGCTTTTATTTAGTTTGTTTGTTTCTGGTTGGACACCTTGAATTTGATTAGCTTTTATTTCTAGGAGGTCTGCTTTTGCAATTTAAAGATTGGTATATGCCTCGGTGATGTTCATTCTTATACTTACTGGCAGTGGCACCGGAGCTTTGGCAATTTTCCTTAGAAAAGCATTGCATCTTGACATCACAACATCTGACTATGATGATCAGGAAATTGAAGAGAACATAGCTCATAACTGCAAGGCAAATGGAATTACACCTCCCCTTCCTCATATAAAGCGTGAGTCTCTTTTGTCTTGTATAGTCATCTGGCGCCACCATTGTCAACTTTAGAAGCGAAGATATTTCAATTCAATCATTGCATAAACTATTGTGATCAGATTGGTCATAGAGGTTGCTAAATTTTAAGTCTCGTGAATGGTTGCAAAGTTAATTTACTTTGTAAGAAATAGGAAAATATCAAGTGCTATCTTCATCATTTCTGAATAATTAAATGCGATAATCTCGGGGAAGGGATATACCGTGTACTGGCTTCCTGCATTATGCATGATGTCTCGACGTGGCTCAAACTATTTTATGCTTTTCCCCTTCTATATTGTTCAAGTAGTGATCTTATTTGCTCTACTTGTTATTGGCTTGCAACGATGAATGAAACATTGTTATCCTTTTCAATTCATTATTATTGAATTTTTGTGGAGTTGCTATTTTTAAGTGGAACATTCTTCAATTTTCAGATTCGTGGGGTGACACTTTTCCAATTTCTGACCCAGACTGGGACTTGGTTATAGCAAGTGATATCTTGTTGTGTAAGCTTCTGATCCTTTGGTTTCTGCAAAATCGATGATGTACGGGAGTTTCTATTTCAAATGGATAATTGCATTAAACAAATTTTTTTTTTTTTTTTAAAAAAGGGAAAGTAATACCAGGAGAATTAGGTAAAACATCTACCATTGTTGGCTAATTTTTTGGGTTTATCATACTTGAAAATTTAGAGTTAGTTCCCCGTGGAGCTAGAGGCAAGAACATCAAGAAGCAATTAAGTTTCTTGGTTGATGCCATACATTTTCCATACTCTCTGGTGGTGCTGGTTGGCCATAGTGCTAGTCTCATTCTAGTTTGAAAATAGATAATGAGTCCCCAACTTAATTTTGTATAGGATGATACGCTGACCTTCCCGTTAGTGTAGGAGCCTATTGCTGATAGTATCTGTTGGACTTCTGTTTCTGGAAATTCATAGACATCTATCTCAACTTAAATGGTTGGTACATTGGAGATTTTGTTTGGAAACTTTATGGACCATAACCACCCACCCACACAACCCAACACCCCCACACACATGCTGAATAAAGTGCCTTTCTTTTTGCTCGTATTTATCACTTTTTCCCTCCAAACTTTTTTCTTATAAGTTGGAAAAATTAAAGATGTAGATCCAAATTAACTTCAATGTAGTGGTATTTGAATTTGGCTCGTCATAAACTTGATATGTCAAGTATATTGCTTGTTAAACTTGGATCTTCTATTCAACAACTGATTATGCTCATTAAATCAAACTATCCTTTTGTATTTCTAAATTCAATTCTCTTTTTCTCACGAAGAATGGTTTTTCTGTCTTTGTGGCTGCTTGTAGATGTGAAACAATATCCAAACTTGATAAAATCTCTTTCCTTCCTCCTCAAATCTTACAAGCCAAAAGATAACAAACCAGGTCCTCTCACAGAGAATGAGCAGAATGATGGTAATGTACAAACTAATTTCTCCTTTCATACAAAAGAAAGTAGAAACTGATTGCTGATCAAAAGAAGTAGAAGTGAATTGATCCTTGTGCTACTTCTGTACCTCTTGCTTGCAGGATCCCTCAGGGGGCTGCCGTGGCCTGCATTTTTGATGAGTTGGAGACGCAGAATCGGGAAGGAGGACGAGTCACTCTTCTTCACCGGTTGTGAGAATGCAGGTCTTCAAGTGAAGCATATTGGATCCCGTGTTTATTGCATCACGCTCTAGATAGACAACTGTGAACAGACCAGATAGAGTTGGCAGTTAAAGGCAGTTTTCAGTTGAGAAATACGGTAGCTGTTGTGTATTGTCGACTCAATTGTGATCTGAAATCAGCAACCTTTTAAGTTGAGAAACTGTATTGGCACTCCCCCCTTTATCTTCCTAAACTCAGTAGTACGTGCAGAGAAATCTGTAATCAGGAAGAATTGTTTCCATTGGAAGCTTAATTAGATGAGAGTATGATATCGCTTGACAAAAATTTTGTATCTCCCTGATGGAAGTAGGATTTTGAAGTAATTCTGTTGAATTGCTTTTATGAAACCTTGTGATAGAATTTGTCACTTTCCTGAGAAAATGGAAGAGAAAATTCAATATAAAATATTGAGAGAAAAGTAACTCACTAAACCTTGGGTTTATTGATAACAAAACTGATAAATACATCTGTGCTCATTTGAGATATTTATACACAAGGAGTCATGCATTGTACTGCTAAGAGAATGCTGATATGTCAATTAATCATAGGTTTACAGAATTCTTCAGCTAACCACCTAACTGATTTTCCCGCCAAATACACCTAACTTGTGAAGTTACAATCAGCTGTGTTTGATCCTCTTAAGCTAAGCTAGACATGTTCTGATTGATGATCAGAGTGATAAAGATCAATCAGAATATTGATAGCTGATTATAGCCGATTGAAGCTGGGGTTGTTGCTGATGAATCCAACGTTCGGAATCTGATAAAACAATGTCAATACTGATGCTAACCAGCTAACCAGGTATCTGCAGGTTGAACCGCCTCACTTACACCTTGGTATGTAAAATGTGTTTAGAGAACATGAACATGGAAATCTTTGACCATTTGATCTATTTTGGACTTGTTCGATTCCTCTATTGATAAAAATGCTTTGCCACATATTTTTAGAAGTTGGTAATTATGATTGACAATGGACGAGTTCATAATTTCAAAAAAAAATAAAAATGGACAATTTCATTGTCATTTCACTGGACTTAGGAGATGTATTGATTAAAAAATAAAAGGTAGACACATTTTGATAGCTTGTTAGTGTTTATTTAAGATCCTTGAAATTTTGTAAAATTCATGAGCATAGAGAAACTGATTTTCTACACCTTATGGTTAGAGCAAATTTCACATAACCTACCTGAGCATTGGCTCATTACACACATAAATAATTTTTACAAAAATTTGCATATAATTTATTTGTTGTTAACACTTAACTGTTAGAGGAGGGTAATTTAGTCATCTTAACATATTTTTAATATTTTAAAATTCAATACAATTTAAAAAAAGTTAAATGAATCTGAACCGTCCAATAATAAATTGTTGAGATCTAATAAAAAAATAAAATAGTTTAAAAAATTATAAAATAATAAGTGAAATTTCCACCATCCATCCATCTATAAATGAATGGATGGTAGAAATTCAAATTGAATATTTTTTTCATAAAAAATGGAGATTGATAAAAAAATATTCAGATCCAATTTAGAATATCCATTAGATCTGTTGGACGGTCTAGATGGGATCTGGATCCTCCATCAGATCTATTGGACAGTCCATCTGAATCAATTTTTTTTTTAAAAAAAGAAATTAATTTTTTTTTTAAACAAAAGATCATATCAAATTTGGACCTTCCTCCACTATGGAGATCTCTCCATGGAGCTCCTCCCGCCGCCAAAATGCGAAGGTGGGGGAGGCTCAGCGCAGGAGGCTCGTGGGGAGGTCGAGCCTCCCTCACGACAGGGGATGCCTCCCCTTTGGCAAACGGGGCGGTGCCTCTCCTTTCTCCCTTCCCATTTGGTGAACAGGAAAGCTCCCGTTGTGACAGGAAGGGTCAACCTTTCTGCCTCCCCCCTTCGCCGAACGGGAAGGGTCCATCCATGGATCTCTCTCCATGGATGGAGATGGTTCGATTTGATGTGAACTTTTTTTAATTTTTTAAATTTTTTAAATTTTAAATTTTTATTTTTTTAAATATATCGCAACCATCCATATTAAAGTTGGATGGTTGGGATTTAGATTTTTTTTTTATTTTTTAAAAAATAGTAATGGTGTGTTAGTAATTTTATTAAATTATTATGGTTTTTTTACTTGTAAAAAAAGTCAACCGTAAATTCTAACGGATTTTACAAACACTAAGTTATGTACAAATTTTTATAAAAATTATTTGTGCATTTAATGAGTCAAACCTTATGTAGCCACGTATAATTCGCTCACAGCGAATCAAGTTAAAAAGACACTGACGAACAACCGCAGCCCGCAGGTACAGAAGACATGTTACACACGCATGTGCATGGCCTGTGTCTATCCACATCGTGACGTGAAAAAACACGACATGTAATTTTCATTGACTCGTTTAAAACCTGATCATCAGTATCTTTGTAGTACTACAATGAAAAACTTTAGATGGATGCTGAATTTCTTGACACGGCAACCAGGCTTTATACAATTATACGCACATGATGTGCATGGTCTTCAATTCTTCATTTTGAGCTGATCTTCGCTTTTCGTCTTCCAACAAAAAAGAAGCACATAACACGAAAATGCTAGAAAAATATTATCAGAAACATTAATAATAGACCAATTGTCGTGCACGCATTATATATACTGTCATTAACCATTAGACCTAAAAGTTTAAGTTGATAGGAAACCTATCTTATAAACCCAAAACCTCTAAGTTCTGATACTATATCATTAATCATTAAGCCTAAAAACTTAAGCTGATAGGAAATGGCATAACTATAGTATTTAAGTCATAGATTAATGAGATTTATATTAAGTTAACATATACAAATATGAACCTATCAATACGAGCATATATATATATATATCAACTTTCGTATAAGGATTTTCTCATTGCTCATTAAAGAGACTTGAAAAGCAATAGTAGTGAGTTTGCACCCACCTTGACAAATAGCATATATATAGGTATATTTCAAAATGATACTAAATTTTGATTCAATAACCTCGCTGTCTTGCTCTAAAACATTAGCAACATTGGATAAAAATATATAAAGATATTTGCTCCTTAATTAAAAACTTTCAAGACATAAAACTCATTGTTGAAGATTTTACAAATCAATATCACCAATCTTATTAGTCTTCATGTTCACATAGCTAAGATTGGTTCTGGGCCGGTCCTTTACTGGAACAAGTAGCAAAACCCCGAAAACGACACCACGTACACGGACCACCCTACTCGAAGCATCGAATTACAAGAAATAATTAAACCAATGCAAACAAAAAGAGTATGGCACAGGCACAGCAACTGCTAGCTAGCTAGCTGCTGCATATGCTTCTGTTTGCTAGCTAACTCTTATCGACACATGAAACTTCGTGGAAACTTCCTAGTAACATGTATGTCATTAGCTATACCATCGACTTTGCCTATTATTTGGATGTACATTTACGTACATTACATCAAAACATCAAAAAATCAAAAACTCTTCATATAATTGAAGTCCAATTGTCCACGAGATACATATAACTTGCTAACTTGTCACTATAATTGCTTTATGAGCCCCATTATTCATAATTTAAATATAATATAATATTCAAAATTTAAGATAGAACCGTAAGATCCAAGTTAGAAATCTTAAAAAATGAAAAATAATCCTCCGATTTTTAGTTTTACGTAAAACTGTGTCCAAATTATCTTCCAAGATTTGGCCTGATAGCTAGTATTTTTCCATAGTATATATCCACTTGACTAGCTAAAAAAAATCTTGTAACAAACTTGTCGTCATGTAAATTACGATTATGAAATGATACAGTAAAATCTTAATGAAATTGATGGGATATGATGTAAAATTTACAAGCGAAGCTTCGCGGAAGCTGTGGTTAGGGCTGAGATCAACAGATGCATGTGACGTGGGTGGTCAGATTTTCTGATGCGGATATATAAATCCAGCTAGGGACCGGTGCAGTCACAGGATTAGTATCAAGTGGGGTGCTTTGTTTTCTTTTGGAGCGTAGTCATGATAGGAAGGAGCTGTTATTGGAATGTAGGGTTGGACGGTTAAGGAGTACTCAAGAAAAGTTTGGTGTATAGTATTTGATGATGACAACACTGAATACATTTTTTCTCTCTTTGCCTTTGATCCGATAGAATGGTGAGCTTACCTAAATTGGCTTTTCGGCAACATGGAAGGTAAAAGAACAAATAAATGTTTCGACCAATGTTTATTATCTGGATCAATTATTGAGATAATGAATTATTTTATTTTTACTATTTTCTCAATCAAACTTCTTTTAGACAAAGGAATGTGTATGATTGATGATTTTGACGAAAGTTAGTAATATATATAATTTGATGTCTTGAAAGAATATTACTAATTTTAATTTTCTTATTAAAATTTAATATGAGGATATTGTTTTTTTTTTTTTTTTTTTTTTGCTACCAAACATGTTGAGAGGATTACTCTACAGAAAATAATTAAAGAATTTCTTAAAAAAATAATAAATAAATCTTCAGATGTTAGAGCACCTAATTAAGAGCTATTTTATATATTGAAAATTTACCAAGGATAAATATCAAAAGCTAATAAAAGTCTTTATGGAGGAGCATGATTATTTCTTGAGGTGGAGAGGACCACCAACAAACGGAATCCAAAGACAAACCCAAGTTATTTGACTTACTATTATTGTCTTCACGAAAGATGTGATCAGAGAAATATAATCTCATGCTTTGAAGCTTTAATTTGCAATTAAGCCATTTATTTCCCATACACCGATCTATCAAATCGAAGGCAAAGAGAAAATTACGTCCCAGAAGATAAGGCATAATTGAAGAAGAATCACTTTCAACCCAAAGCCAGTGTCAATAACCTGTTTCAAACGCAAAATCTACTGCTATAAGAATTGGCTGAGACCCATCTAACTTATATACCACCCGTGGTTTGGCGCCCTTATGCATAAGTATAATTTTACACCTAGCTTAGTTAGATAAATTCTCATTTGATATATATAAATATACATACTTAATTAGTCAAACTAAGTTTTGATTCACATACCTCTAATATAATATAATGACTTTCATTCATGTAAATATAACAAATTTGAAAAAATAAACTAAAAATTTAAATAAGATTACTCGAACTTCTATGTATAGCAATATAACTATAATAATGTTTTTAAACATATTATATATGAGTTATTTTTCAGTATAAATGCTTGCACATTTTAAAATATACATTAATAATAACTAAACGAAAATTTGTAGCTCATACTAAGTTGTCTGAGTTTGTTTCAACAATCTACGTTGCGTTACGTTTGATTTCACAATTTATATATAAAAATATAAATATTTAAATCCAAAAAAATTTCATATATCTAATATTTTGAAAAAGTAAATAGACAACACAATAAATTAATAAAAAAAGAAATTAATTATTTGCACCAACCATAAAATAATTGAATACGTACCTCTACCAGAGAAATTGTCATAGAAAAATATAATTGGCAACTAACCTTTGCTTGAAAGAGAAACAATAAAAACCTGAGAGTTGACAAGAAAAATCAGCCACAAATTTGACAGTTTCGGACTAAAATATATATAGCTAGTCCTGACACTCTCGTCTCATTACAGTCATTTTCTGCTACTAAAATTATTGATCGAGCCAAAGGAAACTTCTTTCCAGTTTCCCTACTTGACATTTTGCGAGCTCGAAATCAACAAACTATTTCTGTTACTCTCATCACCACATGATCTCATGCTACGCCCCATGCATGCACGTACGTCCAAAAGAAGACACTCGAAAGTCGAAACTACTGCCTACAAATCTTACACGTGTCACTTGTCTACCAAAACAATGTGTCCCTAATAAATCATGTGGTCTAAGCGACAAAGATGAGGGCTCCATAATGGAGACTAGATCTGGTTAAAACAGAAGTATGAAAATTAGATTTGGTCTCCATTAATGGAAATCGGACTTCCAGATGAATATGAGGTTTTTATCTTCTCCATAGAGACAATCTTCATTATTAGAGATTAGACTTTATGAAACTCTTGTCTCTATCGATCTCGTCTCCATGGAGATTAGACTTGGTCTCAATTAATGGTAAATGAGATTTGTGTCAATTAACTATAAAGTTGTATATACAAGTGAAAATATAAATCTCAAATAGATTGTGTGTGAAATTTGTTTAATTTTTAAATTATTTTATTTAATTTTTAAATTTTATTTATTATTAATTTTTTTCTCTCTTTTAATTTTTAAATTTTCACAATATTTAATTATAATTTTGTTTACGTTTTACTATTAAAAATTTTATCATATAAATTAAATTGATATGTTTATAATAATTTAGTGGTTATAAAAATTAAATAAAAATATAAAAGCTAAACTAAAATTTATATATAAAAATTTAGAAAAAAAAAAAAAAGTGGACACTTGTCTCTCCATAAAGGTGAAACTGTAGCCACAGTCGCATTTGGCTAGCATTCCTCTTTTTATGTGTACACACTAGGAATTCTAGCCATTGTGACTAACACACTGTGTCCTTAAATAATTTTTTTTTTCAAATTTTATGTATAATTTTATTTTAGTCTTTATATGAATTTTTTTTATAATTATTAAATTATTATAAATGCAATAAAAATTTTAATAGTAAAATGTAAATAAAATCACAATTAATTATTATTAAAATTTCAAAATTAAAAGTAAGAAAATTTTTGATAATAATTAAAATTTAAAAATTAAAAATAATAATTGAATAAATTTTACATACAATCTATCGAGATTTGTCTTTTCACTTGTATATATAACTTTATGGTCAATTGACACAAACATTCCTCACCGTTAATCAACTCCAGTTAGTTTTAACTATTAAAAGAATGAGATCTCCACCCTTTTTTTTCTATATCTTTTTTTGAAAAGTGATGGGATCTCCACCTTCATCTCTAACAACGGAAATCGTCTTCATGAAGATAATGGAGACATCATCTTTATCTAAAGGTCTGATCTCTATACTTCTGTTTTGACCAGATCTAATCTCCATTATGGAGTCATCGTCTCAGTCGATCTCGTTTCCATAAAAATCAGATTTGGTCTCCATAAATGGTGAGGAAGATTTGTCAATTGACCATAAGGTTGTATATACAAGTGAAAAGATAAATCTCAGATTGATTGTGTGTGAAATTTGTTCAATTTTTAAATTATTTTGTTTAATTTTTAAATTTTAATTATTATTAATTTTTTTTTACTTTTAATTTTTAATAATAATAAATTGAGATTTCATTTACGTTTTATCATTCAAAATTTTACCGTATGAACTAAATTGATATATTTATAATTATTTAGTGATTATAAAAATTAAATATACATATAAGGACTAAAATAAAATTATACATAAAATTTGAAAGAAAATTAGTTGATGACATGTGTTGCTCCGTAAAGAGCGACTACCAAACACAATCCTCTAGGTGACCGTGGCTAATATTCTCGATATATATATATATATACACCCATGTCCTTATCAAACATACATGCCTTCGTTACAAACATGGCGGCAGTTTGGCTTTCTCACAATTCTCGGTCTACTTAATGAAGAAAATGTTAAAACCAATAATACTAAACGAAAGCGAAAGTAGTTAACCACGTTTCATTTTAAATATAAATTTCTCTGTTTAAAATCAATAAATAAATAATATTAGTGCAAATTTTGTTAGTTTATTAATTTTTCTCAAATTCAAAATCACAAATATATATATATATGTTGAAATGATACTTAGTTATTTTAGGAGTCCCACATTGATTAAGTATGTATGGTGGGTTTGGTTTTTTAGGCTATAAATAAGTCAATTTCCATGCCAAATGAATTATCCCAAAATTATATATTTCTTCCTCTCTTGTAAAGGGTGATTGCTAAGTTCAATCTTGCCCAAGTTGTAATTTGGAGTTCATCTAATTTTGAAGATAGTGGAAGTGGTCAGCGGCGCCCGAGGACGTAGGTAACATTTGTACCGAACCTCGTAAATTTCTGGTGTTCTTTATTTTTCTGCTTTTGTATATTTTGTTTATTATCTGTTTCGGTTTCTTTCAATATTATTTTGTCGGGTTTGTTTGGAGTTCTATTCGCTGGTATTTGTGAATAGTAACTATTTCGGATAGGGAAAATATACCCGATTTTCCCAACAATTGGTATCAGAGACACGGTTGTGTTTTAAGCTGCTGAAGGTGTCAGATTCTCTAGAAAATTCTTAGTATGCTCTGTGGTTGCAGTATTGTCTGATCTTCCACATCAGAAAAGAATTGTTCTTGAGTTTGCTGACTTGGTGGTTGCTGAAAGTCAGTGTGGTGGTGTGGAAAGTGCATGTCTAGGCAAGGTCTGGCTAAGGAAAGACTTGGTACTTAAGAGTGTCCGTTGTGACCCACCTCTCTTTCCTGGGACGTTACCTGGTGCACCATTCACGACTACATACACTATTTCAGTATACGGGTACTGTTTATAAATACAGTACTGTTGCAGTTTTTGAGTTTAGCAGCTTAAAGAAATGGCGGAAGAAAAGTCTACCTTATTCAAAGGCCAGTCATCCTCCCAGCCATCCACGTCATCTATACTGGGCAGGACATCTGTAATGAAAATAAAGTTTGAGGTAGAAAAGTTTGATGGAACCGGCCATTTCGGTATGTGGCAAGGCGAAGTTCTAGATGTTCTCTTTCAGCAAGGTCTAGACATCGCCATTGAAGAAGAGAAACCAGAAGGAGCAGATGAAACTGAGTGGAAAAATATCAACCGCTTAGCATGTGGTACAATTCGTTCGTGTCTCTCAAGAGAACAGAAGTATACGTTCATGAAGGAGACATCTGCAAGTAAGTTGTGGAAGGCGTTGGAGAACAAGTTCATGAAGAAGAGCGGCCAGAATCGCCTCTATTTGAAGAAGAAATTGTTCCGATTTGATTACCTTCCTGGTACCACGATAAACGACCACATTACTGCTTTCAATCAGTTAGTAGCAGATTTGTTAAATTTGGATGAAACCTTCAAGGATGAAGATTTGGCTTTAATGTTGTTAGCCTCCCTTCCTGATGAGTTCGATCACCTTATTACAAGCTTACTAATTGGGAAGGATAAAGTGTCATTTGATGAAGTCTGCACTGCCTTGTATAGCCATGAAATTAGAAAGAAAGATAAAAAAGAAAGCAGGAATGAAGCAGCAGAGACACTGACAGTAAGAGGGCGTTCACAAAAATAACAAAAAGGAAAGAGAGGAAGATCTCACTCAAAAGGAAGACTTGGTAAAGATGAATGTGCCTTTTGTCACGAAAAAGGCCATTGGAAGAAAGACTGTCCGAAGCTGCAGAAGAAAGGAAAAGCTGTATCGTCTGGTGCATGTGTAGCCGAAAGCAGTGACGATTTAGATTTTGCACTGGTTGGATCATCAACAGCATCCCATCCTGATGATTAGATTTTGGATTCAGCATGTATCTTCCACATGACTCCTAATAGGGAGTGGTTCTTGTTGAAGTATAAACTTGTTTTAGGCCCAAACCATTTGAAGGCCCGAACTATTATGGGAGCCCAAACCCAAGCCCAAATAAATTAGAGTCCAAGTCCATAAATAAGGTCCAAGCCCTTTATCTAGAATTCTCTAGGGTTTGGTAATTAGGCATAAAAATCATGTGGTCAATTGGAAGAATGTGGAAGGATGTAGAAGGATGAGGTGTATGGTTATTATAATTTTGGATTAGTTTATTTGTGTGGTCTAAAATGATTTGTAAGTAGTATAAATACCCCCTCCCCATTTTGGTTTAGGCATCAAGAATAAGCAAAGCTTCTAAGTGAGTGAAGAAGAAGTAAAGAGTGAGTGAGTTCTTGAGTGAGAGTGTTCTTGTAATATTTGTTTTGAGTTTAAATAAAAGTTTTTTGAGTGTTTTATTTCCAACAGTTCTCTACCCTTGAAGAACTAAATGGTGGAGATGTTTTTATGGGCAATGATAGTCCATGCAAAATTTTGGGGATTGGTACAATTCGACTGAGGAATCAAGATAGCTCAACCAGAGTTCTGACGGACGTTCGTTATGTTCCAGATATGAAGAAGAATCTCATCTCTTTGGGAGTCTTAGAATCTAAAGGCTTCACTGTGACTATACAGAATGGGATATTGAAAGTTACTTCTGGAGCACTTGTGGCAATGAAAGGCGTTCAGAAGAATAGCTTGTACTACTACCTTGGTAGTACAGTTATTGGGACAGCAGCAGCAGCAGTCTCTGAAAAGGAGAAAGATTCAAAAATTACCAAGCTGTGGCATATGCGTTTGGGACATGCTGGTGAAAAGGTTTTGCAAATACTGGTGAAGCAAGGCTTATTGAAAGGTGCAAGAACCGGCAAGTTGGATTTCTGTGAGCATTGTGTTTTGGGGAAACAGAAAAGAGTGAGCTTTGGCACCGCACTCCATAATACGAAAGGTATCTTGGATTATGTTCATACTGATGTATGGGGACCAACAAGGACTCCGTCTATGAGTGGCAAACATTATTTTGTCACATTTGTTGACGACTTCTCAAGAAGAGTTTGGGTGTATCTCATGAAGCAGAAGAATGAAGTGCTAGAAATTTTTCTCAAGTGGAAAAAGATGATTGAGACTCAGACCGGTAGAAAGATCAAGCGACTGAGGTCTGATAATGGGACTGAGTACACAAATGACCCATTTATGAGAGTTTGTGAAGATGAAGGCATTGTGCGACATTTCACGGTTCGAAAAACACCACAACAGAACGGAGTTGCAGAACGTATGAATCGAACTTTGCTAGAGAAGGTTCGGTGTATGTTGTCCAATGCTGGGTTGGGCAAGCAATTTTGGGGTGAGGCTGTGACGTATGCGTGTCATCTCATCAACCGTCTACCATCGTCTGCACTTGAAGGCAAAACACCTATGGAGGTATGGTCTGGAAAACCTGTAACTGACTATGATTCCTTACATGTGTTTGGTTCCGCTGCATACTACCATGTTACGGAATCGAAGTTGGATCCAAGAGCCAAGAAAGCTACTTTTATGGGGATCGCATCTGGTTCTAAGGGATATCGTTTGTGGTGTCCTGAAACAAGAAAGTTAGTCATCAGCAGGGATGTTACCTTTGATGAATCTGCCATGTTGAGCAAGGTAACTGAGAAGACCGATGGAACTTCGCAGCAGGTGGAGCAAACTCCGAAGCAGGTGGAGTTTGAAAGTAGAATCATTGAACCAGTTGATGAAAGTAAAACAGAAGTTGATTCTCCGTTGGCAGAAGACGAATCAGAAAAAGAAGAGGTTTTAACCCAAGAACCTCTACAGCAACAAGAAAGTATTGCAGTTGATAGGCCACGACGACAGAATGTCAAGATCCCTGCTCGATACCAGGATATAGAAAACTTACCTACTCAGTTTAAAAATACGGTGGCCTATGCACTTTCAATTGTAGATGATGATGTTCCTTCCACATATAAAGAAGCGATCAGAAGTTTCGAAGTTGAAAAGTGGAAGGAAGCCATGGATGAAGAGATGAAATCTCTTCAGAAGAATAATACGTGGCAATTGGCAAAACTACCTAAAGGCAAGAAGGCAATTGGATGCAAATGGGTCTATGCAAAGAAAGAAGGATTTCCTGAAAAAGATGGTGTTCGCTACAAGGCAAGGTTGGTAGCTAAGGGCTACGCTCAGAAGGAGGGAATTGACTATAATGAGGTATTTTCTCCAGTTGTGAAACATTCCTCCATTAGAATTTTGTTGGCCTTGGTAGCACAATTGAATTTGGAACTAGTTCAACTGGATGTGAAGACCGCGTTTTTACACGGTAACTTGGAGGAGGAAATCTATGTGTCTCAGCCTGAAGGTTTCGAGGTTGCTGGTAAAGAGAATTGGGTTTGTAAGCTGAACAAATCGTTGTATGGATTGAAGCAATCTCCGAGGCAGTGGTACAAACGATTTGATCAGTTTATACTGCAGCAAAAGTACACCAAAAGCCCACATGATCATTGTGTGTATTTTCGTAAGCTACAAGATGATTCTTTCATCTATCTCCTATTGTATGTTGATGATATGCTGATTGCATCAAAGCGCCAAGTAGAGATTGAAAGGTTAAAGGCTCAATTGCATCAGGAGTTCGAGATGAAAGATCTGGGAGAAGCCAAGAAGATTCTCGGCATGGAGATAAACAGAGACAAGAAGAAAAGCAAGCTTTGTTTGACACAGAGTCAATATTTGAAAAAGGTGCTACAACGTTTTGGTATGAACGAACAGAAAAAACCTGTAAGTACCTCACTTGCTCCTCATTTCAAGCTTAGTGCTCAATTATCTCCTAAGAATGATGAAGAACGAGAATACATGGCAAAAGTTCCGTATGCTAATGCGGTTAGTAGCTTGATGTATGCAATGGTGTGTACGAGGCCTGACATTTCACATGCAGTTGGAGCTGTGAGCAGATATATGCATGATCCTGGTAAGGGACATTGGCTAGCTGTGAAATGGATTCTACGGTACATTCAAAATACTGTAGATGTTGGTTTAGTATTTGAGCAGGATGATATAGTTGGTCAAGGTGCTATTGGATATTGTGATTCTGACTACGCGGGAGATTTAGACAAGCGTCGGTCAACTACTGGTTATGTATTCACTCTTGCTAGAGCGCCAGTCAGTTGGAAGTCTACCTTGCAGTCTACGGTTGCTTTGTCTACTACAGAGGCAGAGTATATGGCAGTCACAGAGGCTGTGAAGGAAGCAATTTGGTTACAAGGTTTGCTTGAAGATTTGGGAATTGGTCAAAAGCACATCAAGGTGTATTGTGACAATCAGAGTGCTATTCATTTAGCAAAGAACCAAGTCTATCATGCACGTACAAAGCACATCGACGTTCGTTATCATTTTGTGCGAGAGATTATCGAAGAAGGTGGAGTGCAAATTTAGAAGATCCACACTGCAGAGAATCCCGCAGATATGATGACCAAGGTGGTAACAGCAATCAAGTTCAAACATTGTTTGAGCTTGATTAACATCCTGCAGATTTGAGCTGGCGTTGGCGTCGCTGATCTAGAGATTGAAGAAATTGTTCGAAGATCACTAAGTATCAAGGTGGAGATTTGTTGAAATGATACTTAGTTATTTTAGGAGTCCCACATTGATTAAGTATGTATGGTGGGTTTGGTTTTTTAGGCTATAAATAAGCCAATTTCCATGCCAAATGAATCATCCCAAAATTATATATTTCTTCCTCTCTTGTAAAGGGTGATTGCTAAGTTCAATCTTGCCCAAGTTGTAATTTGGAGTTCATCCAATTTTGAAGATAGTGGAAGTGGTCAGCAGCGCCCGAGAACGTAGGTAACATTTGTACCGAACCTCGTAAATTTCTGGTGTTCTTTATTTTTCTGCTTTTGTATATTTTGTTTATTATCTGTTTCGGTTTCTTTCAATATTATTTTGTCGGGTTTATTTGGAGTTCTATTCGCTGGTATTTGTGAATAGTAACTATTTCGGATAGGGAAAATATACCCGATTTTCCCAACAATATATATATCAGAATTCAGAACACTTCAATCTTCTTAGTATATTATAATAATTATAAGTACATTTCAATTCAAATCCTTGGATCAATTAGATTAAATTTTTTTTTTTTTTTTGCACATTGTAGTCCTCAGAAATCGCTCGGGGACACGGGGCACTACAACCTGCAAAGAGAGAACACACGTGACCCGCAGGACGTTTGGGACACCGGGGTGGTGCCGGCCAAAGTCACTCCGACGGTCAAGTTAGCGAGTGCTAGTAAAAGTGTAATGTTTGTAAATGGATATGAGTAAGGAATACTTCCTGCTATCTTCACAGTTAGGGTTTTTCTGATCAAAGGGGGGTGTAAGGTTGGAGGGTGATCGGAGAAGTTCAACAATGGCCGTAGGGTGTGGCTTTTTCTTAGTAATTTCCTTATCTTAGTTTTTCGGCCGTGCCTTTTTTATGAGGGATTATCTTCCTCTTTATAGGAGACTGATGCTTCTTCTTTTTGAGGGATCTCATCATTCTCTCTTATCTGTCTTCCACCAAGAAAGCATCCGGGTGCTTCTTTTGATTGGGCTGCCATCAAGTGTCATTATGACTTTGTAGGACCTGTTTCAAAGTAGATCACGATCTGGTCTCCCTCGGAGCGACGGAGATGCTATGTCGTACGACATGTAGGTTTCTTATCAATCTGGACCATGATTGGGTGATGTAGCACGGTCGTACTACATAAATGCTTCATGTCGTGCGACATAGTCTTCGGACTAATACGTCGTCGTACTACATGAGTGCTTCATGTCGTGTGACAAGATCTTTGAACTAGTACGTCGTCGTACTACATGAGTGCTTCATGTCGTGCGACAAGATCTTCGAACTAGTACGTCTATATGATGGTGCTTCATGTCGTGCGACTTGATCTTCATGCTGAGCCACCGTCGTACTACATGAGAGTGTAGTCCCACTTTTAGCTATGGGTTTTGTCTTTGGGCTATACTTTGGGCCAGACATATTTTGGCTACTACAGTTTGCCCCCAAACGCATTGGATTTAAAAAAAGCCAAGGGGTTTGTGTCGTACAACATGTAGACATGGATATGTATATGTGAATTCTAAGGCTGGTTCGACATTGTCGCACGACTCTGTCCTTCTGAGAGAGTGTATCAGTGTTTGTGAGTGGATGACAACGCGTAAGTTCTGCCATTTGTCGTGCGACAATGTCACTTAGAGAAGGGGCGGTTGGTCTTCAAATGACTTCTCGATATCCGTGTCGAAATAAATGCAGTCTTTATGGGCAGCGTGCATGCCTGGCTCATGATAGGTTATGGGAGTATGTGTCCAATGAGAAGCTGACACGTCAGCAATGCTTTCTTTTAATTGCCGCCCTTTCCTTTTCTTCTTCATTTTCAATTTCTAGCTTTCTCTCTCATTTTCTTTCTCTCTCTAGGAACCAGTCGCCTGTGCAAGCTCCTCCGGTGTTTTTTGATCGTTTTTTCGACATTTTTCACGCGTATTCCGGCGAAGTAGTGGTTATTTTGCTCCATTTGGTAAGTTTTTCTTGTTTTTGCAATATTTGATGTCTCTTTTTTGCGTTTATCGTTTTCTGGGTATTTTTTCGTGTTTCTTCAAATAGTTCTTGAGAAGAGTTTTAAAAAATATGGTTTTAGATCCAAAAAATAGAGCTTAGGTCAATATACAACCTGTTTGTAGAGTCTAGGTCGCACGACGGTAGCCAAGACGTATAGGTCGCACGACCTTCTTAACAGTCTTGGGAGCTGATACTAGGTCGTGTAAGGTCTTTGGTTTAGGTTATAAATTACTAACCGTGGCTACTATCGTTCGACTTGTAGGTCTTGATGTCGAGTCGAGGTGACGAGAGTCGTCCCAGTACCTCTAGGCGCGGATACGACGATCCCATAGATCTGTCGTACGACTCGTGGGGAGAGTCAGAGGCAGCGAGTGCTGAGGTGACAGTGGCGTCGTACGACACTGTGACTGTCTCTTTCGCGGGTACATCACGCGTGGCGGATGACATTCCCATGGGGATTCCATTAGTCGAACTACCGGGCGACGCAGCTGGCCCATGTCCAATGGGACCTAGTAGGCCGCTGGGTTTGCTATTAAATAACCCAGCAAGCGTGCTAACTGAGGACGACATCATGCGCCTTCGGTTTAGCTACGGCATACCTGATGGTGTCGCACTGAGGGCGCCGTATAAGGAGGAGAGGCCAGCTTGGGACATCCCAGGATGGACCTGCCTGTACGAGTTTCCGTTCCAGCGGGTAGGATTCAGGTTGCCCATAGTTGGGCTACTGAGGAAGGTGCTCGATCACTTCGAGCTTGCCCCAGGGCAGTTGATGCCCAACAGCTGGAGGATCCTGCTGGCGCTAGATCTGTTGTGTACGAGGGAAGGGATAGTCTTCGAGCTCCCTGACCTTTTCTACTCGTACACCGTGCGGGAGCACGACACAGAAAAGGGTCGTTACAACTTGAACCTGCGACCCAACAGAACACACCTGATCACGGAGCTGACGACGAATGACAGGCTGTGGAAGGACAGGTATTTCTTTACGAGGGGCCTGCTTGTCGATTGGCCTCTCGGGGATACCGTCGTTCGTGCGACCTGGTCTAAGGCTGGTGGGTATTTATTTTAGTAGCGTCGTGCGACTGTATTTGCTATTGTTTTCATTAACTCCTTTTATTTGTCTTTGTAGTGAACACAGGAGCGCATTAAGCTGTTGTTGGGTTGACGTGCGTGACGCGTACAGAGAAGGTGCTGTCGTACGACGTCAAGGAGAGGAGTTGGAGGAGTATTTTGGCGGAGGAAAATCTGCGGCCGAGTCACCTCTGGAAGTTTAGCGTAATAAACGAGCCAGGTACCCCCTACCCCGCCTTCAAAAATTTAGTGGAGTTTGTCAGAGTCAGGCATTGTGTCGAGCGACTGTACGGCACACGATTTCTGACTCCCATCTCATACGTCGAGCGACGATTTGCAGTTGACATCATGGCTGGAGAGATTGCCGCGCCTGCTGCTGACGACGCCATGAGGAGACTGAGGGAGAAGAGGAAGGGGAAGAAAAAGGCTGAGTCGAGCGACCAAGCGGCCTCCACTCCTCCACCTCCTCCATCTAGTCGAACCAAGGCCTCCCAAGATGCTTCTTCTGCTGGGAAGAAAAGGAGGAGGGAGGATTCGACATCGGCTGTCGATGCGTCGGTCGACCTGGTCTTCCCGCAGGATGCCTCTGCGTATTCTGATGTTGGGTCGATCCTTCCACTGGTCGAACGGATGTTGCTGCCTGAGGATAAGAGTCGTCTCAGGGAGATGGGTCTTTCCCAAGCTGCCGACTGGGGCCTAGGCCACCTCTTCCAGGTATGGTCGTACGACTGATGCCTCTTGTATTTTAATTTTTGCATTTTTTAGATTTGTTCTAACTTGTTTTACTTATTTTTTGTAGGCTCTCCAGTCGCACGTGCACTTAAAAGAAGAACTTGGCTCTGCCCTCAAGAAGGTAAAAGAGCTGAAGTTGAGCAACCAAAGTTTGAAGCAGGAGAATGACAACTTAAAAGCTTCAAACTTGGAAGCAAAAAAGACAGCTCTTGAGGCGTCGGGTCGTGCAGTTGAGGCCACACTTGAGCTGAATAAATTGAAGTCGACTGTCGACTCGCTACAAGCCAAGCTGAAGGCCAAGGAGGCTGACTACGACGCTTTGTACGACAAGGCGGAGGACAATGTTCTTAATGCTGTCATCAAGACCCGTGCAGACCTGATGAGGGAGTATCGAGACGGTCGTGCGATGGAGTGGAAGGTTGAGAACTGGATCGCTGATCACGAGGAGCTGACGCGTTCTGATGATGAAGCTGACGCGAAAGATGCGGGAGATACAGCTGTCCTTCCTCCTCCAGAAGGCTTGGCAGTCGTGGCTTTGGCTGCTCAGCCTGCTGGAGAGTCTGATGGTTTTGCCCCATAAGGGGTTGTAACTTTTGTACTTTTAATTTTTATATTTTGTTAAATGATTTCGTTTTAATATATATTTTAATTTTGGAATTTGTCTTCGTGTATGACTATATTCTTTTAAAATTATACGATGGTGGTGTGACTATATTTTGCCTTTGCGTCTACGTCCTTGAGTGTTGGTCGTACGGCCATGGGAGATGGTGACCTTTTTTAGAGTATGTCATGGTTCGTGACCTTGAATGTGGGTCGTGTGACCGTTTTGCAGATGGAGAGTCCATGACCTTGAATGCGGGTCATGTGATCGTGTGGAGATGGAGAGTCCATGACCTTGAATGCGGGTTATGTGATCGTGTGGAGATGGAGAGTCCATGACCTTGAATGCGGGTCATGTGATCGTGTGGAGATGGAGAGTCCAGGACCTTGAATGCGGGTCATGTGATCGTGTGGAGATGGAGAGTCCATGTGATCGTGTGGAGATGGAGAGTCCATGACCTTGAATGCGGGTTATGTGATCGTGTGGAGATGGAGAGTCCATGACCTTGAATGCGGGTCATGTGATCGTGTGGAGATGGAGAGTCCATGACCTTGAATGCAGGTCATGTGATCGTGTGGAGATGGAGAGTCCATGACCTTGAATGCGGGTCATGTGATCGTGTGGAGATGGAGAGTCTATGACCTTGAATGCGGTTCATGTGATCGTGTGGAGATGGAGAGTCCATGACCTTGAATGCGGGTCATGTGATCGTGTGGAGATGGAGACCGTGAATGTAGGTCGCGGTCCATGACCTTGAGTGCGGGTCGTGTGACCGAGTTTTGTTGTAGATTTTGTTGTTTATGATATTGAATTGCCCCAGTTGGAGTGTGTAACTGCTCAGTTGCACACTACAACTTTTGATGTAGTTTAAGATAGACTGTGCAATGTTGATGTAGAGTGGTAAAATTCGAAATATATTTCTAAAACTGATATTGTTTTAGATGGCATGCGTTCCAACTGTTGCCGATTTCCATGCCATCTGTACATTGTAGTTTATAGGCTCCATGTCCAAATGCACTGGTGATTTGATATGGTCCCTCCCATGTAGGGCCGAGTTTGCCTGCTCCTTTTTCTTTCGTATTTTGGAAGACACGGCGAAGGACCCAATCTCCAATACGGAATGACTTAAGTCGAATGTTTCTGTTATAATGGCGGGCGACTCTTTGTTGGTATACGGCCAGTCTGATTGCGGCCTTGTCGCGACGCTCGTCAATTGTGTCAAGTTCGCTCAGCAACTCTCTGTTGTTCGTTTCTTCTGTTGCGTGTCGTATCCTATAAGAAGGGTAGTCAGCCTCTGTTGCTATGACGGCCTCTGAGCCGTAAGATAGAGAGAATGGTGTTTCGCCCGTGGACGTCCTGACCGTCGTGCGGTAAGACCATAGCACACCTTGTAACTCGTCGGCCCACTTCCCTTTGTATTGGTCAAGTCGCTTCTTAAGGGTGGACATAATTGTCTTATTAGTGGATTCTGCTTGTCCGTTAGCTTGAGGGTATCTTGGGCTTGAATAACTTAGTTTGATGCTCCATTTGTCGCAGAAGTCTTGGAAATCGTACGAAATGAATTGTGAGCCATTGTCGGTGATTATTTCCTTTGGAACTCCGTAGCGGCATATGACATTCTTCCAAATGAAGCTTTTGACCTCAGAGTCTTTGATTCTCACGTATGACTCGGCTTCAACCCACTTTGTAAAGTAGTCGGTCACGGCTAACATGTAGACCTTGCCCCCTGTAGCGATGGGCAACTTCCCTACTATGTCCATGCCCCACTTCATGAAGGGCCATGGTGCTGAAATGGGGTGGAGTCTTTCCGGGTGTTGATGTGAAATGTGGGCGAAGCGTTGGCATGAGTCGCACCTTTTGACGAGGTCGTGCGACTCGGACCACATTGTGGGCCAGTAGTACCCGGCTGTGATTGCTCTATTGGCCAGGCTTCTCCTGGCCGAGTGATTCCCGCATTGCCCCTCGTGTAAGTCCTTGAGTACTTGCTGAGCTTCGACTGGGTCGAGACATTTGAGGTAGGGCCCGGAGTAGGATCGCTTGTAGAGTTGACCCTCTATTATAGAAAATCGGGCGCCCTTGATCTTAATTCTTCGTGCTTCTACTTTGTCAGATGGGAGGGCGTCGTCTCTCAAGTAGTCGTAAATCGGGGTGACCCAAGTTGGCTCGTCCGAAATTAGTTTGATTTCGAGCTTTGTTGGCTTCCATACAGTTGGCCATTGGACAAACACCATGGGGATGGTTCGTTCAATCGTGGTATCTAGTGCGGACCCAAGATTGGCGAGTGCATCAGCATGTGCGTTTGCAGATCTTGGTATTTGCTCGATGTCGAATGACTCGAATGAAGCTAGTAGCTCCTTTGCCAAGATTAAGTAGGCCGACATTTTCAAGTCCCGAGCTTGATAGGACCTTTGCAATTGTTTCACAATTAATTGGGAGTCACTGCGTACCTTTATTCGCTCGACGCGTAAGTCTTTTGCCAAGGTGAGCCCGGCTATGAGGGCTTTGTACTCGGCTTCGTTGTTGGTGGTCTTGAATCCACATCGGATGGATCTCTCGACGATGTGCCCCGCAGGGGAGGCAAGTACTATTCCTAACCCGCTGCCTCTAGCGTTACTTGATCCGTCAACTGCTAAACTCCACTCCTCCCTTGGTGTGTCGTGCGACATGGTGCAAAGTTCTTCCTCTGCTCGTTGTAGAATCCCGGGCGTGAAGTCTGCAATGAAATCTGCCAGTACTTGCGACTTGATCGCCGTGCGAGGTTGGTAGTTGACGTCGTACTCGTTCAGCTCCACGGCCCATTTCACTAGGCGGCCGGATAGTTCGGGTTTATGTAGGACACTTTTCAAGGGGAATGCAGTGAGTACACTAATAGTGTGGCATTGGAAGTACGGCCTTAATTTCCTTGCGGCTGTGACTAGTGCGAGGGCCAATTTCTCAAGTTGGGTGTACCTTGTCTCTGCGTCGAGTAGGGTCTTGCTGATGTAGTATACGGGGAGTTGTTTGCCATCCTCCTCTCTTATTAGTACCGCGCTAACCGCCGTTTCGGATACAGCGAGGTAGAGCAGGAGGGTCTCTCCTTCTTTAGGTTTGGACAGGAGAGGCGGGTTTGCTAGATATCTTTTTATATTTTGGAAGGCGTCCTCGCTTGTTTGATTCCAATCGAATGACTTGCTCTTTCTTAGAGCATCGAAGAAAGGCTTACATTTTTCGGACGATTTTGAAATGAATCGGTTGAGGGCCGCGAGCCGTCCGGTTAGCTTTTGTACGTCTTTGATACTTTTGGGGGACCTTAGATCCATGATGGATCGGAGTTGATCCGTGTTGGCCTCGACGCCCCTCTTGGTTACTAAATAGCCAAGGAACTTCCCTGATGAAACTCCGAAGGAACATTTGGTTGGATTAAGCTTCATCCCGTACTTGTCAATGATGTCGAACGACAGTCAGAGGTGGTCGAGGTGTTGGTCTGCTACTAATGATTTTACCAGCATGTCGTCGATATAGACCTCCATAGTCTGTCCAAGCATGGTTGCGAACATTTTGTTGACTAATCTTTGGTAGGTTGCCCCAGCGTTCTTGAGGCCGAACGGCATCACTTTGTAGCAAAAAATGCCGCGCTCCGTGATGAAGGAAGTCTTCTCTTGGTCGTCCGGATGCATAAGGATTTGGTTGTAACCGGAGAATGCATCCATGAAGCTTAATAGTTCGTGGCCTGCTGTAGCGTCCACCATCATGTCGATGTGTGGAAGAGGGAAGGAATCTTTTGGACAAGCTTTGTTGAGGTCTGTGAAGTCGATGCAAACTCGCCACTTCCCATTCTTTTTCTTCACTACTACTACGTTTGCGAGCCACTCTGGGTAATTTACTTCTCTCACCGAGCCAATGTCAATTAGCTTTTGGATTTCTTCATTTATAACTTTGTTGCGCTCGGGCGCGAACTTCCTTCTTTTTTGTTTCACAGGTGGGTGATTCGGGTCTACTTGCAACCTATGCACTAGGACTTCCGGGCTAATGCCGATCATGTCTGCGTGCGACCATGCGAAGCTGTCGTGTCATGCTGTCAAGAAGCTGAGTAGCTTTGCCTGGATATTTTGTGGAAGGCGGGATCCGATACTAACTTTGTGGTCTGGGAAATTTGGATGTATGGACACTTCGTCGAGTTCTTCCATATCTGGTCCGTCTTTGTTGGTGGTCGAGGTGTTCTCACTCTGTAATTGCTATAAGTCGGACGGCCTGCCTTTAAGAGTGTTCTGGTAGCAGTCACGCGAGGTCTTTTGCTGCCCTCGGATCTCGTGGACTCCCCACCTGGTAGGGAAACGGATGACCTGATGATACGTTGAGGGGACTGCCCTCATCTCATGAATCCACGGGCGACCCATGATTATGTTGTAGGACGACGGACAGTCCAAGAGGAGGAAACAAGTGTTCAAGTTGACACCTTCCGCGTAAACGGGAAGGGTGATCTCTCCCAGAGTGTTCTTGTGTTCTCCACTAAATCCTACGAGCATTGTGGAGCGACGTACGATGTTACACTTATCAATATGCATCTCTTTTAGTGCGCCGAGGAAGAGTACATTTGTTGAGCTTCCATTGTCCACTAGGATCCGTCTGATCAAACAATTGGCCACCGTCAGTGAGATGACTAGTGCGTCGTGGTGGGGATTGAATAAGTCCATATGCTCATCGCTGCTGAAACTGATTGGATAGTTATACGTAGGATCTGCCGTACGAGTTCGTTGGACGTCCGTACGACCGGCTTGCCGCGAGTGGCGCTTTGCCTCCGAGTAGGTTACTCCATTCACTTCTGATCCGCCAGAGATGACATTCACGGTTCTCTCATGTTTGGGAGGCTCCGGTGGAGGGACTGAAACAATATCGCGCGACCTATCTTTGTTCACCAAAGTCTGCTTACCCCTGTCAGTCATGAATTCTTTAAGGTGACCCTTCTTGAGTAGTTCGGCCACCTCCAATCGTAGTGCCACACAATACTCAGTTCGATGGCCGTGGTCGCCGTGAAATTCGCACCATTTGGAGTTGTCTCTTTGATCAGGCGGGCTCATCATCTTATCTGGCCACCGAACTGATCTACCCAATCCTTTGAGTATGGCGACTACCTCTGCCGGCCTGATGTTCAAATTATATTCTGGCGTTATATTCTTTGGTCGGATGAACGGCCTTGGTGGTCTGTCGTCGCGCCGTCGCTCGTACCTCATATGGCCGTCCCTTCGGGGTATTGTTGGGTATGGCCCGCTACGTCGGTTGATGATTCGTGGTTCGACCATCCTCTCCGACTTATCTTCCTTGTAGTTCGCTCTATTAGGTTTGTAGTTTACTTCGTCTTCTTCCCATTTTATCTGTGCCCATGCCTTGGCTAGGACGTCTTCCATGGTTTTACAAGGGTACTTGGTGAGCTCCTTGTATAGGTCGGAATCATAGAGCAGACCCTTGCGGAAGGCTGATACGGCTGTCGCCTGGTTGCAATGAGGGATGGACACTTTTTCATGGTTGAAACGGCCAACAAAGTCACGTAGGCGTTCATTCCTCCTTTGGCTGACTGTGTAAAGGTCGTCGGATTGTTTTTCTAACTTCCGACTACTAGCGAACTGCTCTACGAAGGTGTCAGTGAGTTGAGCAAAAGAGTTGATGGAAACATTGGGAAGGTTGGTGTACCATTGTAGGGCAGGTCCTACGAGGCTTGAACCGAAACCTTTGCACATACATGCTTCCCTAAGGTCACGCGGGATGGCGGCTGTGAACATCCGTTGTCGATACTGCGCAATGTGGTCGTCGGGATCCGTCGTACCGTCGTACTGCTTCATACCTGGAAAGTTGAACTTCCTTGGCATCTCCACCAATGCTATTGTGTCGACGAAGGGAGAGTCGGCAAAACTATTGGCCGCACTTTTCTTTATAGGAGTGGGCATTCCCGGAATGCGTTGGATGAGTGCTTCCATCTCTGTGAACCTTCGTGCCAAGTCTCGGTTGGCCAAGGTCGGCTCGGCGCTCACTCGGTTTGGGTCTGACGGCGCTGAATGCGAAGGGCCGGATGACGTTCCTTGTAGCGGGATGGTTGGTTGGGTTGAGCCGACGTTGCCATTGGGAGTGGATATAGGTGGCACTCCTTGTGTAGCTCTTGCCACGTCGTCTGATCGATGTCCTCCCATCCCATTTGGTATATTCTCTGCCGTATGTCGTGCGACGATATGGGGTCCACTCGTAACTCGAATGTTGGGCTCTGAGCCTACGTGGGTTGGATCGAGGTCTCTAGCGGTAGTACCATGTTCGTCCGGGCGGACTGGCGCGTAATAAGTAGCGTGAGCGGCTTGCTCGAATGGCACGGGTTGGGACGTCGAAGCGTCTCCAAATGGTCGTACAGCAGTGAGCGAACTGATCCTATTCTGCAATTCTTGGTTCTCTGCCAACACTCGTTGATTCTCTTGTTCGAGTGCTTGGAGCCTTTGGGTATTCTCTTGCATTTGGGATATGAGGAGTTGTACCCTAACTTCCATTACATCGTGATGAAAATCGTCAGATGACATAGTCGGAGTTGCCGCGTTCTACCTTGGCTTGCTTATAGATTGTCGGGCCCCACGGTGGGCGCCAAATTGTAGTCCTCAGAAATCGCTCGGGGACACGGGGCACTACAACCTGCAAAGAGAGAACACACGTGACCCGCAGGACGTTTGGGACACCGGGGTGGTGCCGGCCAAAGTCACTCCGATGGTCAAGTTAGCGAGTGCTAGTAAAAGTGTAATGTTTGTAAATGGATATGAGTAAGGAATACTTCCTGCTATCTTCACAGTTAAGGTTTTTCTGATCAAAGGGGGGGTGTAAGGTTGGAGGGTGATCGGAGAAGTTCAACAATGGCCGTAGGGTGTGGCTTTTTCTTAGTAATTTCCTTATCTTAGTTTTTCGGCCGTGCCTTTTTTATGAGGGATTATCTTCCTCTTTATAGGAGACTGATGCTTCTTCTTTTTGAGGGATCTCATCATTCTCTCTTATCTGTCTTCCACCAAGAAAGCATCCGGGTGCTTCTTTTGATTGGGCTGCCATCAAGTGTCATTATGACTTTGTAGGACCTGTTTCAAAGTAGATCACGATCTGGTCTCCCTCGGAGCGACGGAGATGCTATGTCGTACGACATGTAGGTTTCTTATCAATCTGGACCATGATTGGGTGATGTAGCACGGTCGTACTACATAAATGCTTCATGTCGTGCGACATAGTCTTCGGACTAATACGTCGTCGTACTACATGAGTGCTTCATGTCGTGTGACAAGATCTTTGAACTAGTACGTCATCGTACTACATGAGTGCTTCATGTCGTGCGACAAGATCTTCGAACTAGTACGTCTATATGATGGTGCTTCATGTCGTGCGACTTGATCTTCATGCTGAGCCACCGTCGTACTACATGAGAGTGTAGTCCCACTTTTAGCTATGGGTTTTGTCTTTGGGCCAGACATATTTTGGCTACTACACACATTCACTTATAGTAAAGTGGTTAGTGTACCTCTCACCTTAGTAGTGAGGGTTCAATTCCCATCAATTAAATCTGGATCGCATGTTTAATAATTGATCTCAACAAGTCCCAACAATTATTAATATTGTAATTGTACCATGTTTAGTTATTTTTAAATTAAAAAGTGTTCATTATAATACAGTAAGTAGGTGTTGACTTAAAATTTATATATATATAAGCCTTGGTTCTCTACATTAGAGAACTATTGGTAGTTTGTCTTCTAAATGGTTATCTAATATTAAAAAAAATATAGGTGATTCCGAATTTAAAAAATGTAAGTCAATTTGCATCTCAATATGTATATGTTGGCATAATTTGTTACCAAAATAAATAAATTAAAATAATATGTACATTGCAACTTTTATCAAATCAAGTCGCGACACATGGCACACCGAAACTTGACCCCTGAGAGTCCGCTTCCGATGAAGATTCCGAGATTTTTTAAGTAATCCATTGAAGAATGGAGATCCCAAGGGGTTTAATGTACCGTGTAAACAGTAAAACATCAACTTATGTTCATGCAAGTCTGCACTTGTCAAACCTTACACGAGACAAGTGTCCAAAAAACTCAGACGCACAGCGCAACAAATCATAAAGGTGATGTACAAAAAGAAACATACTCAGTTAAAACGATAATTACTCAGTTAAGACGATAATTTTTCACTCATTTTCACCAGTTTTTATTAGTAAATCTTAAATGTATATTTGACTATTAGGAAATGTTAGGTGAGTGTTAGGTGTATTCTTGACTTTATGTAATGTTAGGTGAGTGTTAGGTGTACTCTTGACTTTATGTAATGTTAGGTGAGTGTTTGTTGTACTCTTGACTTTATGTAATATTAGGTGAGTGTTAGGTGTACTCTTGACTTTATGTAATGTTAGGTGAGTGTTAGGTGAATATTAGGTGGGTGATAGACTTTATGTGTTATATCTTCATGTATATATACCTCATAAGATTAATGAAACAGATGTACATTTTTCCTCCATTACATTTTCTCTCACTTTCATCATTTTACACATTTCTTTCATTATATTTTCATACATTTTCATTATTTTACATGGTATCAGAGACAAGTTTCTGATCCGGACAACGTCTTGCACAGAATTTTCATCAAGCAACTTCAACAGCTTTCTTGTCTTCATCAATGATGAGTTCAAACCATGGTGCTGGTAATAAATACACTTATGCAAATGCGACAGGTCTGTATCCATTTTCCAATGCTTCAATTAATTCTGTATTTACAAAGCCATGGATTTTAGATAGTGGAGCCACCGATCATATCACTTCTGATTCCACACTTCTCACCAAAACACAATCATCATCCATACCTATTGTTAATTTACCAACAGGATCTACAGCATCAATCACTTCAACTAGCACTGTATCTTTTAATTCCAACATCACTTTAGATGATGTTTTATGTGTTCCTAGTTTTCGCTTAAATCTAATTTCTGTAAGCAAACTTACCTCTGCCCTAAACTGTTGTGCCATTTTTTTTCCCACCTTTTGTGTTCTACAGGACTTGGCTACGGGGAAGATGATTGGCTCGGGTAAACAACATGGTGGTCTCTATTACATGCCTCCCTTACAAAGGATGTCAACCTGTCATCAAATTTCACAGCCTTCCAACATATGGCATATGCGTCTTGGACATCCATCACCATCTCGTCTTAAATTAGCTTCTTCCTTATTATCTTCAAACAATATTTCTTATGATAATAATTGCACTGTTTGTCCCATGGCAAAACAAACAAGACTTCCATTTCCATTAAGCTCCATATCAACTCATGCTCCATTTGATTTATTGCATTGTGATATCTGGGGTCCTCATAAAGTTCATACACACTCAGGGGCACGATTTTTTCTTACCATTGTAGATGACTTTACAAGATGCACATGGATATTCCTTATGCAGCACAAGTCTGAAACTCAAAACATTTTGAAATCTTTTATTGATTTTGTTTACACTCAATTTCATGCATATGTCAAAGCAGTTAGAGTAGACAATGGTTCTGAATTTTTATCTATGAAAAACTTTTTTAGACTTCATGGCATTGAATATCAACGCACTTGTGTTTACACCCCACAGCAAAATGGAGTCGTTGAAAGGAAACATCGTCATATTCTCACTGTGGCACGAGCACTACTTTTTCAATCCCATTTACCTTTACATTTTTGGGGTGAATGTGTTTTAACTGCAGTTTATCTCATTAACCGGTTGCCATCACCATTGCTCTCAAATAAAACACCTTTTGAAATGCTATATAGTCGCCCGCCATCACTTGATCACTTAAAGGTTTTTGGTTGTCTATGCTATGCAACTATTGTACATCCCATTCAAAAATTTGAACCTCGTGCCAAGTGTTGCATCTTTGTTGGATATCCGACTGGGCAAAAGGGATACAAATTATATGACATGGAAACCAAGAAATTTTTTGTCAGTCGTGATGTCAAATTTCATGAATCCATTTTTCCTTTTTCATCTATCTCAACCCCATCCACTTCTGATTTTGTGGTGCCTAATTTCATATCTGAGACCACAGAAATGCAGTCTATCATACCACCATGCTCTTCTAACACCAATCCTCACCAATCCGAGCAAACAACATCTAATACACATGAACCCATCTCACCCACACCTTTTGTTCCCTCCAGCATTGATCAACCTTCCACAAACACACCAGATGCCGGAACCTTACCACCACTTTTAGACCCATCAAATATTCCTTCTGAAACTACTACCATTCCACCTCCGAGACAGTCAACACGGCCTAAGCGACCTCCGGCATGGCATAGAGACTTCCTAATGTCATCTCAGGCACATCAATCTACCTCTGCAGCAAGTCCTATACCAGGTACTCGATATCCACTCTCTAATTTTCTTTCATACTCACGTTTTTCACCTTCCCATTCTACTTTTCTAGTTAACATCACAGATCACACTGAGCCTAAAAATTATGCTCAAGCTGTCCTTAATCCACATTGGCGACAAGCTATGAATACAGAATTAGAAGCATTGCAGCTCAACAACACATGGAGCTTAGTCCCTTTGCCCATTGGCCACAAACCAATTGGTTGCAAATGGGTCTACAAAATCAAATACAAATCTGATGGCACCATTGAACGCTACAAAGCTCGTCTTGTTGCTAAAGGATACAATCAAGTTGAGGGCATTGACTATCAAGAAACATTTTCTCCAACAGCAAAGCTTACAACACTTCGTTGTCTTCTTACTGTCGCTGCTGCTCGCCATTGGCACATCCACCAATTGGACGTTCAAAATGCTTTCCTCCATGGCGACCTTCATGAAGTTGTCTACATGGAACCTCCACCTGGTCTTCGCCGACAGGGGGAGCACACTGTATGTCGGCTCAACAAGTCTCTTTATGGACTTAAACAAGCATCAAGAAATTGGTTTTCCACATTTTCAGATACTATCAGAAAGGCCGGCTATCAACAATCAAAGGCTGATTATTCCCTTTTCACCAAAACTCAAGGTACTTCTTTTACAGCAATTCTTATATATGTCGATGACATACTTCTCACAGGAAATGATCTACATGAAATGGAACATCTCAAAAGATTCCTTCTTAAACGCTTCCGTATCAAAGATCTTGGAAACTTGAAGTACTTTCTCGGTATTGAATTTTCTCGCTCCAGAAAAGGCATTTTTATGTCACAAAGAAAGTATGCGTTGGACATTTTACAAGATTCTGGACTCTTAGGCGCGTGTCCCAACAATTTTCCAATGGAGCAGAATTTGAAACTTACTCCCACTAATGGAGCATTGCTAAATGATCCAACAAAGTACAGAAGACTAGTTGGCAGATTGATATATCTTACAGTGACAAGACCCGATATAGTTTATTCAGTTCGCACATTGAGCCAGTTTATGCAAGAACCTAGAATACCTCATTGGGACGCTGCCATTCGAATCCTCAAATACATCAAAGGTACACCTGGTCAGGGATTATTACTTCCCTCCATAAACAGTTTAACTTTGAAAGCTTTTTGTGATTCAGATTGGGGAGGTTGTCGTGCCACAAGAAGATCAGTTACAGGCTACTGTATTTTCCTTGGAAGTTCTCTCATATCATGGAAATCTAAGAAGCAAGCCAATGTCTCTAGATCATCAGCTGAGGCTGAATATCGAGCAATGGCTAACACATGTTTGGAGTTAACTTGGTTGCGTTACATACTACATGACCTAAAGGTTCCTCAAACAACTCCTACACCATTATTTTGTGACAATCAGGCAGCTTTACACATTGCTGCGAATCCTGTCTTTCATGAGCGTACAAAGCACATTGAGATAGACTGTCATATAGTACGAGAAAAAGTACAAGCCGGAATAATCAATCCTTCTTTTGTTTCTTCACACTTGCAATTGGCTGATGTATTTACGAAGGCTTTAGGAAAGGATCAGTTTGTGAATTTACGTAACAAGTTGGGACTTCATGATATTCACTCTCCAACTTGAGGGGGAGTATTAGTAAATCTTAAATGTATATTTGACTATTAGGAAATGTTAGGTGAGTGTTAGGTGTATTCTTGACTTTATGTAATGTTAGGTGAGTGTTAGGTGTACTCTTGACTTTATGTAATGTTAGGTGAGTGTTTGTTGTACTCTTGACTTTATGTAATATTAGGTGAGTGTTAGGTGTACTCTTGACTTTATGTAATGTTAGGTGAGTGTTAGGTGAATATTAGGTGGGTGATAGACTTTATGTGTTATATCTTCATGTATATATACCTCATAAGATTAATGAAACAGATGTACATTTTTCCTCCATTACATTTTCTCTCACTTTCATCATTTTACACATTTCTTTCATTATATTTTCATACATTTTCATTATTTTACAGTTTTATATAAATTTACAGTTTTTTTTAGTTAGTTTCACCGATTAGACACCGACTTAAATATTAGAGAAGAGTAGTAGCTAACATCCCGTTGTCGCCCCCTGACGGGCTTCTTCCCCTTGCAGAAAAATGTTCAACAAATAAGCATTCAACCTCCGACCCATACAAATTCTGAAACCTTTAAAGAGCAACTGACTTGTTTTTCGAGTTGAGCACGTTCGAGAGGATCACCGAGAAGACCCTCAACAGTATATCAACTTTTAAGATATCATGTGGTAAGCGAAATAATATTATATATAGTTAATATGAATTAATAATATTAAAATGACAATTAAATAAGTTTACCAGTAAACTTGTTCGTTTGTTGTGCACTTAAATCGAAAGAAGCTTCGAGGAAAGTTCCTGTGAATGAGACAATGGCTAGGTACAGTTGGTTGTACGTACGGTAGAATTCTTCATTTGTTCGATGATAATGCCACTGCCGTCTACATCGATCGTTGATCGCATTACAGCGACGTTTAGACCCAAACTTACATGCTCTACGTCGGTTGTGAGTCGTGAGAAATATTATTATAAGAAGAGGAAGAGAATTGAGCTACGTTACGGAAGTTCATGTACTGGAAAATATTTTGTGGTCGGTTTTCGATCTTGTCACTCTTGTCTTGTATCAATTCACGGCTCAACTTGTTTTGTGCTCTCTAATTTTTTTTGACTTTGCGTTCTTTAATGCAAGCGTCAACTGAGATTTTGCTAGTAAGAGTGTGTAAAAATATAATACTGTATAAAATTTGTTAGGGTCCAGAAACTGCTGTAGTGGAAGTCTTTTTTTTTTTTTTTAGATTAAAAAAAAAAAAGAATAACCAAATGATTTGAGAATGTGCTTTTATGATTGACTGCTGTTGTGTCCAAGTGTAAAAGACTTTGACTGACTCACGAAAGCATTTCACTCTTCAATCTAAAATACTAATTGCACGTAGTTTTCTGTACGTTCAGGTACAAAATAGTATAATTATTTTAGTACCAATTTTCTTTATTCTATAAAATATAAAAATCTATTCACCTACTTATATTTTAATTGTTTAGTACACATTCCTTTACGATAGTAGGGAGTAGAGATGGCCATTGGAACCGAATCGACGGTTCCGATTCCATTTTTTCTTCAACCGAAACCGGGACCGGAGAGGTCCCGGTCCCGGTTCCTGTTTTGAACCGGCAGTTCTCCGCCAGATCGGTTTGTCAACCGGTTCTTGGAACCGGCGGTTCCGGAACCGACGGTTCCTTTTTTTGTTTTTTTTTTTTACTTTCAAGTCACAAAAATTTTTTTTTTCAATTTTTTTTTTAAAAAGGAACTGGAACCGAACCGGAACCTGCGAAACCGGCGGTTCCGGTTCCCCTCCAGTTTTGAACCGGCGGTTCCGGTTCTAAAAAATAAAAAATCGGAACCGGGACCGTGGGTCCCGGTTCCGGTTTTCGGTTTCGGAACCGGTTTTTAACAGGAACTGAAGGTTCCGGTTAAAAACCGCCGGTTCGGTTCGAACCGCCAGGTTCGAACCGAACCGGGGCCATCCCTAGTAGAGAGAGTTCAAGTCTTAATTACTAACATGCATATATAGTTTTATTTTTTTATTATGGGAGTAAATATCTTACGGTATAAGAGTAAATATTCGGACTGCTCGTTTAATAATTTTTATCTCGACATGTCTGACAGACTTATTGTTACTCTTATTATTAAGATATATATATATATATATATATATGTGTGTGTGTTATATTATTAATCTTATTATTAATATATATATATGTGTGTGTGTGTGCGCGCATGTGGACATAAATATATTGAAAAAATAAATGTAAATTTTTTTGTTAATTTTTTTTATCCTTTTAACATGTTTTAGATTTTAATCCTAAGAGAACATATTAAAATAACCATAAACAAAATATGATATTTGATGAAATATATATAATTTCGTTGGTTGAAAGAATTATATGATCATAGGCTTGAAATAATGCATTTATAATTTATTTCTATGAGTGTGTAATGATCAATCATTATAAGTATAGTATGAAAAGTAACTTGGAGGGGTCTTCTCTACTTTATTTATTCTCTCATTAAACACTAGTCCTTAACTTAAAGGCTATTAGATAAGGGTACAGTTATAGTTAGGTATAAGTTGATGAGATTTATGATATGTTAATAGCCTCCTTATATATAACGTGGAGACAAGTGGCGAATGTTGAACACAAATTAAACACTCGGAGGCAAGTGGCAAATGCCGCACAAACATTAAACGCTCCCTACTGTGTAATGTCTGCATGATAAGAAATCAAAGAGAAAAATGGGGGAGAGGGTTTGAACCCGAGACCTTATGGCTCTAATATTATATCATTAATCATTAAACCCCCAAAAACTTAAGCTATTCAGTAAGGGAACAACTATAGTAAGACATAGGTTGATGAAACTATATTAAGACATAGGTTGATATTTATGATACGATAATATCGACAAAAGTGAGACTCAAACTCTTATTACGAATGTAAAGGGAAAATGCATTAACCACTTGAACCATGAGTGGGCATGTTTATTAATAAGAATTATTTGAAGTATGATCAATTATATGAATGAAATTCAAGAAATTAATAGTTATCCTAAGGTTTGTAAAATTGAATTAACTTTGCCACCATTGATTCATAGAATATGTGAAGTTTCAACGCGAATTTAATGCATGTAAAAAGTTTGTATATTAATTTGTGGGAGTAATGCCTAATAAGTAAAGTTGAGCAATATATATATATATATATGAAATATCAAGTCTTTATTGTTTAATGTGTATTTGTAAAAACTAGGACCGGTAGCTTAGGTTTTTAGTCACTGGACGACAACAAAAGCCCTTGAATTGTACTGGTAGAATTATATATTCTCTAGTTTTTATCTTTTACTTTTTCATTATTATTATTACAATAGGAAATCTATTTTGTGTGTTTCCAACTTTGTCAAACAGCCATTATAAAGATCGAAATCATAACGAAAAGTTCATATGCAATTTTTACGGCAAGTACTACTCAGTCAAAAATGATATTATAGATGATAGAAAGACCACAATAGTCATTATTTATAACTTTTTACATAATTATTTCTTTTATAAATTAGAATTCTAAAAATATTTGATAAATTAATTAAAAATTATTTATTTATTATCTTAATTTTAAAAATATAATATTAGAAAAACAACTTAAAAAATAATTAACTTTTAATTAATTTACTAAATACTTTTTAGATTATAAATTATGAAATAAATAATTATTTCATAAGTTACAACAATCTCAACCATACCTAAATTAATATAACAACATTACAATCAACCCACCACCGTTGATCAGCACCAACCTCTAATACAAAACCATGTGTGCAGAACACACAGATATATTTATAGATAGAAAATATCTGAAATAAATAAAAAAAACACTCCAATTATATACCGAATTTGAAAATATTCCTTCGATAATAATCTAAATATGGAAATGCCTGAATGTATCCACGTGACTTGCCTCACACGCACAAAGAACAAAAAAAAAATGAAGCTTCGTGGAAGCTGCACATATTGGAGATACAATATACGTTTGTTACATATAGACATGCTCATCGTCTCCCTCTCCCTATTTATAACCGTATCTATCTCACTCACTCTCTCACACACACACAAAGAGAGAGAGCTGGCTAGCAAACTCGAAGTCGAACCATTGTTTTGTGTGTTTATTATAGGTGATAATCACATAAACTTATATAGAGGTGGGAAAAATGGCTTCGACCGAGCCGTGGCTGCTGGAGAACGGGAACGTGAAGAGGTTGAGCAGGGAGACGAGACATGGCAGGACTGCGCACAACATGTCGTCGTCTTCGCTGAGGAAGAAGTCTGACTTGACACTCGTGTCCAAGGTTCGATGTGGGTGTCTTAGACATCTGCTGGCCAATCTCCAAGAGGTCATTTTGGGGACCAAGCTCTCGGTTCTCTTCCCCGCCATACCTCTAGCCATCATCGCACAGTGTTATGGCTTTGGAAGAGTGAGTGACAGCTCATGATGTATTTCATGATCATATCAGGAGAGATATTTATTTATTTATTATGTGGCTGCAAATTATAAACATGGGTGGTTTTTAGATTTTTGATAAAGAACAAATTGTTTGTTTATTTCTTTTGTTTTAATGACATTTTAAATATTTTTTAATTTTTTTAATTTTTATTTATTTGCATATGATACAGCCTTGGGTATTCGCTTTGAGCTTGCTTGGACTGACACCTCTCGCCGAACGTGTCAGCTTTTTGACAGAGTAAGGCTTCTTTTTATTTATTTAAATTAAGTTATTTACTTGATTTCTGATAATTCTTTTGTATATACAACTGGGATGATTCGTTTTCTCATTCGATTTTTATTGCCTTCACTTAAAAAATTGCAGGCAAATCGCTTACTTCACTGGTCCGACAGGTAAAATCCTCAATATTTTCTTTTATTATAATAAAAGAATGATTCCAGGTATCGATTCCATCTAAAAATGAAGACCAAAAAAAAAAACCACCACCTGGATCCCTTTTCTCAACTTTTTCTTCAAACTTCTTTTGAATTTTTTTTTGTATTACAATAAATTATCACTATCGGTGCCTGCCAACATCAAAATAATCGACAAGAGACATTATCGTTATCTTGTAAATATATTAATCAATAAAAAATCAAACCTAAAAATTGGGTCCAGCATCTTCACGCACTGGTCTTAATTTAATAAAACAAAATTAACAAATCGACAGATATTCATCAATAAAGAACCCGTGACTGTTGATCATGTCGTGCCAATTAATTAACTAATATATATATATATATTTGATATCTGTTTGATTGGTTTTACAGTTGGAGGACTCTTGAATGCGACATGTGGCAATGCTACAGAGCTGATCATAGCAATTTTTGCCCTCAGCCAACAAAAAATAGATGTGGTCAAGTATTCTCTTTTGGGTTCCATTCTTTCCAACCTCCTCTTGGTTCTTGGTACTTCTCTCTTTTGTGGAGGCATTGCCAATCTTAGAGTGGAACAAAAATATGATAGAGTAAGTCAATTCTTTTTCACATTTTATTTGAATATCGTATGGTAACGTTCAATATATTTTAAAACGCGAAGCAATGGCAATTTGAATTTAAATTGACAGTTATACATGAAACCCTAATGTTTGAATTGTTGTTAGTTGGCATCTTAAAATTTGCTAAATGTTCGAAATAGATAATGGTTCCAACGTACATCTAACTTTTAATTGCATGGCTGGTATTGGGGTTTTAACAGAGACAAGCGGATGTGAACTCACTGCTGCTGCTGTTGGCATTGTTGTGCCACATGCTACCGCTGCTATTCAGATACTCCGGAGCCTCTGCGGTTCTCACCGCGGAGCCAATTCTCCAGTTGTCGAGAGCCAGTAGCATCGTAATGCTTCTAAGTTATGTCGCCTACATCATCTTCCAACTCTGGACTCACCGCCAACTCTTTGAAGCTCAGGAGGTATGTGTATGTGTGTGTATATGATATTGTTATTTTGAAAGGGAGAATCTAATTCTCTTATTATATATTGTAATGTTTTTGTATATAAATTGGGATCAGTATATAATTTAATTTGGTGCAATTGATGATCAGGACTCGGAAGATGATGATGATGTGCACTCAGAAGAAGTGCCTGTGATAGGGTTTTGGAGTGGGATTTCATGGCTGATAGGGATGACTGTTGTCATTGCTGTATTGTCCGAATATGTAGTGGGCACAATTGAGGTGACTAATTGATAATATCCACAATATAATATCACTAACATTTTCGAAATTTTGAGAATACTGATATTAAAATATCATCCAAATATCGAAATCCTAGTGATATCTTGATATTTTCGATATTTTAATCTATAGCTCTATAAATTTGGATTTATAATATATTAATCCAAATTGATATTTACTTCCTTAATCAATTAATATCCATTTTAATTGATTGTCAAAATAATCGAACATTTAAAAATTTATCCGTTCTATTAATTATCAGGATGCGTCACAATCTTGGGGAATTTCTGTTAGCTTCATCAGCATTATCTTGCTACCAATAGTTGGAAATGCAGCTGAACATGCAGGAGCAGTCATATTTGCTTTCAAAAACAAGTTGGTGAGCATTTCAACTAGCTAGCTTTTCTGAGTTATATCTCTTTCATTGCGAAAAACTAAACTCAATGGTGACTCATATAGTTACAAAATTTTTATTTTCGCTTGAATAATTAAGAATCGTGCATAGCTTAATATCTTGTTTAATCGCTAAACAAGAAAGTATGTGTTGTGCAAAATGCAGGATATATCCTTAGGAGTTGCCTTGGGTTCTGCAACACAAATTGCTTTGTTTGTGGTAAGAATTATTTAAAACAAAAATCAAGTCTCAAATAAATATCCAACAATCCTTGTAAAAAAAATTGTATAATTCTAATTGTCTTTTGATCAATATTGACCTCAGGTGCCACTAAGTGTAATTGTTTCTTGGATAATGGGGATTAAGATGGATCTTAACTTTGATATTCTTGAGACTGGCTCTCTTGCTCTATCAATTATCGTCACAGCCTTCGCTTTACAGGTAACGAGAGAATATCAATCTGTTGCTTAATTAACCACACCAGAACATGTACATAATTAAAATTCGATAGATAAATTGAGGTAATTAATAAGTATTTTGTTGTTAATTTTTTTTTTCTTTTTGTTTTTTTTGCAGGATGGAACTTCTCATTACATAAAAGGGTTGGTTCTTCTGTTGTGCTACTTAGTTATTGGGGCCAGCTTTTTTGTACTGAAATCTCCTCTAAGTAAGTATATGTTTGGTTACTCTATATTCAAATCCATCACAAACTCCCATCTCATATAATCTTATATAATTAATCAATTTTGCATGCATTTTTGTCCTCAGAGCAAGCAAATGTGGTCGACTTGGGCCTTAAATCATCAACTGAAACAATCTTCACAGCTTAATACAAGTAAGTTCAACCTAGCTCACTCGCAAAGTTATATTCATATGTCTGGATCTGAATTCTCAACAGTTAGATATATATATATATATATATATATATATATATTCAACTACTGAAATTTGATGATTGAATTGAGAAGAACACGATACATATGCGTGGAAACTAACTATGAGCTGCAAAATGACGATTTAATGCAGGCTTTGGACATTGTGGGGTTGCTCCTGGATATTGAGGATAACTGAATTGATGAAACTTCAACAAATTATAAGATGCATTTGTTATTCTTTCACTTCGGCATCATCCATCGGTTCCTGCTGGAAAGCCAACGACATTGCATTTTACATGTCCATAAAAAAAGTTCAGTTGAGATATGGAATTTTATCACAGTGAATGGGTATATATCGTTGCTGTCTGCTGAGGATGTTTTTTCTTTTTTTTTTCTTGTTAACTGAGTGAGTTTGTTATATTTGCCCATGTTTGTAGTGGCAAATTGTCACAAGGGTTACTCCGCTCTTGTACTGCAATAAATAGTCAATAAAATCGCAAATTTTATGTGGTTTTGGTTTTGCAAATTGAATTGTTTCCGTTCTTTAAATTTTTTGTACGTTTTTCTGGGCTTTTAAGGAAGAGTAGTGTTATATTATCCAAAAATTTGTTCAAATTCATTACCTAAAGGATGCAGTAAACTGATTTATAACTATTACATCATTAACACATTATCACATAATTAATATGATTGGTACAAATCAATTATATGATTAGTACAAATCAGCTTGTCATATCTGTTGAATAATAATTTGGACCGTATAGTATTATTTTTTATTGAAAAATGTTTGCACAGCCTTTACATAGAGTGGTAGAGAATAATGGCAGCAAACTTAAGTTTATATTATTTTGTTTAATGAAAAAACGTAAAATTTAAAGTAAATGCACCATCAACATTATAAGAAAAATATGGTGGGAAGTATAATTTGACAATAACCACACCTCTTATTAACACATATTGAGGTTTAAAAGTTCAAAAATTCAATTATGAGTAAAAAAAAAAAAAAATTAAATAAATTTCTAAGAAAGATTTTTCATTACATTATATGTCATTAGATCAATTATTTGAATGTCATAGCTAACCATTAGGTGTGGCTCAATTGGCAAACTGAGCTTCAAATGGGTGAATTTTATCTGCTCTAGTTCGAATCCCACAAGAAGCATCTTATGGTCAGGAGAAGGCTTTAAACCTGAACTAAGATTAGTTGAGATGAGCACAAACTGACCTGAATACCTCGTGGAAAACCAAAAAAAAAAAAAAAATGTTAATAGCTATGCTGTACATCGTGCTAGTGCATGAAACCGGTAGGATATAAAAGTAAGCATCGGAGTAGCATATCATAAAAAACAAAATAATTTCCAACCGGTGGGTATTTAATTAGATAGCTTAAATTATCAAATATTCTTGAAATGCACGTGTGTCGCACCTGAACTTATTACGGGGTTTTGTAACGGGCATTGTCGATTATTAAAAAACTCATTTTTCATCACTCTTTTATCTATAACGGACACCTTACCCGTAGTAGATATTCTTCGGACTTTGACAATGAGCAATATATCAATACCCATTGTAAAAAGCTATTTTTCTTGCAGTCGAGTTATATAAGAACCCAAAATTTTCGTGTTGGTCTTCAAAAGATTTCAACTGGTAAAAGAAATCACAATTTATTCCAAATGATAATGATGTTTCAAAAACACTTTTTTTTTTTTAAAAAAAAAGAAAATTACTTTCAAACATGTTTAACCAAATAATATTTTAAGTAAAGAAGAAGCGTGTCTTGATTCCTAACTCGTTAAATTTTTAAATAAAAATAATTTGACACCAATACAATATGATTTTTTTAGAATTTGACGAAATTAAATGCTGCGGAGAATGTATTTAATGTAGAATTTTATTAGAGTTTGATAGATTTTTTCAAATAATAGAATTTAGTAGAATTTATGAATTTTTTTATAGATTTTGTCTAGAATTATATATATATATATATAATTTGTTAATTTTTTTTTATATTTTTACATGAAATTAAATGAATTTTTAATGAATTATCTTTAAAAAAAATAATATAAATTTTTTACGAGGCTTTATATTTATATTTTGACTTTTTGATATACCAAACTTTATTTGAATTTTTTAAAAGTATTGAATTGAATATACATAAATTTTAATGGAGTCTGCAACTTTTAAAAAATTTTAAATTACAACCAATCCTAAATTAAATACGCGTACATAAATGATCAAAACATCTATAGAAAAATAGAAAAACAGAGGTATACACTGCTCAATTAAGATTGAATATATACTAAGATTTGAGAGATTGTCACGTTATGATAATCCAAAAATGGTAATCCAGACATTATTAGATTTTGCTTAAACATTACTTCCTCACCTCCATTTTTTTTTTTTTTTTTAAACAAATTATCCTCATTTTAAGGTAGCAATATCTATTAAAATTATGCTCGAGACTATTTTTTTATTATTTAAATATTAAAATTATATAAACTCCAAAAAAGAAAAAATAATAATAATAATAAACAAAAAAAATGGCTCGTAGATGGCGTGGCCGATTTGATGTGATATGTTTGGGTTTCGGGCCCAGAGTCAAAACCAAACAAGATTTGGAACCAAACTCAAGGGCTTGAAACTAAATAAACAGATCCCGCACTCTCTTCCATTTCGCTCTCTCACTTTTTTTCTTTTTGTGCTCTGCAACTACCTCTCTCTCTCTCTCAGCGCCTTATCTCTTCTCTGCCCCTGCCTAAATTTCAAAATTCCACTTTTGCCATGACAGAAGATAGAGCCGTTGTATCGTTTCGAAGCATCCCGAGCCTAAAGACTTCTCGGTTTGGTCTCATTGAGACGAGCTACGACCACCACGAACCGCTCTGGAAATCCGACGCGCGCTTCAGTTGGAGCGCCAGTGGCGGAGGTGGAGGTGGAGGTGGAGGCGGTGGCGTCGGTTTTGTTAATTTCGCGTGTCTTGCAATGGCGGAGAAGAGAATCCGGAAAGAGTTCGAGCCGAGCCTGGCTCAGCTGGCCAAGCATCCGCTGGCCATACTCGCTTTCGTGCCCAGAGACGTTGCAATTTTCGCAGCCGGCGCGGCGGCTGGAGCCGCCGCGAAAACCGTCACGGCTCCTCTTGACCGTATCAAGCTGCTTATGCAGGTTCTCTACTACCTTAAAAACATTTCGTCACATGTTACATGCATCTCTTGCAATGTGAATTTTTGCTGCATACAGTGACGTTTCGAGTTGGTATTGTTTTTATGTTTTTCTCTCTGACCTGTTTTAATTTTTTTCAAATAAATAGTCTGTTTGGTTGTTGAGATTTATAATATAGCAAATGAGATAAATGTAGAGTGAGAATATAAAATTTGTTATAAGAGTAATTTTCTTGGATTGTTGCTACTATTGTTCTCTCATGTGTTTGTTGATTTCTTGGAAAGAGAACTTGAATAATATTTTAATGCCAAAAAATTAGTTGATTATTATAGTTTGGTTTTATTGTATATACTAGATTAGTGGTATCAACAATGTATCTACTAGTTCAATTGAATTATCGCTAGCCGATTATTTATTTATATATATTTTTATGTTTACAGACTCATGGGGTGAGAGTTGGACATGAAAGCGCTAAGAAGGCAATTGGTTTCATTGAGGTATGTCATGTTCATGGTTCAAATGACTTGTGCTGAGTTCTGTTGAACTTGAGAGTTTTCATGTGTTGGGGATTATGTGCACGGTGCTTGGTATCTGTCGGTTGGAGATAATTAGAGAGATGCAAAAGATGTTTCTTTTCAATTCCATGTTTGATATGCGTTGGTTTTTAATCACAATCATGATTGTGGGGCTTATTGGAAATGATTGCAGGCCATAAAATTGATAGTGAAGGAAGAAGGAATTAAAGGGTACTGGAAAGGCAACCTACCTCAGGTACTTTCGAATTTATGACCTTTAGTATATTATTTCTGATTTTCCTTTTCTGTAGTGATTTTGATACATATTTTGAATTGCGTTTGATTTAGTATTTTCCTTAATTGTTCAGGTTATACGCATCATACCTTATAGTGCTGTCCAGCTTTTTGCCTATGAAACTTACAAGGTAACAGTGACCATGTCTTTAAGAAAATTTTAATGCACTATTATATGTATGTTGACTTAATATCTTTTGAGACATTGATTATGTTTCGAATTTAAATTTTCAGAAACTTTTTAAGGGTAAAGATGGTGAGCTCTCTGTTATTGGAAGGCTAGCGGCAGGTGCTTGTGCTGGCATGACATCCACTTTTGTGAGTAATTTAGTACAAGGGATTGCTATATTGTGGGAATAAATTGGCTTTCTTAAGGATATTGTTGTTTTCAATGGAATGGCTGGCTCTTCCTGCTTTAAAATTTTTATTTGGGTAGTTACATCTATTTTTCTTGAATTAGTCATTTGCATCACTCTGCTCTATTCCCAAGTTGTTTGCTTTTTGAATCGTTGACATATATGTCTGTTTTGTCTCTGTGTAGGTAACATACCCTTTAGATGTCCTGAGGTTACGCTTAGCAGTTGAACCAGGATACCGAACCATGTCTGAGGTAAGTTTGACCCACTTGAATTTACTTATAATTTGATGACTTCTTTACAAGATAGTAATGTGTTGCTTCCAGGTTGCCTTAAACATGTTACGAGAGGAAGGAGTTGCGTCTTTCTATTATGGGCTTGGACCTTCTCTTATTGGAATAGCACCATATATTGCTGTGAACTTTTGCATCTTTGACTTGTGGGTTAAATTTTCAACCTTATTTTGCAGTATATTGAAGGTTGAATATAGACAGGATTTTTTGTATCTGCATTGATATATTATGTATATAATAGGGTGAAGAAGTCCTTGCCAGAAAAATACCAACAGAAGGCTGAAGCATCTCTGCTAACAGCTGTGGTGTCAGCGGGTGTTGCCACACTCACATGCTATCCTTTGGACACAATTAGAAGACAAATGCAAATGAAGGGTACACCATACAAGTCAGTTCTGGATGCCTTTGCAGGTAAGATAATGGTACAGGTTATCGTTAATATCATCACTGGTATAGAACCTCCACACACAGATTTATAAGCATTAAACATTTGATTATGTGTAATTTAAAATACTAAAATAGTTCTAATAAGTTAGTAAGAACATCACAACTTTTTTGGTGCTAGATATCCTATGCAAAATTGTTAAATTTAGCATATGGGACCCACAGTTCATAAAGAGTGTTTTTTTTTCTTTTTTCCCTTTTTTTCTTAATAAGATATAAATTATGGAGCTGTGAAAATGAAACACATCCTTGGTTAGTACTAATTTATGATCTTTTTCATTGGAATCATGTTTTGGTTTGAAATTAACAGGGTCACACATAAAAAAAGGGTTCCCGGTACGGCACACAGCAAGGACAACTCTTAATATAAAGAATTCAAATATAAAAAAATTGTATTGATTTAATTTTAGAATGAGCTGAGCTAATCCCGACCAAATTCTTTATCGCACATGCTGTTCAGAATGATGCTAGGTTTTGAGTCAATCTGATGCTAATGAGTTTCTAATCTCTAACTGATAAATTAAAAGTAGCAAATTAATTTTTTCTGTGATGTCTTCAAATTATTATTTTTCTTTTATGTATTACTTTTTTTAATTGTTCATTTGTCAGCAACTCAAGAAGGAATGCCTCATTTATTATGTGTTGAAAATTTCCCTCTCGTTCGACATATGGCTCTAGCATTTGCTGAGTTGTTTTTCTAACCTTTTGCGTGTTAATAGCTCATCAGTTAGGCTTCATGCATTGATATATGTTATGATCTTCATTTTTTTGTTAAAATGTTTTGTGGAATTTGCTCCATTTTGTTTATTTTTCTTTTTGTGAAAAATTAAAATTTTCAACTCCGTAACCAACTCATTGTATCTGATTTGTACTTATTGATGATGCAGGTATTGTACAACGCGATGGAGTTATTGGCTTGTATAGAGGTTTTCTGCCCAATGCACTAAAAAACCTACCAAACAGCAGGTTCCCATTTATTCTGCTCGATTATTTTGATTTTCATGCCTGTCTAATCTTTCTACTTGGTATAGTGGTTTGTTTGAAAGTAGATGATCTTTAGGCCTTCTGTTTTGTATTTTTTGTTTAATTAGTTGCATCTGAGAATGTCTTGCCCGCGTTCTCTAAAGTTCTGCATGGTGATATGGGTCTTCACTAACGCTAATTCTTACTGTTGCCATGTTAGTTTGAACATTATAAGTAGAGAGAACTAGTTAACTGACATTTTATCAATGCACCTGTAAAAAAACAATGCGGGCACGCTTGGATATCACATAGACATGCAAATGCAATTACTACATTACGGTCTTCACTGTAATTCTGTCCTCTAATCAGTTAAATAGGACATATACTTCACATTTAAAAAAGCTTTCAAGACTTGGGTGGTTCAGTTTAAACCATAATTTGTGGTCACAACTCCAATAATGAGGATGGGTATTTGCCTTCTAGGTTCTGCAAATCTTGTGACTTGGCCTCCATAAGATGTTGCTACTTGCTAATGTAGTGAAAGTTATATGTTTTTCTTTTCTTTTTGTAATTTTTAAAGAGAAGAGAGTTTGAGCTCAATGCCTTATATTGAAAATGGATGGGTTTTTCCTATCATTACTATGACTTGCATTACCTAATAATCCCTTATGCCATATTTCAACTGCAGCATCAGGCTTACCACCTTTGACATGGTTAAACGTCTCATTGCTACGAGTGAGAAAGAGTTTCAGAGAATCACGGAGGATAATCGTGAGAAGCAAAACCAGAGTGCCAAAATTGAATGATCCTGATATTTTTACGTCTCTATGTATCAACTTCTTACGTCCTGCCCACTTTCTCTCAGAGATCATATTCTACCGGAAGTACCCATTATTTGTAGGAATTACATTTTGCCACGATTTTGGATATGTACGTTAGAACTCTTGAGAGCTGCTGGTCGTTATTTGTCCCAGCGCTGCTCTTTCATTAGACAATTTTATGTGCTAGTCATGGTGCCATTTTTTGTGGATACCATTTACAACTAGAGGAATTAGTGTTGCCAAACACATATATAGAATAGGTGAGCTGCCTGTAGTTGCTTGTCTAGGGCTAGGATGTTTTGTAAGACAAATTATATGTGCTAGTGTTGTATTAATTCTTTTATACATTTCAAATTTCAGTTAATTGTACCGTATAAAGCAGTACTGCATTAGCAAACAGCAAGTGATGATTTCTTTTTGAGTTAGCTTAAGCTTTGAAATTCAATAATCACCTGTGCGCATTTGGATTCCTGTTCCAAGAATTGGAATATTCTCGGTTGTCTTGTACCTGCCTCACGCAAGACCATATTGTCATGAACCGCCGTTGTTGTGTGTGAATTTGATAGATTAAAATACTGACCCAGCCCACCTCAAAACCCGTAACTGGATTGCTTTTAACTCTTACGTTAAAAAACGACGCAGTTTGGCGCAACGAATAAAAAAAAAAAAGACCGCGAGTCAGCGGCACCGCTAGATGTTTTAGAAATCAACCAACATAACCGCTTGAACTAGTGACTATTAAACAGAACCGCTTAAACCAGTGACTATTGAACCGGGTCAATACAGACCGTAAAAAGCAGAAAACCAAGATAGAGGAGAAGAGAACTTTGGTTTTGCAATTGCTCTTTCTTGTGGCTTCGGCGGTGGAGTTTGGAAGCAGAGAAGATATCTACTTTCTGCAACTTATGAATTTAGCTTCAAATGTCTTGCGCTCTGCAACTTTCGGTTCCCACACGCGCTTTTGACTCTTCGAGGAAGAAAATACGCCATTTTCAAATTCAGTGCTCTTACGCTCAACCCAATAATCTTCCCGAAGGAGGAGAGGAAAAAGACGCTAACAATGGGAGGTAAATGATTTTATATTCTCGTTCCATTACTGTATACAAATGTTATTGCTAAAATCGGTTCAAGAAACTTTTTGAATTTTTTGTATTTGTGTTAAATTATCACGCTTTTTTTGTGTTTGATTTGTTTACAGAGCTCAAGGACAATCGCGTGTGATTTTGGTGGAAAGATATGGCAATGGTAGTGCAAAAAGGTCGCTATTATTTCATTTGTATGAGAAACTTGCTACATTATTATTCTAACTACAGCATTCTAAAATCTTCGAGCTTTTATAACTTTTTGGTTGAACCCAGTTATTAGTTATAGGTTCTGAGATGTTTCTCTTGAGAAGCAGATACATGCTAGATGATGAATGGCAAGTACAAACTTTTCTTGCGGAACATGGTTCTGAGGATAACAGAGTCCGGGGCTCACATTTCTCCAACGCATCTTTGTCCTGGCTCCCCGATGTTGTTAAGGATTTTATATTCCCTGCAGGCTTCCCAGGTCACTAGTGTAGTCGGTGTTGATATGGCTTCTCTAGCTTCTTGCAGTTCTACTTTCTGACCTTCTGCCATCCTCATGCAGGATCAGTTTCAGATGATTACCTGCAGTACATGCTGCTACAGTTCCCTACTAATGTTACTGCATGGGTTTGTCACACATTAGTTACATCAAGTCTCCTAAAGGCATGTTGATTTAACTCAGGCCATTACTTTGCTTCGGTATGTGTATTAGAATTCAAGAGATATTTGACTGTTAATCTTGTCAATCAGTCTTAGAAGTGAAAATTGTAGACGATTACATTGTACATTTGCTCTGATGAAATTCAGAAATTACTTGGTACAGAGTTTAGTTGTATTGTTCTTTGCTGCCATGTGGCCTTTAATAGGTGTTATGGCGGTTGCAGAATGAAATAAAAATAGAAAAAATTTATCAGTTATATGTTTCTTAATATCAGTTTTATTGTCTTTCAATTAGTGTAGCACCCATCATGATTTAATACCCCTTTTATAATATGTTGCAGTCCAGTTTACTTCAAAAAATAAAAATAATAAATACTAATTAGTAATTACTATGCTTCAGGCTGTTGGTGTTGGTTCTTTCTCAGGAACTGCTGCTGCTGCTTCTGCTGCTGCCATCAGGTAAACTTTCATTTTTATTAGCTCTGCGTGCTCTTTGTTTGATATCTTGTCTTATATTGGATTGAGCTGTAGGTTATGTGATTTTTCTGCAGATGGGTCTCGAAGGATGGCATTGGAGCTCTTGGGCGCTTATTCATTGGTATGGCAATCTTGAAAATAGTTGAAAGGCTGAAGAATTTTTTTTTTTTTTTCTGACTCATGAAGAAATGTTTTTGTTTTTTATTTTATTACTAACCTTTGTTATCTTTCCAGGTGGGCGCTTTGGTAATCTTTTTGATGACGATCCGAAACAATGGCGCATGTATGCAGACTTCATCGGCAGTGCTGGAAGGTCTGTGTAGAAAGCTTTTGGCTAATTGACAGAATTTAATTTAAATTACTATTAGTGGAATCATGAAATTTGTTAATCCACCATGCAGTATCTTCGATCTCACCACTCAAGTGTATCCTGCTTATTTCCTACCCTTGGCATCTCTTGGAAATCTTGCCAAGGTATTCTGCTTGGAAGAGCTTTTGCTTTGCTGTTTATATTGTCTTGTTGTATATACTGTTCTACTCGCTTGTATCCTGTTATTCACTTCCTAGCCATGCTCCACATAAATCAAGTTCAACCCTAATAACTTGAGGAGAGCTGTCTCCACTTTCTCATCTTCTGTCTTGGCTGGGGCAGATGAGAGTTAAAATGGAAAATTTATTACTGATTTGCAGGATTGACAATTGATACAGGCTGTAGCACGAGGACTAAAAGATCCTTCAATGCGTGTGATTCAGAACCATTTTGCGATATCAGGAAATCTAGGAGAGGTTGCAGCAAAGGTATGTCATTTTTTATGTCTACTGTAAGATTTTCTTGTTTCTTACAAATTAGTACAAGCAAACTTTTCAGATGATGGAACTTTTCTCATTCTCATAAATATCATGTATTTTGATTCTGTCATTTCCTTAATAAGCTGGGTGCATCTTGGAAATTTTGATCAAGATGGCGAAAACATTAGGGATTCATGTTCTTTAGTATATGTTTGACATTTGATATAATATTGAAGATTCAGAATAAGAGGTTGTTTGTTTTTTTATCTGAAGACTGAATAAGCCTGAATTTTTTTTAAGACTGAACGGGGACTAAAACCTGAATTCTGAATAACACGTTTGTTTTTTTCCTTCTAATAATTAAATAAAAGTGTTTGTTGTTTGTCTTTTTAAGATAGAAACATCTGAATGTAGATAAAATTGGAAATGCATTAATATAAAAATGTTAGTTACAGAAAAAAAATATTTTAATTATGATTCAGTGGTTAACTGTTAAGTGATAAGTCAGAATTTCGAACTTTTTATTTTAGCATTTTTTTAGTTAATTGACCACTTTAAAAAAACAAAAAAACAAAAACAACCTAATGTTTCCAACTTCAGTTTTGATATCTAGAACAAAAATCCATTGTGTTCAAAGATTCTTTTCTTGCAAGAAAATTTGAGCATTGATATATCAAAATAATTTCATACTTCCATTTCAATTGACTAAGTCAGTGCTGGATTGTGCACATAAGTTGAGAAATAATATAACCCCGTGGTTGAATGTGGACTAAATTCTTCTCCTTTTATGGGAAAAATTTAAGCACATTTGCAAATGATAATGCATTCTCTTGATTAATTGTCCAAATATTTCAGGAGGAAGTTTGGGAAGTATCTGCTCAGCTGCTTGGTCTTGGATTTGGCATACTGCTCTTGGTAATGTTATGCAGACTCTCAAAGATAATTTTCCTATTTTTTCTCACTAAATGTTAAAAATAACAACTAATATACTCTTGGTTTATGTATTAAAACTAAAATTTATAATTTCAATGCAGGACACACCTGGCCTTGTAAGATCATATCCAGTGTTGGCATCAACATGGTTGAGCATGAGGCTTCTTCACCTCTGGCTACGTTATCAGTCTCTTTCGGTTCTACGATTTAACACTGTGAGAATGTTATATATTTTTTTTAAAATGACTGCATTAAAGGCACAAGTTGTTGTGACTTGTTGAACTCTGCTTTCTGTTTTCACGTGTCTGACAGATAAATCTGAAGCGTGCCCGTATGCTGGTAAAATCACATGTTTTATACTCAACAGTTCCAGGTGAAAGTTTATTCATTAGTTCTTCAGTTTATAAAATAATTTATTTCACAAGAAGTTATTAAATGTTTCGGTTCCTGTTTCAGGATATGTTGATTGCAATAAGGAAGAAAATATTTTATCATGGGAAAGATTCATGAAGCCACGAATTATTTTTGGTGTACCCTTGGAGGAGATGGTTGGTGGTGAAAAATCTGTTTCCAAGGTATTTCCTCATTTTCCACTTTGCTATCACGTATCAAGATAAGGGAGCCATTTACAGCTTTAATGTAGTTTTCTCCCTGGACATCTCACAATTATATCCAGACTTAAGTTGTTTAAGTTTTTATTCATTTTAATTAAAAGCTGCTTCATTAACTTACTACTTGATACCCACCTGTAACGTTTGCATAATCCAATCTCACTCTCTTCTACTTTATATTACTTTTACAATGATTCTTTTTTTTCTTCTGCGTAGGTGAGGACGCTTCTTAGAATATATGCAAAGGAGAAATATATTCTCATGGTGAACCAACAGGAAGGAGACTTCGAGTTCCTTGTATCATTCAAGGTATGCACTCAAGAACTAACCGGGACAACTTTGAGGGGTGTAAGTGTTTTGAACTTGGTCAAATTTCTAATTTCACTGCAGGTGGAAGCTGCAAGTGTGTCAGTATTGCGAAGTGTGTGGCAGACTTATTGGCTACACGAGAAGTCAGAAAGCATAGATGATCTCTTTGACAATCTTTCTCGGAGCCTGTTGGAGATGGAAGATAGGTTTGAGGATTTTCTCAAACAGTTGGATGGAGCTGGATGGGATACTCATCAATTAAACCTGAAAGTCCCTAAAGAAATATCCATCGATGAACTGAGTCCTGTTCAATGATCAAATATCAGCTATCCGAGATCTTGAGCTATTTTTGAATGTTAAAGCTCAGTTAAAGGCAGGCATTGAGATTCAGTTTGAGCAGAGGCATCCAATTATATTTGCTCTATTTTTTTTTTCCAGAACAATGAAGCAAAAGATTTACAGGTCAAGGAAATAATTCTTGACAAAAAGTACACGTGTTTCGAAGAACTTGCATGAATCAATTTTTGGGTTTGCTTGGAATTCTTGAGACATTCTTTTCTGATAAAGAAATTTCCTGTTTTGCAAATTCTGTATCTATTTGTTCATTAATGTGTAGTATTTAAGCAAAGAAAGAAATGTACGATTCCATGTCAAATTTCAGCTTTTTCAATGAAAATGTATACTTTGTTGTTGAGTGTGCAGCCTAGCAGAGATTTTTGTCATCATTTTTTGTAAATTTTCAAGTGAAATTTGTGGGCTTCTGTCGGACGGCAGAGGAATAACACGTCAACCAGTAAACGACATCATTTTGTCCTTTTTAAACCCATTCTCCCGGCAAAAAAATATAAGGTAGTACATAAAGCGACCAGTTGAAAAAATGTAGTCTTAACTGTTCTCTCAACGACAACATAAACCTTATGCTTCAAAAAAAAGAAACAGCATAAACCCTAACAATGAGTTTTACTCTGCAGTTCTCTCTCCCATCACGACCGCTCATCGCCACGAACACCACAACACTTTCTCCGATCCGACCCGTGACCAACCTCCGTTTCAAACCCGCTCAGCCTTTGTCCCCTCCTTCGCTGCTCATCAAACCTCCTCTCTGCGCCTCCACACAACAACGACAGTTAGTCGTCTCTGGAGAAGACGAATTGAAATCTATCAACGGAGCTCAGGAAGAGAATGTTCCTCTACCTGTGGGTCTATGGAGAGAGTCCATGCCGAAACATGTGGCGGTGATCATGGACGGCAACAGACGGTGGGCCCGCCTGAGAGGTCTCCCGGTGGATTCGGGTTACGAGGCCGGCGTGAAGTCCCTGAGAGCGATGGTCGAGCTCTGCTGCAAATGGGGAATTCGTGTTTTGACCGTTTTCGCCTTCTCTAGCGATAACTGGTTTCGACCCAAAGTCGGTTTTTTTTCTCTCTCTCTCAGTATTGAGTGTTTGTTGATTTTTTATTTACCGTTCATGATGAGTTGCTTTTTACAGATGGAAGTTGAATTTTTGATGAGTTTGCTTGAAGAAGGCGTAAAGGAGGAAATGGAGAGCTTTTTGAGGTAAATTGTTCTCTAATAATTTAGTATCCAAAGCTTTTAATTGAAATTAAATATTTGATATCTGCTTGAATATTGAAAATTTTGATGGCATCATGAAAAGAGAGATGAGGATGTTGAATGATGTATTAGGCTTTTTCTATTTTTAATGAGATTCCAATATATATATATATATTCAAATAATGTTGGTGGGAGCTTTTTTGGACCAGTCACGTTTTCTGTGAAATAGGATGCTTGGACATGTATTAGTTTCAAAATGGTTGTTTTTTTCCTTTGTGACTAGTTATGGTTTTTACTATCTTATTAACCGAGGGAAGATATGACTGAACTTGTTAATAGCTTGCAAGAAAGATTGTGGTGAAATACATGAATCCAGCTAGTTTTAACCAATGACAGGGATAATGTTCGGATATCTGTAATCGGGGATTTGTCTAAGCTTCAAAAGTCTCTAGTAGAGTTGATAATGAATGTGGAGGAGACCACCAAGAACAATACCCGATTCCAGCTGATTGTGGCAGTGAGCTATAGCGGGCAGTATGACCTTGTTCAAGCTTGCCAAAGGATTGCTATGAAAGTAAAGGATGGTGTTATCGAGCCCAATGATGTCAATGAGTCTTTGATCGAACAGGAATTGGAAACAAACTGTACCGAATTTCCCTACCCTGATCTCCTTATTCGGACCAGTGGCGAGCTTAGAGTTAGCAATTTCATGTTATGGCAGTTGGCCTATACTGAATTATTCTTTGCACAATCACTATGGCCTGATTTTGGAGAAGCTGAATTTATAGAGGCATTGCGATCCTTCCAGAGAAGGCGGAGAAGCTACGGTGGATGAAACTTTTTAAGTACTTGTGTATAACATTATCATTGAATAGAAAATTCTTAGAACCGACCTAGATTTTTGAGTGGCATCTGAACCAACTTAAAGGAGAAAGCAACTTTGTGAGATCATAAAGTTTTCCCGACTTGCTTGTAGGTTGTCGTTGAAGTGAATTCTGACATCTACGAGGGTGTACCGGATTGTGATTCAATTTCCTTGAAGCTCACTGTTGCAGTAATCTCCTAAGATTATATATTTGAGATGGGGGGAAGTTTGAAGCTGTTCTTGAAACATTATTGAAAATTTTCATGTACACGGATAACACGGCACGAAGAACTGTTTAGAATTTAGTTAAAACATCAAGGTAGTACAGCAAGAATCACTGCCTGTTAACATGCTTCAGTTGTGTGGGAATGTATTCTGATAAGAAAGGCTGCAATGAAAAGATCCTTGAAGGCCCTTCTACTGATGGTACCAATTTTAGTTGGATTCTCACTATTCACTAGTTGTTCAAATATATTGTCCAGATTCCAGAATTTGATCTCGACAAAACCATCATTTTAGGCAACGAGGTAAATATCGATAATTTTATTAAAATATTTATGATATTTTGCATATTCTGGAAGCACAGATATAAAAAATATTCTTGAATATCTTCGATATTTTGAGGATATTTTTGACATTCACCGACTAAAACTGATATTTTTTTACTTAATTTTACGTTAAAGTGTAGAACAGAAATAGAGTCAATTTATAGAATTGAACGTTCATGGGGCTTGCAAATGAATAAATGGAGCTGCTGCTGCATTTAAAATGAAAGTGGGACAACTTAGCCATTTTTTGTCCTTCGTTCACGGGGTTAAGTTGGTTTGCAAGCAAATGGTTGCTTCAGACTTCACGAATGTTGATTTTCTAGCATCCTTAATTAGTGGTTGGCATGTCATTTTCGTATTAAAACTAATCATTTAAAATGGTTGAACTATTGCCTTCTTAATCTAATCTTATTAAACTTTTAGTTGTTTAATTAGCAAGAAAAATTCAAACTTCTTGTCATTTGGGTAATTAATTTCTTGATTAAATTAAGCATGTAGAGTAATACTATTATTATATTGCATGCATGCATCAATCAAGAGATTATCACTAAAATGTATTTAGCATTAACTTACTAATTTTGATAGGTGATTCAGATTCATTTGATTCTTTATAATAATAAATTTTATCATTCAATTTAATACAATTCTCATTAGACTTAATTAAATATCGATTTATCTGAAATCATATGCAATTTTTTAGTTCAAAATTAAATTAATTTTATTAGAAATTTTATGCAATGAATTGATACTATATTGGATTGAATTTTAATAAAATAATGAAGACTCTTGAAAGAGTGTAAAAATAATAGAAAAAAAAAATACAATCTTCAAGAGAAGAAGTTAGTAGAAACATTAAATTAGGTTTATAAGATACAAGAAAATTAATCGTTTAGACGAGAATATAGTAGGAAAAAAAAAATCCTTTATGAGGTTATTTTACTTTTGATTGACAAGTTAACTTTTCCAATAAAAAACCATTTTTCGTATTCTTAATCATCATAATTTTTAATTAGGTAGCCAAAGAAAGAGTTAATAGTAATTGCTAACCGCATATTTAATCATTTAATTAAATGCAAATTATGGTACTAACAAGTAACAATACTATAGATACCACCGCCTAATGTTTTTCTGATAAGGCGTTTAATCTCTCACAGGTTCGAATTACAGTACCATAAATGGTATATTAAAAAAAGAAAGAACTTTAATTTAGTCCCTAATATTTGATGAAATATTTTTTTTTTTTTATTTATATTTTTTTTGAGCTAATTGCACCCACCACCCCTAAAGTTTGACCAACTATAGGTATAATCAACTTTATCATTTATTGACAATGACCTCCCTTACCATTAGTTGACGTTAGTCAAATTTAACAGTGTCAAGGGTATTTTCGTCTTTTTAGATTTTTTATTTTATTTTATTAAATAATAAATTAAAAAATTAAAATAAAATAATAAAATTATTTAAAAATTAAAATAATAATAAAATTAATAACAAATAAAAAATTAATTATAATTAATTTAGATCCATTTTCCAGATTGAATCTCAACCGTCCATCAATCTAGAAAATAAACGGTTGAGATTCAATTTGGAAAATGGATCTCCAAAAAAAAAAAATAATAATTTTTTAGGAAGAATTTTGGGTTCTTCGAAGAACCCAGAAGGGTTCTATCGAAGAACCCAGAAGGGTTCGATCGAAGAACCCTTTGGGTTCTTCTGGGTTCTTCGATCGAACCCAGATGGGTTCGAACCAAGAACCCAGATCTGGGTTCTTCGAGGTTCGATCGCTGGGTTCTTCGAAATTTTTTTTTTTTTTTGATAGCTAGATCTGGATTCGCCGTCGACGGCGAACCCAGATCGTTGACGAACCCAGATGGGTTCGTCTTCGTTGACGAACCCTTCTGGGTTCGTCGTGCAAGTTTCTCTTTTTGTTTTTTTTTTTGGAGTGGAGATCCAATCTGGAGATTGGATCTCCACCATTCAAACTTTAATTTTTTTATTTTTTAAAAAAAATTAAAAAATTTATAATAATTTTTTTTATTTAATAAAAAGAAAATATTGTTTTAGGGGTATTTTGGTCATTTTAAGGGTAACAGTTGGTCAACCGTTAAATCTAACGGAAGTCAACTAACGGCAGGGGGGGTCATTGTCAATAAACGATAAAGTTGATTTTATTTGTTGTTGGCCAAACCTCAGGAGATGTGGGTGCAATTAGCTCTTTCTTTTTTTAGTTCGCATAGTTTCTCACATTTCCTAAATAGATCAAATTGGTTATTTGATCAACTATTTGACGGTCAACCATTACAATTTTTTAAAAAAATATATTTTTACCCTTAAAGAATTTAATTAATAGAATTATAATCTTACTTTATAATTAAAATATAATAAAAATAAATAAATAAAATAAAATAATATTAAGCTACATTATAAAAACTTAAAAATGTAAAACATGTTAAAAAAATATTCAAATTAAGTTATTCTATTATAAAAATTAACATTTAAAAAAAGTAAATAATAAAAAAAGTTAAAAACTGTTAACAAATTAAAATAAAATAAAATAAATGGAGAACTAAAAAATTGAAGGAAATATTTTTGTTTTTGTGTTTTTTTTAAATATTTCTTTTAACTTTTTTAATTCTCAATTTTTTTATGTTATTTTATTTAAAAAAAATTAACCTTTTTTATTCTTTATTTTTTAAATATTAATTTTTCTAATAATATAATTTAATTTGAATTTTTTTTAATAGGTTTTATATATTTAATTTTTTATAATTTATTTTAATATTATTTTATTCATTATTTATTTATTTATTTATATTATATTTTAATTGAAATATAAAATTATAATTCTATTAATTCTTTAAGGGTAAAACTGTCAAGTAGTTAGTCAAAGGATCAATTTAATATATTTAGAAAATGTAAGAGACCACGCGAATAAAAAAAAAAGTGCATAAAAATATGATTTTTCATTAAATATTAGGGATTAAATTAAAGTTTTTCCGTAAAAAAAAATATTATTGATCACAATTTAATAAATAATAGGAAGATTATCATTTTGGTCCCTAATTTTTGAGAAATTATCAATTATTTAAATCAGTTTCGTTTATTGGTATTATTGGACCCTAACTTTTTAAAAATGTATCATTTTGGTCCTTTTGTAAGTTAACCGTTAGTCAAACTTAACGATTTCAGGGGTATTTTTATCTTTAAACCTATAAATAGGTCAACAGTAAATTTTTTAGTGAAATGATATATTTACCCCTAATTAAAAATTTAAAATATTTCTTAAATTTTTTTATAAAATAAATTAAATTAAAAATTAAAAAAATTTAATTAAATCTCTACCATTGATCAAGATTATTGGATGGCGTAGATTATATTGAAATTTATATAAAAAAATTGAAAATTAAAAATTAAAATTTTTTTTTGTTCTTGGTCATCCAAAAAAAGGAAAAACAAAACAAAACCAGATTTGGGTCGAAGAACCCAGATCGAATCTGGATTCTTCGATGGAGTGGGTTCTTTGTCAAAAAACTCAATCTGAGTTTATCGGCCGAAGAACCCAAATCTGGGTTCTTCGTTGCTGCTCTTCTTTTTTTTTTCAGTTTTTTTTTTTATCTCCACCAAGAATTCCAATATAATTTCACTTTTTTTAAAAAAAATTCCAATATAATTTAGGTAGAGATCAATTTTAAAAATATTTAGTTTTTAGTTTTTATTTTTTTAAAAAAATCTAATATAATCTTCACCGTCCATCAATTTTGATGAACGGTGGAGATTATATTAGAAGAATTTTATTTTTATTTTTTAAATCTTAATCTGAAATGACTATATTACCCTTCTAAATATTAATAATTTTTTTAAAAAAATGTGAAGTTAAAATTGTAATTTTAATTCATTTAAATAGAGTTAAGGGCAAATTAGTCTTTTTACCAATTCTGTGAGATTTGACTGTTAGAAAATTAATCAAAGGGACTAAAATGATACATTTTCAAAATGTTAGGGTCAAATGATACTAATAAATGAAATTGATTTAAAAACTAATAATTTCTTAAAAGTTAGGGACCAAATTAATAATTTCTGTAAATAAAATTGGACTTTTATTTTAAGGGGATTTTCATTTTGATCCCTAATTTTTGAGGAATTATTAAGTTTTTAAAGCAGTTATGGTTAATGGTATCTTTGGATCCTAACATTTAGGACATATATCAATTCGATCCCTCTAATTAAATTTCTACCAGTCAAACTTAACAGAATTGGTAAAAAAACTATTTTACTCTTGACTTTATTTTATTGAGTTAAATTATAATTTTAACTTCAAAAATTTAAAAAGATTCTTAATAATTAGAAGGGTAATATGGTCATTTCATTTTAATATTTAAAAAATAATTTTAAAATATTTAAAATATTTTTTTAATATATCTCCACCATCCATCAATCTTGATGGACGGTAAAAATTATATTGAAATGTTTTTAGAAAATAAAATTGAAAATTAAATATTTTTTAAAAAAAATTGAAATTCAAAATGGTGGATCTCCACCACCAAATAAAAAAAATTTTATTAAAAGTTTGAAGGTTAACTCAAGATTGATGGACGGTGGAGATCCATTGAAATTTTTTTAATTTAATTTATTTTAAATTTTTAACTTGGGATAGATATGTTATTTTACTAAAAAATTTACTGTTGAGTTATTAATAGGTTTAAAGATGAAACTACCCCTGAAACTGTTAAGTTTGACTAATAATTGACTAATAGAAGAATTAAATTGATATATTTATTAAAAGTTGAAGTCTAATAATACTATTAATCATAACTGCTTTAAAAAATTATTTTTTAAAAGTTATGTACCAAAATAAAATTTTTTCTTTATTTTATAGGTGGGACCAAATAGTGGGGTCCATTTATTATCAATCAAAACACGTCGTGTCGAAGGTTCGCCCGAACAATTGCAGACTTTCAGATATAAATGAGAAAAACTTTGGTGTGACGGTCCCAACTCCCACCAGACCATCCAACTAAATTATATCATGTTATATTATTTTTTTAGTGTAAATATTGAAATGTAATATAATATAAATTTAGTGGCCTCGTTGATTACGTGATGAGCTCATTTCATATAAATTTTCTACTAAAAAATTTAATAAAATATTATTGATTAATTAGTTAGTCACAAAACTTAAAATATATTTAAATTCTCTCTTAAGTGTTAATTATTATAATAATTTTATTTTTTAATTTAATATTAAAATAATAAAAAAAATTAGGAAAAATACTCTAGTTCATCTCATGTGATGAACCATAATTTTTTAATTTTTTTTAAAAAATAAAAAAATAATTTTAAATAAATTTTGTTCGGAGATCATATTAAATAAATAAAATAAAAATAAAGTAAAAAATTAATTTCTATATTAAATTTTTATAGATGGATAGATCTCTAATTCTCTCCTACCAACTGGTGAGGCAGGAGAGGGGGTGAGGAGAAACGAGTCTTTCCTATTTATGACAAGGTTTTCAACATTAATAATGGTGGAGATCAATTTAAAAAATATTTATTTTTAAATTTTAGTTTTTAAAAAAAATTAAGAAAAATATATTTATTACTCTTCTTATTACTAATTATCTACTAACTCCAACTGTTAATCAATAATATTTTATTATTATTTTAATAAAAATACAGCTCAATTGCAATTCATCCTAATAAAGTGCCCCTCTCATTACAATTTGTCAATTCTTCTAATTACAAACAAACGCGCAGCCCAAGTATCAGTTAGATCAAAACCATGCATGAGCACCACGCGTCGATGCACCTTGTTAAATGGAGATTTCGCATAATAAATACTACTATTTCAAATCTCACGTGCTGAGGTACCAAATCTTCGTGCACCCAAAAAGTGTTCCAATCATACTCATCAACTATGACACAAGTATCCTGATTGAATGGCATGTCAGGTAATTTAGAGTTGAGTTTGTGCTTTGTAGGTATATCAGAAACTCAAAACTGTTACGTGTGCTCTAAGTGAAGCCCAAATAGCTCCTTTTTTTTACTTTTTTTTTTCTCTCTCTTCATTAACAAACCTCTTAAAAAGTGAAAAACAAAAGAGTTTCCTACTCGAAAGCTACTCTGAGAGGTGGAGTTTGGTTTCTTTTGTTGCAGATTGGAGCAGGTGTGGTGGGTTTGTTTGTGTGTTGGAGTTGGTTTTTTCTTTTCTTTTTTTTAATTTTTGGATGGGATCATTTTGAAAGTATTGTGAGAGTAACAAAATGAGGAAATCTTTTAAGGATTCATTGAAGGCTCTTGAAGCTGATATTCAGTTTGCCAATACCCTGTAAATTTTTTCTCTCTCTTTTTCTTTGTGGGGTTTTTTTTTTAATTATTATTATTATTTATGTGTTAGAATGATATGATATTGTTTTGTTCTAAGTTTCCGAATATCTGATATGACTAGTAGATTAGAGTTTTTCTTTTTTGGGGTTTGATCATATATTCAGAGAAGCTGGTTTAAATTTTTCTTTCTTTTCTATGTTCAAAATATTTCTGTGGTTTGGTTTTCCAGTTTCTGCATAAAGTTTGCAATTTTTTTTTACACTTTGAGCATCTGGTTCTGGGACATATTCAACTATAGTATCCTATTTTACTCCCTGTGGATTTGCTGATTTCATGCTCAACTAGTTTTTTACTTGTTTCTCACTTAATTTTGATGCTTTCTTTTCATGAGCAATTCACATTCTACCGTCTCTAAATGGCATTGCTTGCTTGATAATTGTGTTGCTGAGTACTAGAATATTTGATTTTAGGAGATTGATTGATCAGATCAAGATTAAATTTTAGCATTCTTCTTTCTTGATTTTTCTTTATGACTTCTGCATAATGTTTGTGTGGTGAATAGATTGCTTTTAATTTATAAACCTCTTAACTGGTTCAAAAAAAAGTACTTTTCAAGAAAACTGTTGTTTTCATTTTCGAATTTTTTTCCTAAAGGAAATTCTGGTAGTATCAGGTTGATGGCGATCAATATTAAAGGATGAATGATAAGACTCACTCCCGAGAGAGTGATCTGTCACTTCTGTACTCGTTTCCATTGAACGATAATGCATCACATAAGTCAGGCAAAGGATGGGAAGGCAGATCAAATGCTTGTAAAGTGATTCTCATGTAGCTGCAGTTGTAGTTGGTTTTACAAAAATCCTTTTATCAGTGACAATCAGATAACCAAATTTCATATGTTGCCTATCTGCCTTTTCGTTTTGAATAGGATTGCTGCACGTCCCTTCTCTAGTCTATTTATATAAATTATCTGTTCCCATATTTGTTCTGCTCTTCAACAGGAACAATGGTGGTGTTTCATTTTCAAGTTTATTACAGGATGGACTGGATGGACTTTCTCAAAAAGTCTCTTATAGTAGCTTCTTTATCCTTAACAAAATTTGTTTTGATACAGGGCGTCTGACTATCCAAGAGAATATGACGGCGCTTGCCTTCAAATGAGATTATCCTACAGTCCAGCTGCTCACACTTTTCTTTTTCTTGTCCAGTGGACTGATTGCCGCCTTGCTGGTGCACTCGGATTGCTTAAAATTCTTATTTATAAGGTGGCTTTCCTTTCTGTGTTATACCATGTATTGTTACTTCAATTTTCTGACTACAAAAGTCCTCTCTGTCTAGCATGTGTGTATAACATTACTGTTCTGAAGTTTTTGTCGATGATAAATGATGGTTTTTTACAGGCTTATGTGGATGGGAAGACTACCATGTCTATTCATGAAAGGAAAGCTAGTATAAGGGAATTCTACGGTAAGCTTTAAGCAAGTAAAAATAAATTTCCTGTCAAGTTATTGAAACTTAATAATTTTATTTGCCTAATGCATTTGATTCATGATTCATTTCCTTTTGAAAAAAAAAATCCGGTTTAACATCAATTCACGTCGATATGGATTTTCATGGAACAGGGGTGATATTTCCTTCTTTATTGCAACTTCAAAAAGGGATTACTGATGTAGACGAAAGGAAACAGCAAGAGATTGTTGCTAAATACAAAAAGAAAGATGATATGGAAAAAGGAAAGCTTTCTGAAACTGATATGGAGAGAGAAGAAGAATGCGGTATTTGCATGGAGATAAATAGCAAGATCGTTCTGCCCGATTGCAGCCATTCAATGTGTATGAAATGCTATCGAAGTTGGTAAGCCGTTTATTTGAAACATGTAAACTAAAGATTCCTTCATTACCAGAAGTTTCCTTGGTATGGGAAAATATCCGAAGAAATTTTGGATATTAAATACATTGTATATCTAATGTCAATTATGCTGCTACTATAAAAAGATGTAAAAGAATTGTATCATTCTTGTTTATTTTTGCTTGTTTTCGCTGTATATGCAGGCGTGCAAGGTCTCAGTCATGCCCTTTCTGTCGAGACAGTCTAAAAAGAGTGAATTCAGGGGATCTTTGGATCTACACCAGCAGCAATGAAATTTTTGACCTAACATCCATCTCTAGAGAGAATATGAAGAGACTTTTTATGTACATTGAGAAGCTGCCTCTCATCACTCCAGATCCAATGTTTGTTTCTCACAATCCTCGTTATCGTTGAGTCCCTGTCTAGCAAGATTTGTCTGTAGATAACATCCATCAACTTCTGTTGTATATAAAATTCCCTTTCTCAATAGCTGATTTAGAACTGTAAATATATATATATATATATATATATATATATATATATTCATTGTTTGTTAGAATGCTTTAACATGATGTCTCTGGATCTTATTTATTTGAAATGTATTATAATAGAAAGTTCACTTATATTGGAACTGGGAAGCAAGTTCAGTTCATCTTAACTTCATCTATTTCTTTCTGTTGGCTTGCCTCAGGCTCAGTTCCACTGATCTCAGTTTTGAAGCATTTCTATCGAAAATATTTTTTTTACTATATAATTAAATTAAGAGCAATTCACATCCAACCTATTAGGATATTTTATTTTTTAGTTTTTTAAATTTATATTATCTTCTAATTTATTATTTTTAATTAGAGATATTTTCATCTTCTTATTTTTTTTTTACAGTAAGGTAAACTTATACAGGATAGGAACTTTTGTGAGTTTTTGAATAAATTATTTCCAGTTACATTAATAGGTTGTCAAAATGGTCCGGGTTTGTACGACCCGGACCTGACCCGCTTGATGCGGTCCGAATATAAATTTGGGACCGTATTAATATGAAATCCGGATATTAGATTTTTGAGTTAATTACACTCAACTTCCCTGAGATTTGGCTAATTACATTCGGAATCAAAGTTTGCATTAATTGACACTAACCTTCCCTCACGTTAACTTTGACCGTTAGAATAAACGTTGACTTTTTTTAAATTTATTAAATGACCAAAATACCCCTGTTAATTAATATATAAAAGTTACCCTGGCCCAAATTTTTGAAAAAAAAAATTTAATATATAAAAATTTATATATTTAATTTAAATATAAAAAAATAAATTAAAAAAAATTTTACCCTGGCCCCCTCAAATTTTCTCTTTTCGGTCCGTCCCTGGATACATATATTGTTTACCTTTAGAGATGATTATGATGCTTAAGGAGTGATTATTTACCTAAGATTTTTGTCTTTTAGATGTTAGTTGAAAAAAAAAAAATTGCTTCCATGGCTAGGCGGCCGCCTAGGACCAACTAGGACCGCCTAGGTAGCTAGCCGCGGAATATGGCCGAATTGGCTATATTCGCCGCGGCCGGCCACTGCCTAGGCCAATTGTTAAAACAATGCTATTCTCTCTCTCGCATGGATCTCTGGAAACCCAGAATAGTTTCTTTTGATTTCTCGAAACCCAAAAGAAATCCAAGTACTTTTCTTTTGATTTCTCATAACCCAGTATGAACTTCGTTAAGGCAAGCCTTTACGGCTTGTGTGTTCTCTTGTAGAGTCCATTTTGTTCCCTTGCTTTCATTTTTTTTTTTTTCAATTCATTGTTTTCTTTTTTTTCACGAGGCCGAAGAGAGAATTTTCATTCCTCAATTCATTTTTTTTTTCATTGTCTTTTTCTCCCATTTTGTCTCTGTTTTGTATAGTTGATACAAAGCATACATAGTCTTTTCTCTTTTCTTTTCTTTTTATTGCAGTCTTTGCTCTGCTCTGTTGTTTCAGATTTTTGTAAATAGATTGCTAGATTGTTGTTTCGATCTTAGTCTTTGTTAGATTCAGACTGCTATATTAATGTGTTGGCAGAATTTCATTTTTGTTCTCTTACACTGTCATTCTCTTTTGGGTGTTGGATTAGGATCTTGAAAGTTGAAACCTACGAGTAATGTTAGGGTTTGGTTTGCTGTGTATAGTGAGTTTTGCTGTGTATAAGTTTTTGTTCTCTACACTGTCACTTGCTGTGTATAAGTTTTTGATCTCTACACTGTCACTTGCTGTGTATAGCATGATTGATTTTTATTGAGAAGTTTTGCTGGTGGCTAGAGGGATGGCAAACAAGGGCTGCTGGTACATTGTTATGTATGATTGTGAGTTGTGACAGTAGTATGCGATGGCTGTTATTGTGTAGTGTTGAGCAGTGAATAAATATGAGGTTGATGAGAATTTATTTACATTACATGTAGTGATTGTATGTATAGGGGTTGATAATCTTTGTTGGTGGACTCTGCCACAGAACTGAATAGCTTTGTTGGTGGTAGCTTGACTCTTGCATCTAAGCTATTCTTGGTTAAAAAAAAATTAGTTTAAGAAAAAAATTTAATAATAAGTGAGTAAGTGAGGGTTAAAAAATAAATAAATAAATAAAAAGAAAGGTGGGATAAAATCCTCATATTTTGCGGATTGGGTTTAAACCTGCATCGCAAACCCATAGAGAGGGTTTAGGACCGGGTTTGGGCCCTTTTAAAATTTACGGTGTTTTTGAGGGTTTATATGCAGTCCGGATTTAGAGCCTCATTTTGCCATCCTTAGTAATAAAATCCCAAACTTCAAATAGATTAGATATAATTTATTTAGAGTTAATTACACTCAACCTCCCTGAGGTTTGACTAATTACATTCGGAATCAAAGTTTGCATTAATGAACACTAACCTCCCCTCACGTTAATGTTGACCGTTAAAATAACCGTTGACTTTTTTCAAATTTTTTAAATGACCAAAATACCCCTGTCACAATTTTTTACTGTTCATTTAAAAAAAATAATGGTGAGATCCAGATTGGATCTCCACCAAGGAAAAAAAAAAAAAAAAAATTTTTGTATCTTCATCCTCGAACCCAGAGGGTTCGAAGATCGAACCCTTCTGGGTTCGATCTTGGAACCCTCTGGGTTCCACGAACCCAGAAGGGTTCGTTCTTCGAACCCTTCTGGGTTCGAGATCGAACCCAGAAGGGTTCGATCTTCGAACCCTCTGGGTTCCACGAACCCAGAGGGTTCGTTCTTCGAACCCAGAGGGTTCGATTCGAACCCTTCTGGGTTCGAGGATGAACATTCAAATTTTTTTTTTTTTTCTTGGTTGGATCTCACCATTAATTTTTTTAATGAACAGTAAAAAATTGTGACAGGGGTATTTTGGTTATTTAAAAAATTTGAAAAAAGTCAACGGTTATTTTAACGGTCAACGTTAACGTGAGGGGAGGTTAGTGTTCATTAATGCAAACTTTGATTCCAAATATAATTAACCAAACCTCAGGGAGGTTGAGTGTAATTAACTCTATAATTTATTCTAAGTTTTAGAAAACTTGCATATCTTTATAGCATATATACATACACACTTGTATAGAGTATTCAACTAAGTTTCTCTCAAGGAACAAAACAAACGGGTCGACAGCAGGATTCGAACTTGCGCAGGCATAGCCCAACAGATTTCGAGTCTCTCCGACGACAAAGTAAATTTATATAACATGAATACAAGAACAGTCAAACGCTTTTTAATTTCATTTTTCATTCGAATAGATTCCACATTTTCCCTCTCTCTGAGTCTCTCACTGGGTTCACTGTTCAACAGATCGCTAAAAACCAACTCGCGCATTAACATCCCAGCTTCTTTCAATTCGCTTTCAAATTTCAATCAATAAAACCCCAAACACGTTTTGTTGATGTTGCTCTGTTAATTTTTTGTCGGTTGAAAAAAGAAGCACAGAAAAAACCTTAGAAATCCAGAGTAACGATAGTTTTTTTTTTTCGCCCTAAAAGATGGGGGAATTGTCTAGAAAGATTGATGTGGAGAAGCTCGTTTCGTACAGTGACGATCTAGTGGAGGTGTTGAAAGACAAAAGAGACATTAACACCCTGACTCAGTGTCTCGATCACTCCAAGTCGCTTCACTCCTGTTGCGACGCCGATCTCAACCAGCTCCAGAGCTCCATTCAAGGTAATATTTTTGTACTTTCATGAGAGAGACTATGTCTCTTTTAAATGCGGCGATAGAAAGTGAATTGAATAAGTGCTTTTTTTAAAAAAATTTGGGTCATGTAGTTAATTTGTACTCTATAATTTAGACTTTCTCGTGGAAGTTTGTTCATGTTTGTTCGAAATGTAGAACAAGTTCAAGGATTTACACTGTTGAATTTGATAATGTACTACTGACACTTTCAAGCCCTCGTGAAAACACATATTATTACAGCCGAATTATTCAGTTTCTGAATGGAAAATTTTTCGAACTGGACTGATGGAGTGTGGATTGTTAATTTGATGGAGATGTTTGCCAGTCCTTTGATTGGTCGACTCTCATGAGTTGATGTTTAGATAAGGACGGGTTTTTTTTGTCCTCGGGTGTGTTGTTAAGCTGTTGTTTAGATAAGTTGATTCTATTTCCGTAGAGTTGCTGAGTTTTTATATTAAGCAGATTATCAGAGGAAGATAGATGTTTGCAAGCAGAAAACCGAGCAGGCGAAATCCGAAGTTGCTGCAGAAGCTGAAGTTGACCATCTCCAAATAGAATTAGAAGAAGAATGTGAGAAAGAACGTGCACTTCAGGAGGAGCTTAGATAAGTATATGAGTGATTGATTTAATGGTTTTTGAGTTTTTTCGTCATATATCAATGGTATTGATTGGTTTCTTGCCACCAACACAATTATCATGAACGAGATTAATGATCTGGAACTTAAGAGGATATCCATTGAAGAAAGAAAGCGAGCTTTGAAGAAATCTGAAAAAGACGAACTGAGAGCAGAGTAAGTTGATAGACAGAATGTATATGCCCCCAGCATCAGAGTTTGTATATTTGTGCTATCTATGTATTTGTATATTTATTAGTAAACTGGTGATAAACCATGCTTAAGCAATTCAAACATTTTAATGTTGATGCTTGAAAATCCATAAAAATCCACTGTACAATTTTTTTTTTTTTTTAAATGTGTTTCGTGATATTCATGTCTATGCAATTATGTTTTGCATTTTTAGTTATGTTGGGTTCTTTTGCTTCATTCAGCAAATTTATGATATGGGCATCTGCCTTTGTGAAATCCTCTATAGCAGCCATGAAAATATACTTGCTTGAATCATCTGTTGTTGGATTGACTTCCCTTCTCTGTGGACTTGATTATTGAAGTAAAATCGTATGTCTTTGATCTTGCAGGAAGACGCTTTCAATGTACGCATCAGTCACAAATATTATCCCAGACTTAAATGAGCAATCCAAAATCTCAGGCTGTATCCTTCTGTTACGACCTATTCGTTTTTATAATTATACTTTTGTTTTGGTTTATGTTCACGTACGATGATTTTTAATGTTGTGGCATGTGGATTCACCTTAACTCGTGACACTTACAGATATGGTGGACAGGGATAAAAAGGTGGTAGAGAAGCTTGAGTATGACCCAGCAAAGATGACGGCTTTTGATACATGTCAAAGCATTTGGAAGGCAATAAATTCCTCGTAGATACTGGACTTTATTTCCTTAAGATGACGTTAGTAACCCCGTTTGTGATCAATGCTTCTTGTAATTTCTTTTGTTTGTCTTGTGGTTTTTCGGGAAATTGTCCTTTTTGCATTTGTTATATGACCTTCTATGTGACATGTGGTAATTTTGTAGAGCATAATGTTCCATTGCCAATATGTGGTTTTGGTTTGGTTACAAAAACATATGTCTAGCGCGAGGTCAGAAGATAGGAGGATTGTACTGGTGGGAGAGTTCTGCCCTTCTGGGTGGTAGGCAACGGTGAAAGGTGGACTGCTACAGCATAAAAGTTTGACTGGTTGAATTTGTAAAACAAATGGTAGCCAGATGTTTCAGTAAAAAGAGTTTTTGATTTCTCTTACATGTCATGTTTTTCATCATAGTTTTGAACAAAAACAATGATATGAAGTAAATATCATTTTTCATAATCACAGATGAACTAGATATATCAATCTCCTTATCATTACTTCTCTTACATGTTATGATTTTGCAGTCTACGGAAATTAAAATAGAAGACTGAATAGTGAAAATGTCAAATAATAGTGTTGTTCTTACAAAGATTCAATATATCATCCATAAATATGCATGCTTATGCACTTACTATGGCTGCATCAGGTGATTAAGTGGAGTTTTGCTTGAAAATGAGGAAATTAAAAGCAAATCACATGCAGTAATCTACTTCAAATATAATGTGAACAGTTTCTTTTTTTTTAATGATTGAGTAAATATTTGATCTTCCTGGTTTATGCAAAAACAGCATTTTTGGCATACAATTGAAGGCAAACTTTATGAAACATAACAATGGAAATTTTCCACGGTCAATTGGTATGATACACAAGCAGAATATACTTCACTGGTAAATTTTCCATTCAATTTGGTATTGTCATCCCATTTATCATGATCTTTCACATGTTTTCAGTTTCTTTTAACCCTCCAAGAGAAGTGTTGATGAAGAAAGTTATTCCATGAAAGGGAAGGAACAGGAATAATGTGAAAAACAAATTGCTTTCAACTCATTGTACTATACCAATCACGATTAGATTATTACAAATTGTTTGCCCATTCAATTATTGCATAATGATAGTGGACTGGCCATGATCTGACAAGCAAAAGCTGATGCAGACAGCCGGAAAAATCATACGGGTGGCTTTTATCTTTTTCCACCGAGTCTCCGAAGTTTCTGCTGCAAAAAACGATTTCTTGTTTGTTTACCATAGCAGACTGGATGGACTGATGTTTCCTTCAAAGTTGACGACAAATGTGATTTGCAGGCCTTAATAGGTTTGTCTTTGTATGCCTTGCACACGTATCGTATATAATTTGGGAAATCCTGCATATCCAGAAAAATAGAGAAAACAGAATCAGTCACAGAGAGATAGACATCGAATGCATGTACATTCATCCATCATGATCATGTCACGTATATAAAAATACACACGTGATATTATTCTATTGGTTGAATGCACATAAATCCGATGTAGAAACGAATTTTCCTGGAGATGAGAGCCAGGATTAACCTCTCTAACTGCGACATTATTCACTGTGGTTTTAAATAGTCCGTTTCATTACCATATCCCAGTGAGAGCTGCATATTAATTAGCATCCAATGTCAGAACTAGGCATTTAGAGACAGAAAAAAGCCACAGATTTTCAGAGAGAAGAAAAGGAGACCAAAATCATTGTGTTGCATATATTATATATATAACCTTGGTTTCTTCTCCACTATTGTAACAATTGTCAATGGGTGCCTGAGCAAGCCCCGGGTTATCAGCACATTTCCTCCAAGCTGTTTCTACATCTTGACTGTGTTTCACTTGCATTCCAGGGATTTCAGCTTCAATGCAGCCGATAACTAGAAATGTTTTATCTGAGAAGCATTCTGTGTAAGGAAAGCATCAAACTGTTGTAGATGATCAAGTAAATATTAAATGAAGTAGATCTGTAGATGTATCAATCTTCATAATTGCCCTTATCTGTAATTCTGGTGGGCCTATGAATGCTTTGAACGGTGAACTCACAGAGAAATAATATCCACTGAAAACACACGTGGAAGCATCAGAGGAGTCCACAAGGTTGGTGAATGGTGCATGGTCATGGTGATCATTGCTCTTGGAGTTTATGTAGTCCAATTGCTCTTAATTCAGAGTTCCTATTGTTCATCAGATTTTCTTACGAATTTTTTCCAAAGTCCTGCATGAACCACAAACTTATAACTTCGTCAAATTTTCACACTCCAACTCCACGTAAGTTCAAAAACGTTTTGAGCATCAAAATACTTGAATCTCTCATACTCTGAAACATCTAGGCGCTAGCACACAATGACACATACGATATTTGTCTACTTGCAACAAAGAGTCAATCTGCTTAATTTTATATCTTGTTACTTTAATGGCATGCTCCAAAAATTAATTTTCATATAATTTACTTTTGCATTATAACAGGACACAAAATCACATCAACCATGCTCTATTATGTGTACTGTACAGACCACCAACACTGCTCAGATCAATAACAACTGGTTATTTCTTAAAGACGTCAGTTGTAACATCGAACAATTCAAAGAAAAAAAATATACACTTGTATAACAGATGTAAATAAGGAAAGAAAGCTTTTAGCGGACGCCATGCCACTAGCCACGAGGCACAAAATTTTTATAGGACATAATATCATGATATGATTTCAATCCTAGAATGAATTACCATGCCCTTAACCCTATAGTATATGATTTCAATGATAGAATGAATTGAGCAAATGTACATAAGCTTTACGTCAGCTCAAGCATCCAACGGCATCAAGAATTTTCCACGTCAAATTGGAGTTGACAAAACATTTGCAGGAGACTAAAATAGAGGCAACATCAGAGTAAATATTTTGCAAAATGTGGTAAATACTAATTATATGAGGATAGCTCATGGTGGTGTATATCAATACAACTGATCCAAAAGGCCATGACAGGAATCAGTTTCCTCTTTCAAAATAAGCAGCAGCAGATCTGACCTGAGAGTGTATTAACATTACAAAAATCCAAAAGCACTACTTTATATCTAACCATTAGTCCAAGTCATAACCTATTCCATTTCAGTCTTCATCATCCTCGCTCTCATCCTCGTCCTCCTCCTCCTCATCATCTTCTTCTTCTCCTCCTCCTTCCTCCTCTTCCTCCTGCTGCCGTTTATGTTTCTGTAAGAAACGAGGTAAGAGTGGTTACACCGAAAGAAATTGAACAATTAAGGAAAATGGAAATCCGAAATAGAAAATAAACAAGCCAATATATAGGTGAAATAGGAAAAACACATCAGGAATGTCTTCCTAATTCTCACATCGTTGGCATATGTTATACATTTATGACCTTACCATTTCCAATTAATTTTGAAAGATCTAATCCATGGTCATAATGAACCAACTTCCCTGAACACCAAACTCATTTCCCAATTTCCATTTCCCATCATTACACTCGAGGAAGTATTTAATTTTCCTATAACACAAACTTTTTCTACATCCCTTAAATTCCCAAGGACAGAGCTCAATTTGCATGTCTATAGTATGGCTGCAAGGGACTGTAGAAGCTGAGGTAGTAGGCACCTTAAAACTTACACATTTCCGAACACTCAATAGCCAGACAGAAACTGTAAAGCCGCACAAATGTCTACAACTGATTTAACCAATACAACCACCTCATGGCTCAAGAACAACAAACAGTGTGTAACCCAACATTATGACGAAGCCCTCAGTACATAATATATTAGAATTAATTAATGGTGCAAAGCAAGCAATAACAATCAAGGATCCAAGTACTGCAGCTGAAAATGTACAGGTGAACTACCTTCTCATTAGCTTCATCTTCTTCATCATTCACTTCAGACTTTGACTTATCTGACTCATCACCATCATCTGACATGCTCTCCTGTCAATATGAGGAAAAAAAGTCAAGCACAAAACAAGAAAAGGCATCCAAAAATTGGGTAAGGGTTGCTGAATTTATTAACCTGCTTGTTATTGTATGCATCCATACGTTTAACATACTCATCCTTCCCTTTTGCAGCTTTACTTGCATATGGAGCTTTTTCCTTCCAAACCAAGAATAAAACTTCCAATCAGTACTACATGGTGCAAAAACACTTTCTTCACAAAATTCAACTTAGAAAACGATAATTAGAAAATTCTTCCACTAAACCACAAACTCTTCAATATTATAATTATTTCACTAACAGAAACCCTCTTTGAATTCTTATCCAACTCACACACACACAGATATCCATTTTTCATCCCCATTGTCATAAACAAGGTTTGAGATTACAAAAGGTTCAAATACTTACAGCAGCTGACATGGATTTCCACTTCTCTCCTGCAGCTTTCCCAACCTTCAGCCACAAATGAAGTATCAAGTGAGCTTCTTATTCTTTACAGATTGTATCATATAAATTTGCCCTTGTTTGTTATAAATATTCAAGTTCTCCAGAATGCTTACAGCTGACACAGCCGTCACATTAGGGTTTTCTTTCTTGAAGGTTTTCCTAAAGTCTTCACTGTAACATCAAACAGCGTGAATTAAAAAATTAGCAAGACTAATGAACAATATCTTGAATACATTCAGGCTCCCAAAGTAACAACAAAGTCAGGTACATACAGGAACACAAAGAAAGCACTTTGAGGCCTCTTTGGTTTATTTGGGTCTTTCTTAGCCTTCTCCTTCTTAGCTGGTCGTTTACTACTATTATCAGGCTTAGCAGCAGCCTTCCTCTTTCCAACCTTTCTGAAAACAATTAGATACATAAGGATCTGTCACAAGAATACCTCTCTAACAACTGTATCCACCACAAAGTATATGGCATCAGACATTAACATAACTTACTGACTTGGGGTGAAACAATTACAGAATAGGAGACGGTGGGGGACGCACAAAGTGAAAGAAAAGGTAAAAAAAACTTCAAAAACATCATAAGATGGAACAAACTCCCATGTAGTCAAGTGAAAAATGAAGGCATACCACACACAGAAGAAGTCATATACAAAATAGTAGTTGTAGTTTAATATTTCAAACATTTTTGTATCTAAGAGAACGAAATGCAATACGTAAACTAACCCATCATCTTTTGATATGAAAAGGAACAAAATTATCTCCCATAAAAATGTACACTAACCTGTCATCTACAGGCTTCAAAGCTTCCTTTGAGATCTTTGCCGCACCTTTACCTTTGGCCCCCTTCATTGTTTTGAGAAAATAGTCTGTGTACACAAAGGCTGAGGTCAAAACAAGTGACTCGGATGCACAAACTACTGTGACACCATCTACAAATGTGAAAAAGTACATACAACATCTTGAAGAGAAGAGACTAGCTCAAACAGCCGAACAATAATTACACAAGTCAAATCAACACTCTGTGTATACATACTATGTACACATTACATGTTCGTGCATATATAACATACGTGTATACACACGCAATTTCCACACAAAAATGGCCAGAACAATCAACTGATATTAAAAAACAAACGAATTTGAGAGCATAACAATACAAAATTTGATGCCAAAATAGATGTTCGTTACTAAAACACTAAATTGATCAAACCTAAACTTCAAGAGACTTCTAGTTAAAACTTAATTCAACAAGAATTTATTATCAAACAAATGGATACCTGTACAATACATCAAATGTATAAAATATATATATATATATATATATATATATATATATATAACTCGAAACTTGTTTATCTATGAATATGAAAGACAAAACAAATAATAAAAAAGAGTAAAACGAAGTAGTGATCATCTCAACTTCAAAAAAAAAAAAAAAAAAAACATAGCAGAACTAACACTGTAACACACATATACGAATTCAATTTTCTCAGCAACCAAACGGAGGTAAAACATAGACAAGAAAAAATTTGACAAAAACAAATTAAAGTCGAATAAAAAACAAAACGAAAAGGATAAATTAGATCTAGAAAATCATACTCACCTTCGAAGACGAAGAACGAAACTGCGGTCGCTTCGAAAAAAAACAGAGAGAATCAAAGCAAGAATAATATGATTAACATTCAAAGAGAGAAAAATAAAGAAGAGGTAGGGCAACTTACCGGAACAGCCAGTGAACTTCAAGGTGTGCCGCCACAGGAGTCAATGTGTTTTTACCGGCTACAGCAGGTTTTCCAATTTCGAGAGCCCGATTAATTATTAATTTATAGCATTTATATTAATAAATAGAAGAGATTTTATGTGAAATTGGGAGCGAGCGGTGGCGATGATTTTGCCGCCAAATTATCTTGTACAGGCAATTAGCAAGGTTAGATACTTGTGTCACGTTTTGAAATATGACACGTGGGTCTAAAAGTACCCTTTTTGTCAGGTTATTTTGATTGTTGACGCTTTGAGTCTTCATGACCGACTCTTCGTGTCGTGTGTGTTGATGGGCTATTGGGCCTTTATTGAAGCATAATAATAAATAGCGATAATATGAATTTTAATTTCTAATTTATTTTAACATTTTTTTTTACAACCTATAATAAATTACTGTAACGTTTAATTATATTATAATAAAATTATGAGTTTAACCTTAATTATATATTAGTGCTCTTAATTAACAAGTTGACGGTCAACTAATAATTAAAAGGTAATTTAGTTATTTTTATCTTAATTTATTTTTTTTAAAATAAAAAAATTTATAAAAAATTAAATGAATATTCATCATTTATCAATCTTAATAAACAGTGGAGATTATATTGATAAAAAAATTAAAAAAATAAAATAAAAATAAAAAATAAAAAATTTTATATTGTGAAGATCCAATTAAGAACACCAGTAGCACAACCCAAAAAAAAAATTTGGTATCTACAAATCTGCTTCATCGACGATGGAGTTCCAGCACAAATCTGCTTCCATTGATGCAGTAGATCTATTGTGTTCTTGGTGTTCTTGGTAGAGGGATGGTAAAGAACACTAAAAAGAATTTTAACATGAAATTATTTTTTTCTTTTTTCAATTGTTTTATTTTTTAAAAAACAAATATTTTTTAAAAAAAGAATAGAACTTCACCGTCAATCAATCTTGATGGATGGTGAAGATCTATTTTTAAAAAAATAATTTTTTTTATTTTTATTTAATTTAATTTTTTAACAAGGGTTAATTATGTTATTTCGCACATAAGTCAAGGTCAAACTGTTATATTTGATTAGGTCAACTGGTAGTAAGGTACTAACTGCTAATTAAGGTTAAACTTACAATTTTATTACAATATGATCAAATGTTATGGCACTTCATTGCAATTCGCCTATTATTTTTTAATTAATTTTTACTTTTTTAAATTTTATATTATTTTTAACATTTTTAAAATAAAACAATTTAATCACCATAATCAAAATTTTAATACTCTTCATATTAAATTATTAAATTAGAATAATACTCTTACCCTCCACCTTTTTACATCTTAACAGCATTACATATTTAGATAGTTTAATAAGAAATTGACATATGTTATGAAAATTTAAATTTTTTTTAAAATACTTAAAAAATTAAATAAATAAATATGATGAATTTATTAAATTAAAAAAATTAAAAGTAACATTATTTATTAAAAATTAAATTAAATTTAAAACTAAATACTTATACAACTTAAATTTTAGTTAAAAAAAAGTAAAATATTACAAATAGTATACATACTGTAACATCCCGGATTTCGGGTAATTAATGTTATATATGTGAAAATAAATTTTACTATTTGAGGGGGTGAAAATGTAATTAAATGTATGTTTATTTTATGATTTCCAGCGGACCAGATTGAATGGTTGAAAAATTGATGTATGAAAAATTGAAAATTGAACCAGAGAGTATCGCGACCTGGTCACCGCGACCACAGGTCGCGATGGCTCGCTCGCGGTGAAAAACGTGATTTCTGGCAGTGAGCATCGCGACCAGTCACTGCGACCACAGGTTGCGATGAACTGCTCGCGATGAAAACGTCGAATTCGGGCAGTGAGCAACGCGAGCTCCAGCGCGACCAAGGCGCGCTCGCGATGAAGGCGGTGCGAATGCTCCAGTGAGCATCGCGACCTGGTGGCGCGACCACAGGTCGCGACGACGGTCGCGGTAGCGAAAAAAAAATATAAAAAAAAAGAGAAGCTTCTCGCAGAAGCGAGAAAAATAGAAACAGCAAGAAGAGAGAGAAAGAGCCGAGGAAAAAGAGAGAAAAGAGAGAAGAAGAAGAAGAAGAAGAAGAAGAAAGAAAAAGGAAAGGGAAGGAAACGAAATCGTAGAACCGTGGATTGTCGAACGAAAACAAGGATTCCAGGTTGGTGTACTTTTGTTTTCGGAATCTTTACGAAAAGTATTTCGTTATCGTTTACGTTTTCGTTTTTGTTTTCGTTTCTCGTTTTCGTTTCGTTTTCGATTTCGTTAAAAGTTTTCGATTTCGATTTTCGATATGTAAAAAAAATTGATGATTGATATACTTATGGTTGATTATGGAAAGATTGTATACTAGATCGCATTTGTTTGTGGTTCGAATATTCCGATTTTGTTTTCAATAGTTGATTCAGACTTTTATATGCCTATTGTTCATTTTCTCGAAGAATATTGTGTAAAATTGCAAATTTATTGAGTATGTATTGATTTGCAACTGATTGTGAATTTAGTTTATCGTAACGGCCCTAGGATACTTAGACATAGAAATGGATATAGGAGGTTGGTATACCAGCTGGGTTTTACTGAGCAGTACTGCGCCGATACTGATTGATACTGATGATATTCATGTACCTCCTCTTGGATTCGTCCAGAGGCTGGGAGATACGTACCTCCTCAGGATTCGTCCTGGGGGTTGGGAGCCATGTACCTTCCCAAGGATTTGTTCCTGGGATAGGGAGTTATGTACCTCTCTAGGTTCCGTACCCACGGTCCTAGAGTAGGGAGACACGTACCTCCTCAGGATTCGTCCTGGGGGTTGGGAGTTTGACCCATATTCCAGTCCGAGTATGTTGAGTATTCTAGCGGGCCAGATTTGAAGTGAATTGAGAAATGAATTGAATAGCTTTATCGACTGATATTATACATTGATCATATTGTTGAAATGAAAATGATTAAGAATGTTTATGGTTTGATTTGGAAGTTAAATTGATTTTGTAACTGATTCGAATTGAATATATATATATATATATATATATATATATATTGTGATTTGTTTCTCATTACAAGTTATCATTGATTTTCATATTTGAGTTTATAGTACACCCACTAAGCTTTATGCTTAGCGCGTTAGTTTGTTTCTAACGCGTAGGTACCAGGGATCCCGAAGAAGCTAAGGACTGAAGAGAGAGAGATTGCTGACAGAGTCCCAGAGTCGATACAGTTGGGTAGCTACATTCGTTGTTGTACATATATATGTTTATGTTGTAAGCATGTATATACAGTGAGTCTGTAAATATGTTCTGTAATTAATTATTTATGATTCCTGTCTTTTATTATTAAAATGTTTGTAAATATTAAAGTCTGATTTGTTTTTATTTTATAAATTGTATGGTAAGTCGCATTAAACGGCAGAGTGCGCAACTGTTTGAAAATGTTATAGAAGTGTTGAAATTGAGAATTGTGTTTGAATTGAATTGTGTAATAACAGGTTTTGGAAAGTCCGAAAAACAAACGATACTCTGCCGAATTTTTGTAAAAAGTTTATTGATTGGGCTCACAATGATTTTTGAAACGTATAAAACTGATTTTGAAAGTTCTGAAAATCGGTAGCGCTCCCCGGGTCGGTCCGGCCGGGTCCGGTCGGGGGGTGTCACACATACATATTTTAAAGTATATTGCATAGTATATATATATATATATATTATATATATTAAAAATAAAATATAATAATAAAATGATAACATGTATATATATTATTATATTTATTATTATAAAATTTTTTTTTTAAGAAATTGACATGTTGAATGAGTACCCTTTATTATCAAATCAAGTCATATAGGATAGTAATTATAAATAACTTATAATAAGTGACTCCTTACAATATATTAAAATCTTATGTATTTGCGTTTTGTCTCATCATTTTAACTATTATATATTATTAGGATCATATTAATAACCTTCAAGACTAATGTAAATAGATTGTTAATCAAAATTTTTAAAAAAAAAATGGCGACTATTAATCCTAATAATAGTTTCAATTAAATATCTTGGAATGGAAAAATAATTTTATGACTAGTTACTGGTAATTATTATTAGTGCTTAATTGTTTATTTATTTTTCAATTCTTATAATTATCCAGGTTTTTGTCGACCATTGGTTAACTTTTCCTCTTCAACGTACCAAGTCACAGACCACTTAGTAGTTTTCTAAGAAGACCAAATTACCCTCACTTTATTACGCACTCACAAATCCCCCCCGAGGTATGAGATCAAATTAAAAATAAAGAACAAGAAGAATAATGTGTCCATAATTCAATCTGGTGCTATGCAATAGAATCCGTCCACATAAAAACGGTAATGTTGATGCAACGTTTATCCACCGAGTGCCGTTCAACCACCAATAGAGATCCCTTCGATATTCGCGATATTACGCGATCAACTTGCGAATAAATAAGTTAGAAGAAGACACCGACTGGATGGTCAGTATCAACCCTCCGACGATCAAGTTAGAAAGCAATGACTTTTTAGTAGACCACCGACTACCTCCTATTTTATCCTTTAACCTAGACTTGTCCCTTTTTTCAGGCCCACAGCCCCTATTTATATTGTTTTTTACTGTTTTGAAGCTAACCTGTCACTGGTCAGGTTGGACATCTATTATATGGCACAGTAAAATTTCTTGAGTTGACATATTTATTGTTTACAAGAGTGCTTTATTGTACTTCATTACGTGTCAATAGGCGTAACTGTTCATGGCCTTTCACCATGATCATCTGTAATTCAATGTCCATCGAAGCACCTACTGAGTGATGGCGTCATTCCGTCCTCCGAGTAGCGTTCGGGGACTCAACGCGCTGACCTGTGTGCCATGTGGCAATGGTGCCACGTGTCAACTTCCTTTGAGTTTTTGTCATTACACAACTTTGATATCATCATTTCCCCAGAATTTTATCATTCGGTGAACTTCCCTTCGTGTGATAAAATTTTCTTTTGAGGATTCATTTCCGTATTAAATGCTTTCTTGCCTCTCATCGGGGAGGCGATGGATCTTTCTATGCTTTTATTATAATTTAATATCATTCGCTCATTCGGAGCGCTTTGCTATCGTTTATTATGTGCCATTAATAATTAACTATATATACATGTATTTGTTTATATATATATATATATTTATCTTATTATTATTTTTAATATTATCACTATTGTTATTTGTGTACCTCTACATGCTTGACAGCCAAATGCATCAATAGTGCCTCGTTTTTTGAGACTTCATAGCTGATATACATTCAAATAGTTATAAAAGTGCTGTTGACTGTTTCAATCTCACACTTCTCTAACTTATTCAATTTTAGATAGTCTTCGGTGGATGCTTAATTCTTTCGTACTCGGTGGCTGCTCAATTTTCTTTTACTCGGGGGCTGCTCAATTTTCTTGTACTCGGGGAACTTTTCTTTTCTGCATTTGATGGACGCGTATTCCGCGATCGGTGAACCATAGAGCCAAGGAATTTTCCCCAAGATACTCCAAAGGCTCATTTCTCTGGGTTGTGCTTCATCTTATATCTTCGGAGTGTCTTAAATGTCTCTTCAAGGTCTACTCGGTTGTCACTGGTCCTTAGGGACTTGATCAGCATGTCATCAACATACACTTCCATGTTTCTCCCGATTTATCCTTCGAACATGCGATTCACCAACCTCTGGTATGTCGCTCCTACGTTCTTTAAACCGAAAGGCATTACCTTGTAACAATACATTCTCTTGTCGATGACAAAGGCTGTTTTGTCTTCATCAGCTTCGGACATCTTCACTTGATTGTACCCCGAGTAGGCATCCATGAAACTCAGGAGTTGGTGTCCTGCAATGGAATCCACCAACTGATCTATCCTTAGGAGCGGGAAGTAATCCTTAGGAGAAGCTTTGTTCAAGTCAGTGAAGTCTACGCACATCCTCCACCGGTTGTCCTTCTTCCTAACCAGGACTACGTTGGACAACCATTGATTGTACTCTAGGGGTCTGATAAACCCAGCATCTAGCAGCTTCTTGACTTTCACTTCTATAGCTTGATATCTTTCTGCATTGAATGACCTTCTCTTCTGACACACAGGTTTGAAGTCTGGTCTAACATTTAGCTTGTGAACCATTACTTTTGGGTCTATTCCTGGCATGTCTTGGTGGCTCCATGCAAAGATGTCCGAGTATTCAATCAAGAGATTTATCAGTTCTCTTCGGGTATCTTGAGGAAGAGACGCCCCGATGAAGACTGTCTTCTAAGGTTGGTCCGCATGTATGGAGATACGCTCTAGGGGTTCCACAGGATTTCCCGAGGGTTTGGAGGTTACATCCCTAGGATCAAGGCTCGAAACTTCTGCTTTACCTAACTCCTCCTTAGCTTGCTGTTGAATAAGAACACTGAGTGTCCTTCGTTTCCTCAACTTTCTCGATCGAGGACAAGTGGTCCGATCTACCGTGGCTACCAATGAACCTCCTACGGTGGTCAAGGTCTTTTGGCCTATCTCGACGCATCGTTTATATTCACTCTGATCCGCCTTCATCTCACCTTCCCCATTTTCCATGGGGAATTTGACCTTCATGTAATAAACACTACTGACAGCACGCAGATCATATAAAGTAGGTCTTTCAATCAACATATTAAAGGGGAAAGGAATGTCAATGACCTGGAAGGTGACCCATAGGGATCGTGTCTTAGGGCGGTTGCCAAAGCGCACGGGCAAGTCGATCTGTCCGAGGGGTTTCGTCCAGTGGCCTCTAATCCCTCGAATGTAGTATCTCGCGGGTTGGAGTTGTTCGATCCTGTACCCGAGTTGCTCAACTACCGCCCAATGGATTATGTCAGTTGAACTTCCATAGTCGATCAACACTCGCTTGATAGTACAGTTTGAGATCTTAACCATGACCACCAGTGCATTGCAATGCGGGTTAGTCATTCTTTCGGCGTCATCTGGGGTAAAGGTTATTGATTGCCAATGAATCGTTGGTAGGTCGGAACTGTCAGCTATACAAATGGTGGTAAATGTTGATGATGATGCTCGACTCTCTGTACCACCAACCACCGACTCTTGAATGATAAAATTTATTGGCTCATCTTCATCTGACACTGGGGCATTGGTTACCTGCCGTTCATCGCCCTTAAGCTGTACACTTATTTTTTATTGCTTTCGGACACATAAAAACGGTAGTGTTGATGCAACGTTTGTTCACCGAGTGCCGTTCAACCATCGATAGAGATCCCTTCGATATTCACCGATATCACGCGATCAACCTGTGAACAAACAAGTTAGAAGGAGACACCAACTGGATAGTCGGTATCAACCCTTCGACGATCAAGTTAGAAAACAATGACATTTTAGTATACTACCGACGACCTCCTATTTTATCCCTTAACGTAGACTTGTCCCTTTTCTCAGGCCTACATCCCCTATTTATGTTGCTTTTTACTGTTTTGAAGCTAACCTGTCACTGGTCAAGTTGGACACCTGTCATCTAGCACAGTAAAGTTTATTGGGTTGACATATTTAATGTTTTCAAGAGTGTTTTATTGTACTTCATTACGTGTCAATAGGCGCTACTGTTCATGGTCTTTCATCATGATCATCTGTAATTCAATGTCCATCGAAGCACCTACCGAGTGATGGCGCTATTCCATCCTCCGAGTAGCGTTCGGGGGCTCAACGCGTTAACATGTGTGCCATGTGGCAATGGTGCCACATGTCAACTTCCTTTGAGTTTTTGTCATTACACAACTTTGATATCATCAGGTAGTAAAATTCGAAAATACCCGTCCTCTCATCTCTTTCATAAATCTGATAATTGTTGTGATAAAGTGTAATACCCCCTGACCTGACCCGATTGGATCGACCCAGGGAGCACTACTCAGTTTTCAAAACTTTTCTTAACTCACTTATAATTTGAAAACCATTGAAAACTAAATAAGTTATATTCTAAAATCTCTGTTATAGTGAGCCTATCCAAAACTGTTTTGAAAAAACATTTGCCAGAGTTTCCTCTGTTTTTCTGATTTTCCAAAAATCCTGTTTCCAAATAAAAACTCAGATAATATAATAATCAACACTTCAAATTGTTTTTCTCAATCAAATGCGCACTCTACCATACAGTGCGACTTTTCAAACATGTTCAAATAAAACAATTCATAATTAATATTTACAAACCTTTGAAAACGAAAACATAAACCATAAAACAATTATTTACAAAATAAATATATCACACTTTTACACATTTACAAATTTCTGTATATGCATGCGTAACTAAATGATATACAACCAAAATTCAAATATATCTACCCAATAAGTATGGTGACTCTGATCCTCAGTCTGCAGCTATCACCTCTTCAGTCTTTTTCTCCCATTGTATCTCTGTTACCTACGCGTGATGAAATCAACGCGCTAAGCATATCGCTTAGTGGGTGTACACTAAACTTATTTATCGAAATCACAAAAGAAATTTCATAATAAAATGTCATCATGCTATAATATAAAAACAGAACATTATTTAACTCAATTAATGAAATAAATCATACATAATCAATTTTCAATTTCGCTTTTAAACATTTTAATCAATCCAATTCAATTCTTGCCCTTTGGTATACTCAACATAATTTATGGACTAGAATATGGGCTGAAATAACTCCCTACCCTAGGACCGGCACTGGGGGCCTGAACCATCCTTAGGGAGGTACGTGATATCAATATCGGTATGATGTCCACCTCCGGGATTCGCCTAAACTGGTCTATGCCAGGTTTGCCCCGCGAAGTCCAACGGTCACTAATAATAACGGTACAGTACTGCTGAAACAACTCAGCTGGTATACCAACCTCCTATATCCGTTTACTATATCCAAGCATCTTTGGGCCGTTTCCATTCTTATTCACGAATCATAAAATTCATATCAAAATATTTCATTTCTTTCGAAATCAACAACTGTAACTCTCAAATCTGGATTAAGCTCAACAATATAATTTCCAAACGATATTTGTAATTCAAACAAGATTCTCAAACAATTTATTCTAATATAATCGTTATAAATCGAAAAACGAACTAACTCAAAACATTCAAATAAAGAACTATATAAACATATATCCATCAAAATATTCAAGAATCTCAGTTTCGAATCAAAACACAAAAATAAAATCACAGAGTTTTTTGAAAATGAGTGTACACCAACCTGGATACCCTTTTTACGCTTTTTCTCTTCTGAGTTTTCCCTTTTTCTCCTCCTTTTTTCTTTTTCTTTTTCCCTCCTCTTTTTCTTTTCTTTCTTCTTTCTTCTTCCTTTCTTCTTCTTTCTCTTTTCTTCTTCTTCTTCTCTTCTTCTTCTTCTTCTTCTTCTTTCTTTCTCTTCCTTTCTCTCTCTTCTTCTTTTTCTTTTTCTCTCTTTCTTTCTTTCTCCCGGTTTCTCTCTTTCTCTTTTTCTCTCTTGCTTCTTCGTGAAACTTCCACCGCCATCATATTTTTTTTATAAAAATTCGGTCATCTCGCGACCGCTTCTCGCGACCTGTGGTCGAGCTATCTGGTCGCGTTGCTCACTGGAGTGTTTTTACCGCCTTCATCGCGGTGTCTAGTCGCGATGTTGGTTGCGTTGGTCACTACCCAAAATCAACATTTTCACCGCGAGCTGCTCATCGCGATCCCTAGTCGCGGTGGTTACTGCCTCAAATCATCATTTTCACCGTGAGTTGCTCATCGCGGTGACTGGTCGCGGTGCTCACTACCCAGTTTTTCACCCTTTTCTTCGTGCATTGTTTTTCGACCGTTTAAATCATAAATATCATATTCACATACTCAAAATTAATTCAATCATACTTTTCGTATTTATTTGAAATTAGGGATATTACATAAAGTGTGACTTTCCACCCTTGCAATGTGTCTTTGCTGGATTGGCAGTATACAAGGCAAAAGACTCATGTCTTCTTGAGTAGCATCAAACTAGCCACTAATCAGATTTATATTATTTGTTTATTGTAACTTCTACACCTATAAATATGAGCATCAGGGTTTTGTTTGAGTAATCCAAAAAATCAATAGAAAAACGTTTTATATATATTCATGCTCTGTATTCCTTTTATATGTTTTTTACTCTATCTTTACTACTGCTATTATACATATATGAATATACTTTGCAAACGAGTTTCTATATATATTTTTACTATTGTCTCTTCTACTACTTTTAATTTACAACACGTTACGACTAGCTTATTATTATGTGTATAAAAAATTTCAGTCTAATAAGAACCTAAAGTTCTAGATTTTATGAAATTTTTTTTAATATGCATTAACAGTTATGCATTTTTAAGTTAGCTATACCAACCATATTTATTATTTATGCATATTTATTTACTATTTTACATATTTATTGTTTATGCATTTTATTTTTAATGCTTTTTCCTTTAATTAAATTTTGCGTATGTATCTCAGATATATATATATATATATTAAATTTTATTATTAGACCAAAAGTCTTAATTATATAAATGATTTTCAGATTAGAAATTCTGATTCATTTTTAATTACATACCGTAATTTCGAATTTATTTTATCAGATTAGAAGTTCTGATTCATTTTTGATTATATATTCGGACCAGAAGTTCTGATTCACTTTTAATTATATATATATATATATATATATATATATATATATAAAATAGACTACTATTTTGAATTTTGTTTTATCATACCAAAAGTTCTGATTTAATATGTTATTTCAGATATAAAAGCTTGATATGGCAAAACTCAAGGATTTGCGGTTTGATGCACTCACATTAGACAGCGACGATTATTTGTCCTGGATTATTGACGCCGAGTTAAAATTGAAATCTGAATGCCTTTATAATACAATAGAATAAGGAAACAAGTCATTTGAGAAAGACAAATCTACTGCTATGGTGATTCTACGCCATCATTTACATCAAGATTTAAAGGCTCGGTATCTTACTATTACAAAACCAGAAATTTTGTGGCGTGAGCTAAAAGACCGATATAACCACTAGTCGGTCATAACCCTTCCAAATCCCAGGTACAAATGGCAACATTTGAGATTTCAGGATTATAAATCTGTTTCGGAATATAATTCTGCTATGTTTTGAATTACTACAAGATTGAAATTATGCGGTGAAGATATCTATGATATGGACATGCCGGAGAAAACATTTACCACTTTCCATGCCTCAAATATTTTACTACAACAACAATACCGAAAACGCATATTTATAAAATATTCACAATTAATTGCGTGTCTCCTTGTTGCAGAAAAAAATAATGAACTTCTATTAAAGATTCATGAATCGCGTCCGACCGGTTCTAATGCATTCCCAGAAGTGAATACTAGCCACATTGGAAATCATCAACGTGGTTATAATAGTGGTTTTAACCATGGTTGAGGAAGTGGTTTTGACCATAATCGCGGTTGTGGTCGTAATTGCAGTCGTGGGCGTGGAAATGAATGTGGTCATTTTGGACGTCGTGGTTATTAATTTTCAAGCTACCACAATTTTAAAAATACTCCCCATTAGTAGAATGTTTATGAGGCAAAATAAAATAAATGTAAGACTACTCACTATGGACCTACTAGAAATGATGGGGTTTATTTTAGGTGTGGCAATGATGATCACTGGTCACGCACATGTCGAGCACCAAAATATTTAGTTGATCTTTATCAAGCATCATTAAAGGAAAGAAGGTTGAGACAAATCTTATTGATGATTCTGATCCTGATGATATTACTCATCTTGATGTTTCAGATTTCTTTGAATACCCGAAAGGAAACATTGAGTATTAAATTGGTGATGGAGATGTCCATACCAATTAAAAATCGCTTTTATTATCTTTTTGTTTTGTAATCTTGTGATATATATAAATATATAACTTTTATGAAAAATATTTTGTGTAATCATATTCTTTGTTTATTTTTCTTAATTATATTTGTATAATATGCGTTTTTCTTTATGCAAGAATATAAATATAAACATATGGCAGTAAATGAATCGTCTGTTGCATGTCAGAAGTATGACAGACTACTTATCTAAGGAGATACAGTTTCCTGAAAAAGGAAAGTAAATTATCCGGATTCTAATATAAACAAAGCTCGAGTTATAAATAAATTCATTTTTACTGAATCAACTCAAGTAGAGTAAAAAGTCCCTGAAGCGACAGGTCCCTGAAGAGACAGGTCCCTAAAGCGACAGGTCCCTAAAGCAACATAGATCCCTGAAGCGACATAAGTCCTTGAAGTGACATAAGTCTCTGAAGTGGCAGAAGTCCCTGAAGGATTTAAAATGCCAGAAGCATATAATTTGAGATCTCATAATTTGTATTTGGTAAGGTTGTAAAGAACTCTATATGGATTAGAATAATCTGAACGGATGAGGTATAATCGTCTTAATGAATATTCGATAAAAGAGAGATAAATTAACAACCCTCTATGTCTATATGTTTTTATAAAGAAATCAGAATTCGGATTCGCAATTGTAACAGTATATGTTTGTAACACCCCCTGACCCGACCCGACAGGATCGACCCAGGAAGCGCTACCGGGTTTTCAAAACTTTACTTAATTCACTTTATAAATTTCAAACCAGTGAAAATCATATAACTTATATTTTAAAAATATGTTTCTAGTGAGCCCATCAAATTTTATTTTCAAAAATTTCGGCAGAGTTTCCTCTATTTTTCTGATTTCCCAAAACCTGTTTTCAATAAAACAAATATAATACAATATAATTCCAACACTTCTATATCCAAAATTTTCAAATCAATGTGCACTCTGCCGTTTAGTGCGACTTCCAAACAGTTTCAAATAAAACATATATAATTAATATTTACAAACATTTGAAAAGAATATAAATCATAAAGCACTTATTACAAAACATATATATACATGTCGAATTACAGATTTCTGTATATGCATGCTTCCCGAAATACAATATATAATTAAAATTCAATTGTAACTACTCAAAAGAATTGTGACTCTGGACCTTCAATCTGCTGCTATTTCCTCTTTATTCTTTGTTTCCCCCTGTATCTCTGATACCTGCGCGTGATAAAATCAACGCGCTAAGCAATAATGCCTAGTGGGTGTACACTAAACTCAAGTATCAAAATCAATAATCATTTCATAATAAAAATATTCCAACATGATCGTATAAAAACATTTTAATCTTCAACTTTCTCACTGAAAGAAATCATATAAAAACAGTTTAATAAAAACATCTAAATGAAATCAGTAAAGTATACAACATTTAGTTTTCAATTCTTTTATAATCATTTTATTCATTCTGTAACATTTTATTCATACAAACATTTTGTTCACTTTCATTCTTCATCTGACCATACACTCATAATACATTTCTATATCTGTAACATCGGTGTAACGTTCACCTCCGGGATTCGCCTAAACTGGACTAAGCCAGGTTTGCCCCTCGAGATGTAACTGTCAGGAATATCAGTACAATGTCTATCTCCGGGATTCGCCTAAACTGGACTATACCAGGTTTGCCCCGCGAGATATAACAGTCATGGATACAGTGAAATGGCTATATCCGGGATTCGCCTAAACTGGACTATACCAGGTTTGCCCCGCGAGATATAACAGTCATGGATACAGTGAAATGGCTATCTCCAAGATTCGCCTAAACTAGACTATACCAGGTTTGCCCCGCGAGATATAACAGTCATGGATACAGTGAAATGGCTATCTCCGGGATTCGCCTAAACTGGACTATACCAGAATTGCCCCGCGAGATGCAATAGTCATCATTATTTATCTCCGGGATTCGCCTAAACTGGACCATGCCAGCTTTGCCTCGCGAGATACAACAATCATCAATATCAGTACAATGTCTATCTCTGGGATTCGCCTAAACTGGACTATGCCAGGTTTGCCCCTCGAGATGTAACAATCATCAACTCGTTATATTCTTTTTCAAAGCAATCATCAGTAATTCACGAATCGAAATTAAATTCCAGACTCAAAATTTTCAAACACTTTTCGTAATATATAATTCATGAAACATTCCGTTTATTATATTCACAAAGTCAAAACTTTCATTTACACTCATATCTATTTTCACATCTTATTATTAGTTACGAAACAATAGTTATATACGATTTTTCCAAAATTCTTTCCAAACATTACTCGCAAAACAATTTCTTTGAAACCATAGAAATCCCATTATACTATCATATTCCCTAATTAGTTTCAAACAGTTTCTAACAATATTCGTGAACGAAACACAATTATACAAAATCCATAAATAAATTTAATACTCAATTTAACGAAATATGAAAAATTCAAATGAAAATATATAACGAAAATTATAACAAATTCAGAAATCAGTGTACACCAACCTGGATTCCGTTTTTATGCCTTTTTCCTTCTGAATTTCCCTTTCTTCTTCCCTTCTTCTCTTTTTTCTTCTTTTTTCTTTTCTTCTTTTTCTTTTTCTCTTCTTCTTCTTCTTCTTCTTCTTCTTCTTCTCTCTCTTCTTCTTCTTCTTCTCTTCTTCTTCTTTTTCTTTTCTTTCTTTCTCTCTCTTGCTCCCTCGATCTCTCTCTTTTTCCCCCTTTCTATTTTTCTAGGGATTTCTGCGATGTGTAACATCTCGGATTTTGGGTAATTACTTTTATATATGTGAAAATAAATTTTGTTATTACAGATTGAATGGTTGAAAATTGATGTATGAAAAATAAAAATGGAGACAGAGAGCATCGCGACCTGGTCACCGCGACCACAGGTCGCGATGGCTTGCTCCCGGTGAAAAACGAGATTTCTGGCAGTGAGCATCGCGACCAGTCACCGCGACCACAGGTCGCGATGAGCTGCTCGCGATGAAAAATGTCAAAATTTGGCAGTGAGCAACGCGACCACTAGCGCGACCAAGGGACCGCGAGGTGTGCTCGCGACGAAGGCGGTGCGAATGCTCCAGTGAGCACCGCGACCTGGTGGCGCGACCACAGGTCGCGACGACGGTCGCGGTAGCGAAAAAAATATAAAAAAAAGAAGAGGCTTCTCGCAGAAGCCAGAAAAACAGAAACAGCAAGAAGAGAGAGAAGAGACCGAGAAAAAGAAGAGAAAAAGAAGAAGAAGAAGAAGAAAAAGAAGAAGAGAGAAAGAAGAAGAAAGAGAAGGAAGGAAAGAGAGAGAAAGTAAGTGTGGGTGAAAGAGAAAAGGGAAAGGGAAGGAAAACAAAATCGTAGAACCGTGATTCCTCGAACGAAAAACGGATTCCAGGTAGGTGTACTTTCGTTTTCCGAACCGTTACGAGAAGTATTTCGTTTACGTTTTCATTTTCGTTTCCGTTTTAGTTTTCGTTTTCGATTTCGTGAAAAGTTCTCGTTTTTCGATTTTTCGTAAGTAAAGTGTTTATTTTATATGTAAAATCGATGTTTGCTATCTCTATTGTTGATTTTGGAACACTTTTATGTTAGATCGCATTTTGATTGTATTTCGATTACGTCGATTTCATTAACAATACTTGATTTATACTTTGTATGATTATTGTTGATTTTCTTGAAAAGTATTGTGCGAAGTGTATATCTATTGAGTACTGATTGTGAACATAGTTTATCGAAACGGCCCTAGGATACGTAAACATAGAAATGGATATAGGAGGTTGGTATACCAGCTGGGTTTTACTAAGCAGTACTGCGCCGCTATTGATTGCTATTGATGATATTCATGTACCTCCTCTTGGATTCGTCCAGAGGCTGGGAGACACGTACCTCCTCAGGATTCGTCCTGGGGGTTGGGAGCCACGTACCTTCCTAAGGATTCGTTCCTAGGATAGGGAGTTATGTACCTCTCTAGGTTCCGTACCCACGGTCCTAGAGTAGGGAGATACATACCACTCATAGGATTCGTCCTCGGGTGGGAGTTTGACCCATATTCCAGTCCTAGTATGTTTAGTATTCTAGCGGGCCAGAAGTGATTTGAATTGAACAATGAACCGAATGATTTTATTGATCGAATTCATATGTTGATCTCATTATTGAAATTAAAGTGATTAAAATGGTTTAATGCTTTGATTTTGAAATTTAATTGTTTTGAAATTGACTAGAAATGAAATTTATATTGTGGTTTAATTCTTCTTAAAAGATATTTATATTGTGGTTTATTTAATTGCGTTTATAGTACACCCACTAAGCTATATGCTTAGCGCGTTAGTTTTGTTTCTAACGCGTAGGTACCAGGGATCCTGAAGAGGCAAAGGATTGAAGAGAAGCTTCCTGCAGACAGAAGAGTAGAATCACAACTTTTGGGTAGATGTTTATGTTTAAGTGTAATATGTTTGATAGGCATGCATATACAGAGGATTTGTAAATATGTTTTGTAATAGGTTTTGTAACTAATTATTTATCGATTTCCGTTTTTCATTTTAGAATATTTGTAAATGATGACTTTTGAATTATTTTATTTTATAAACTGTTTGTGGAAGTCGCACTAAATGGCAGAGTGCGCAATTATTTGAAATTGATATTGAAGTGTTGTTGAGAATGTGTATTTGATTTGAATTTGTGAAAAACAGGTTTTGGAAAGTCCGAAAAACAAACGGAACTCTGCCGAATTTTTGTAAAAAGTTTATTTATTGGGCTCACTTGGAAAGGTTTTAAAACTATCAACTATTTGGTTTTCCAATGGTTTGAAAATTATTCGATGGGCTCACAACGATTTTGAAAGTAAAAAAAAAATGAATTTAGAAAAGTTTTGAAAGTCCAAGTAGCGCTCCCTGGGTCGGTCCAGCCGGGTCGGGTCAGGGGGTGTTACACGATGACTTATTTTTTTATAATTTTTCGGTCATCGCGACTGTCGTCGCGACCTGTGGTCGCGCCACCAGGTCGCGTTGCTCGCTGGAGCAACTCCACTGCCTTCATCGTGGTACCCTGGTCGCACTGGTGGTCGCGTTGTTCACTGCCAGAATTTTACCTTTTCATCGCGAGCCAGTCAGCGCGATCTGTGGTCGCGTTGCTCACTGCCCGAAAATGCCATTTTTCGCCGCGAGCAGCTCATCGCAATCTGTGGTCGCGGTGAGGGGTCGCGGTACACACTGCCCTAGTTTTCACTCTTTTTTCTTCATGCATCATTTCTGGACCGTTTCATCTGATCCACCTGAAAACCATAAAAATAAACATACATTTAATTACGTTTTACACCCCTCAACTCACAAATATTTTATCCACATATTCAAAATTAATTATTCGAAATTTGGAATGTTACAATGTTGATTTAATTAGAACTTCTGAAGAGCTCTTAAAAAGCTATTAAATATTGTCTCGACTTGGAGATCGAGCAAAGATCAAATGAGATACTTGGTCTTGAAGTATCATGTGTTAATGTGATTGATGTGTTATTATATCTTGCACTTTGTAAAATAAGGGAGAGCGTCCAATCAGGGGGAGCAATTTCTTGAGGAAATCAATATATGTGCAATGTACTCTTTTTTCCTTTGACCGGATTTTGTCCTCGGCAAGATTTTTAGTGAGGCAATTTGAGCACATGAAATACCATTTATGATCCAGAAGATCATGATATATATTTTAAGAATGATCCAGAAAATCATTATTTATATTTTTAAGAATGATCCAGAAGGTCACTGTATATAATTCGCTAAGGTTTTTATCCCATTATGTTTTTTCTAATAAATTCAAATAGAATAAAAGTGTGGAAATTTAAGGGGGAGTGTTGTGATAAAGTATGAATTTTCACACTTGCAATGTGTCTTCGCTGGATTGGCAGTACAAGGCAAAAGACACGTGTCTTCTTGAGTAGCATCAAGTAGCCACTAAGCAGATTTATATTATTTGTTTATTGTAACCTCTACACCTATAAATATGAGCACCAGGTTTTGTTTGAGCAATCCGAAAAATCAATAGAAAAAGGTTTTTGCTGTAAAGTAAAGTGAATGCACTGCTCATAATGATCAAATTGCACACTAGCACCGCTTGCCAAGATTTTTATTGTGCAAGTGGCAATTGGGTTGTGAATAGGCTATAAATAGGTGCTTACTCTCTTTGTAATAAATTTGTTTTTGGAGCTTATTTCTCACTTCATCTATTTTTTTCTCTTTCTCTCGAATTGCTTCTCTTTGCTTGTAATACTTTCTCTATTTTCTTTTATTTATTTAATTTGATTTTACTTTATTTTATAACACGTTATCAGTACGATTAGCTTATTAGTATGCTCTGTGATTGCCACTATGTTGGATCTTTCACATCATAAAATAAGTTTAGTTTTACTTATACTGATTATATTACAACCTGAAGATTACAAAATAAATAAAAGAGTTAGAAACTTTAAATATCAGAGATTTGAGTCCAGTAACCTGAAGTTCTGGATCTAGTAATATTCGTTTAATTTATTATTTATATATTTAATCAATCCAGTAAAAACCTGAAGTTCTGGATCTAATAATATTAATTTTAATTCACTGTTCATATATTTTATTTATTATTTATATAATTTATTTATCGTTATGCATCTCAAGTCGGCTATGCCGACCATGTTTATTATTTATGCAATTTATTTATCGTTATGCATCTCAAGTTGGTTATGCCGACATTATGTACTATTTATGCATTTTATTTATTGTTAATATATTTACTCGAACTAATTATTATTATTGTTTTGTATATTTTTGAAAGCTGCTGAAAAAATGTCAAACCTTAAGAACCTACAATTCTTTGCCTTAGATATTTCTGGAAACAATTATCGTTCCTGGACTCTGGATGCTGAAATGCATTTACAAGTTATGAATTTGCAAGATACAGTTAAGGAAGGAAATGAGACATCCTTGTAGGATAAGGCCAAAGCCATAATCTTTCTTAGACATCATCTACATGAAAATCTTAAAGTCCAATATCTCACAGCAAAAGACCCATTAGTATTGTGGGAAAATTTAAAATATCGATATGATCACCAGAGGGATGTATTTCTCCCAAAAGCAAGATATGATTGGATCCACCTACGATTACAAGATTTCAAAACAGTTACTGAGTATAATTCTGCCTTATTCAAGATCACTTCACAACTAAAATTGTGTGGTGAAACAGTGGCTGAGCATAATATGTTAGAAAAGACGTTCTCCACTTTTCATGCTTCGAATGTGCTCCTGCAGCAGCAATACAGAGAACGTCGATTTCAAAAATATTCAGAACTAATCTCGTGTTTGTTGGTTGCTGAACAAAATAATGAGTTGCTAATGAAAAATTATGAACTACGTCCACTTGGTTCATCAACATTCCCTGAAATGAATGCCAATAGATATAAAATCTGTAACACCCCCTGACCCGACCCGGTTGGATCGACCTAGGGAGCGCTACTCGGGTTTTCGAAACTTTCTCAATTCATTTATAATTCAAACCATTTAAAAATCATATCAATTTGTAATTCAAAAAGACTTTTCTAGTGAGCCCATCGAATCAATTTTGCAAACCATTGGAAAACCACATAATTTATAATTTTAAAACCGTTTCCGAGTGAGCCCATCGCAATAAACTTTTTACAAAAATTCGGCAGAGTTCCGTTTGTTTTTCGGATTTTCTAAAACCTGTTTTTTCCACAACTCAAATCAAATACAAATTCAATAACACTTCAAATATCATTTTCAATCAATTGCGCACTCTGCCGTTGTACATCCCGGATTTCGGGTAATAAATTTTTAATATATATGAAATATGTGAAATAAATTGTACTATTTGAGGGGGTGTAAATGTAATTAAATGTATAGTGAAAAATGAAAAAAAAAATGAAAAATTGGAAAACTGGACTAGAGAGCATCGCGACCTGGTCACCGCGACCACAGGTCGCGATGGCTCGTTCGCGGTGAAAATGGCAAAACCTGGCAGTGAGCATCGCGACCAGCCACCGCGACCACAGGTCGCGATGGACTGCTCGCGATGAAAGTGTCAAAAACGGGCAGAGAGCAGCGCGACCAAGGCGCGCTCGCGAGAAAGGCGGTGCGCGCATTCCAGTGAGCATCGCGACCTTGTAACATCCCGGATTTCGGGTAATGAATTTTATATATATGTGAAATATGTGAAAATAAATTTTTACTATTTGAGGGGGTATAAATGTAATTAAATGTATGTTTATTTTTATGATTTCCAGCGGACCGGATTGAATAGTGAAAAAATGAAAAATTGGAAAACTGGACAAGAGAGCATCGCGACCTGGTCACCGCGACCACAGGTCGCGACAGCTCGCTCGCGGTGAAAAACGCAAAATCTGGCAGTGAGTACCGCGACCAGTCACCGCGACCACAGGTCGCGATGGCTTGCTCGCGATGAAAATGGCAAAACCTGGCAGTGAGCAACGCAACCAGCCACCGCGACCACAGGTCGCGATGGACTGCTCGCGATGAAATTGTCAAAAACGGGCAAAGAGCAGCGCGACCACTCGCGCGACCAAGGCGCGCCTCGCGAGGAAGGCGGTGCGCGCACTCCAGTGAGCACCGCCACCTGGTGGCGCGACCACAGGTCGCGACGGCGGTCGCGGTAGCGAAAAAAATATAAAAAAAAGAAGTGGCTTCTCGAGGAAGCCAGAAATCTTCACAGAATAGAGAGAGAGAGAAAAGAGCGAGAAAAAAAAAAGAAAGAAGAAGAAAAAAAAGAAAGAAGAAGAAGAAGAAGAAGAAGAAGAAGAAGAAGAGAGAAGAGAAGAGGAAAGAGAGAGAAAAGAGAGAAAGTAAGTGTAGGAGAAATGAAAAGGAAAGACGAAATCGTAGAAACCGCGATTCTCGAACGAAAAGACGGTACCGAGGTAGGTGTACGTTTGTTTTCGAAATCGTTACGCAAAGACTTTCGTTAGTGTTTCGTTTTCGTTTTCGATTTCGTTTCCGTGTTCGTTTTCGATTCGTTCAAAGTTTTCGTTATCGATTTTTTCGTAAGTAGAGTGTTTATTTTATATGTATTTGTACATCTATTGTCGATTTTGGAATACTTTTATGTTAGATCGCATCTTGATTTTCTTTCGATTTTGTCGATTTCGTAAATACTACATGATTTATATTTTGTACGATTATTGTTGATTTTAGACTGATTTGTGATAGATTGTATTTCAATTTCGTTTTCGAACATTTTCGACTGTTGTGATTTGTGAAACATATTGCTCGCATGACTATTGTTCATGATTTGTGCTATATTGTGATTATTGTGAAAAATCGTTTATTGAAACGGCCCTAGGATACGTAGACATAGAAGTGGATATAGGAGGTTGGTATACCAGCTGGGTTTTATTGAGCAGTACTGCGCCGGATATTGATTGATTGATATTGATGATATTGATGTACCTCCTCTTGGATTCGTCCAGAGGCTGGGAGATACGTACCTCCTCAGGATTCGTCATGGGGGTTGGGAGTTAATGTACCTTCCCAAGGATTCGTTTCCTGGGATAGGGAGCTATGTACCTCTCTAGGTTCCGTACCCACGGTCCTAGAGTTGGGAGACACGTACCTCCTCAGAATTCATTCTGGGGGTTGGGAGCTTGACCCATATTCCAGTCCGTATATGTTTAGTATTCTAGCGGGCCATAATTGATTGGAATTGAAAAGTGTATTGAAAGCTTTTATTGATCGAAAATTATATATTGACCTCATTATTGATTCTGCAATTTAATTGTTTTGAACATGATTTGAATTGATATATATATATATATTATATATATATATATATATATAATGTGAATTGTTATTATTAAAAGTTATATATGTTTCCATATTGAGATTTTAGTACACCCACTAAGCTTTATGCTTAGCGCGTTAGTTTGTTTCTAACGCGTAGGTACCAGGAATCCAGAGGAGGCTAGAGATTGAAGGAGGAGCAAGTTGCAGACCGAGTCACAGGATTGTACAGTTGGGTAGCTATATTTTTGTTATGTGTATATAGATTCTGCAAGCATGCATATACAGGGAAATTGTAAATACGTTTTGTAAAATGTTTTGTAATTAATTAGTTTATGATTTATGTCTTTTATTATTAAAAATGTTTGCAACTATCAAAGTCTGTTTTGTTTTATTTATAAACTGTTTTGATAAGTCGCACTAACGGCAGAGTGCGCAATTGATTGAAATTGACATAGAAGTGTTTGTGAAGAATGTGTATTTGAATTGGAATTGTTTTGTGTAAAAGCAGGTTTTGGAAAGTCCGAAAAACAAACGGTACTCCTTGCCGAATTTTCGTAAAAAGTTTAAAATGTTTTATGGGCTCACAACGATTTTAAAATGAAAAATGAAGTTTTGAAAAGAATGTGAAAGTCCGAGTAACGCGCCCTGGATCGGTCCTCCCGGATCGGGTCTGGGGGGTGCTACAGACCTGGTGCCCGCGACCACAGGTCGCGACGGCGGTCGCGGTAGCGAAAAAAATATAAAAAAAAAGAAGAAGTTTCTCGCAGAAGCGAGGAAAACAGAACAGAAGAGAAAGAGAGAGAAAGAGCCGAGAAAAAGAGAGAAAAGAAGAGAAAAGAGAGAAGAAAAAGAAGAAGAAGAAGAGGAGTAAGAAGAAGAAAGAAAAGAAAAAGAAAAAGAGGAAGAAGAAGAAGAGAAGAGGAAAAGAAAGGAAAAGAAAAAAGAGATCGTGGAACCGCGATTCTCGAACGAAAAAACGGTACCGAGGTTGGTGTACTTTCGATTTCGAAATCTTTACGAAAAGTATTTCGTTATGTTTTCGTTTTCGTTTCCGTTTTCGTTTCGATTTCGTTGAAGTTTCACATTTTCGATTTCGTAAGAAACTTTTTATTTATATGAAAAATTAATGATTTATATATATATATTGTTGATTTGGAATGATTTTATGATAGATCGTATTTGGGATCGTGGTTTTCGAATATTCCGATTGTTACGATTTGTGAGGAATACTTGATTTAGTTGCTTGCATGACTATTGTTTTATGATTTGTAATTTATTGTGAATACTTGAAATCGTTTATTGTAACGGCCCTAGGATACTTAGACATAGAAATGGATATAGGAGGTTGGTATACCAGCTGGGTTTTACTGAGCAGTACTGCGCCGTTATTATTGTGTGATTGTTGTTGCGGGGCAATCTCGGACAATCACACCGATTTTAGTGATCGTTGTTGCGGGGCAATCTCGGACGATCACAATGATACTAGCAATTGTTGTTGCGGGGCAATATCGGACAATCGCGATGATATTAGTGATTGTTGTTGCGGGGCAATCTCGGACAATCACGTGATATCAGTGACTGTTGTTGCGGGGCAACCCCGGACGTCACATTGACCCATATTCCAGTCCTAGAATGTTTAGTATTCTAGTGGGCCAGAATTGATTGAAATTGAAAAGTGAACCGAATGATTTTATTGATAGCATTCATTATCGACTTCATTATTGAAATTAAAGTAATTGGAATTGTTTAATGCTTTGATTTTCGAAATTTAATTGTTTTGAAATGCAATAGAAATGGAATTGTTTTGAAATATTTATATTGTGATTATTTAATTGAGTTTTTAGTACACCCACTAAGCTTTATGCTTAGCGCGTTAGTTTGTTTCTAATGCGTAGGTACCAGGAATCCAGAGGAGGCTAGAGACTGAAGGAAGAGCAAGTTGCAGACCGAGTCACAGAGATTGTACAGTTGGGTAGCTATATTTATGTTATGTGTATATATATTCTGAAAGCATGCATATACAGGGAATTTGTAAATTACGTTTTGTAAAACGTTTCGTAATTAATTATTGTATGATTTCTGTCTTTTAATTATTTAAATGTAAATAGTAAAGTCTGACTTGTTTTATTTTATAAATTGTGATGAAAGGTTTTGATAAGTCGCACTAAACGGCAGAGTGCGCAAACTGTTTGAAATTGTATAGAAGTGTTTGTGGAAATGTGAATTTAAATTGAATTGTGTAAAAACAGGTTTTGGGAAGTCCGAAAAACAAACGGTACTCTGCCGAAATTTTCGTAAAAAGTTTGTATTGAATGGGCCTCACTCAAAAACGATTTTTAAACTATAATTTATATGGTTTCTGTTACAAAATGAATTTTTAAAAGTTCTTGAAAGTCCGAGTAGCGTGCCCCGGGTCGGGGGGTGCTACAGCCGTTTAGTGCGGACTTTCCAATAACAGTTTATAAAATGAAACGATTCAGAAGTCAATATTTACAAACATTCTGAAAATGAAAGGACAAAAATCATAAACCAATTTTAATTACAAAACAGAATTTTACAAACGTTTACAAATCTCTGTATATACATGCATATCAATCACAATACACGTCAACATAAAATATCTACCCCCGCAATGCGACTCTACTCCTCTGTCTGTTTTGTGGCTTCCTCGCGGAAGCCAAAATTTTTTTTATATTTTTCGGTCGTCGCGACTTATGGTCGCGCCACCAGGTCGCGGTACTCACTGGAGTATTTCCACCGCCTTCATCGCGAGCACACCTCGCGGTACCATGGTCGCGCTGGTGGTCGCGTTACTCACTGCCAGAATTTGACATTTTCATCGCGAGCAGTTCATCGCGATCTGGGGTCGCGGTGAACTGGTCGCGATGCTCACTGCCAGAAATCACATTTTTCACCGCGGGCAGGTCATCGCGATCTGTGGTCGCGGTGACCAGGTCGCGATGCTCACTGCCTCGGTTTTCAATTTTTTATACATCATTTCTAGACCGTTCCATCTGGTCCACCTGAAAATTATAAAAATAAACATACTTTTAATTACATTTACACCTCTTCCAATCACAAAATTTATTTTCACATATTCAAAATTAATTATTCTAAATCCGGGATGTTACAACTCTTCCCCTCTTAAGAAATTTCGTCCTCGAAATTTACCTTAATGAAACAGTTGCGGATACTGTTGTCGCATCGTTTCTTCACTCTCCCAGGTAGCCTCTTCTACTTTGTGATTCCTCCAGAGGACTTTCACCAATGACGCTCTTTTATTTCTTAGTTCTTTGATCTCCCGGTCAAGAATCTGCACTGGTTCCTCCTCATATGTCAGGTCTGGGCGGATTTCAATACTTTCGGCCTGAACTCTATGGGGAAGGATCAGATCTGTATCTCCTCAACATAGAAACGTGGAACACATTATGAATCTTTTCCAATTCTGGAGGTAAAGCTAGTCTGTAGGCTACTGGTCCCACACGTTCAATGATTTCGTATGGCCCAATAAACCTAGGACTCAACTTACCTTTTCTACCAAATCTGAGCACTTTCTTCCACGAAGATACTTTTAGAAACACCTTCTCACCGACTTCATATTCTATCTCTTTCCTTTTCAAATCTGCATATGATTTCTGTCCGGTCAGAAGTAACTTTCAATCTATCCTTGATAATCTTCACCTTCTCCTCAGTTTGTCGAATCAAGTCTGGGCCTACTAACCTGTCATCTCCTAACTCTGTCCAGCATACTGGAGTCCTACATTTCCTTCCATACAGTGCCTCATACGGTGCCATAGCTATGCTCGACTGGTAACTGTTGTTATAGGCGAATTCAATTAATGGAAGATGATCCGCCCAACTTCCTTCAAAATCAATGACACAACTCCTGAGCATATCTTCAAGCACCTGTATTACCCTTTCTGATTGTCCGTCCTATCTGCGGATGGAAGGCTGTACTGAAAACTCAGTCGAGTACCCAAGGCTTTTTGAAACTTCTTCCAAATCTGGATGTAAACCTCGTATCTCTATCTGATATGATGGATGCAGGTACTCCATGCAATCTGACTATCTCTCTGATATACAATTCTGCCAGTCGATCCAGGGAAATAGTCAGTTCTGACAGGTAGAAAGTGTGCCGACTTCGTCAATCGGTCCACTATAACCCATACTGCATCGTGTGTACCCCGGGTGAGTGGCAATCCTGTGACAAGTCCATTGTATACGGTCCCATTTCCATTCAGGTATTGCTATTGGTTGTAACAATCCTGATGGAACCTGGTGTTTCAGCTTTCACCTGTTTGACAAGTTATGCATCTATTCACAAATTCAATCACATCTTTCTTCATACCAGACCACCAATACTGGGTTTTCAAGTTTCTGTACATTTTGTGTTACCTGGGTGCATCGCATACGAACTACTGTGTGCCTCTGCAGGATTATCTTTCTCAACTCTTCATCATATGGAATACAAATCCTGTCTCTGAAATACACAATACCATCAGCTCTGATTGAGAAGTCCGGATGCTTTCCCTTCTGAGATTTGTTCACATAATCATCTGAATTCTAGCATCTTGCTTCTGTTTGTCTGCAATCTGCTGAATCAGACTGGGTTCTACATACCAATTCAGCCACCAATGCATTATCTAGATTCAGATGCAATTGCACATTCATAGCTTTCAGAGTAAACAGTGTTTTTTCTGCTCAGAGCATCTGCGACCACATTCGCCTTTCCTGGATGATAGTCGATTACACAGTCATAGTCTTTAATCAACTCCATCCACCGTCTCTGTCTCAGATTGAGCTCTCTCTGGGTAGGCAGATATTTCAGACTCTTGTGATCTGTGTAGATATAACATTTCTCACCATACATGTAAATCCCGGATTTCGAATTATTAATTTAAATATGTGGAAATAAATTTTGTTATTGGAAGGGGTGTAAATATAATTAAAAGTATGTTTATTTTTATGATTTCCAGGTGGATCAAATGGAGCGGTTCAAAAATGAAGTATGAAAATTGAAAACCGAAAGGCAGTGAGCATCGCGACCTGGTCACCGCGACCACAGGTCGCGATGGCTTGCTCGCGATGAAAAAAATGTGATTTCTGGCAGTGAGCATCGCGACCAGTCACCGCGACCACAGATAGTGATGAACTGCTCGCGGATGAAAATGGCAAAATCTGGCAGTGAGCAATGCGACCACCAGCGCGACCAAGGGACCACGAGGTGTGCTCGCGATGAAGGCGGTGCAAACGCTCCAGTGAGTAACCGCGGCCATAGGTCACGACGACGGTCGCGACAGCAGAAAAATATAAAACAAAAAGTAGCTTCTCGCAGAAGCCAGAGACACAGAAATAGAGAGAAGAAAAGAGGCAGAGAGCGAGAAAGAAAGAAGAAAGAAAAGAAAGAAAAGAAAGAAGAGAAAGAGAAAGAAGAAGAAGAAGAAGAAGAAGAGAAAAAGAAGAAGAAGAAGAAGAAGAAGAAGAAGAAGAAGAAGAAAGTGAAGAGGAAAGTGAAGAGAAAAGTGAAGAGAAAGGGAAAGGGAAGGAAAAAGAAATCGTAGAACCGCGATTTCTCGAAAGAAAAACGGTATCCAGGTTGGTGTACTTTCGATTTCGGAATCTTTACGAGAAGTATTTCGTTATCGTTTTCGTTTTCGTTTTCGATTTCGTTGAAAGTTCTCGTTTCGATTTTCGTAGGAAACTTGTTTATTTTATATGTAAAATCGAGGATTGATATATCTATTGTTGATTTTGGAATGATTTTATGATAGATCGCATTTGATTGCGTTTTCGAATATTTCGATTTCGTTAACAATACTTTAATTAGATTTTCGTATAACTATTGATTATTTTTCGTGAAGGAAATTGTGTGACTTGTATGTTTATTGACTAACTATTGTGAAAGTTATTGTGAATTAGTTTATCGGAAACGGCCCTAGGATACTTAGACATAGAAATGGATATAGGAGGTTGGTATACCAGCTGGGTTTACTGAGCAGTACTGCGCCGTTATTGATTGCTATTGATGATTATTATGTACCTCTTCATAGATTCGTCTAGAGGCAGGGAGACACGTACCTCCTCAGGATTCGTCTTGGGGGTTGGGAGCCACGTACCTACCTAAGGATTCGTTCCTAGGATAGGGAGTTATGTACCTCTCTAGGTTCCGTACCCACGGTCCTAGAGTAGGGAGATACGTACCACTCTTAGATTCGTCCTAGGGTGGGAGTTTGACCCATATTCCAGTCCTAGTATGTTGAGTATTCTAGCGGGCCAAATTTGAAGTGAATTGGGAAGTGACTTGAATGATTTTATTAATCGATTTTATATGTTGCTCTTATTGTGGAAATTAAAGTGATGGAAACTGTTTTATGATTAGATTTTAAAGTTAAATTGATTTATAAATTATAGAATTGAAATATATTGTGATATGTCTTTCCATTTAAAGGTTATTTATGATTATTTTTCATAATTTAGTTTATTGTACACCCACTAAGCTATATGCTTAGCGCGTTAGTTTTGTTTCTAACACGTAGGTACCGGGGATCCCGAGGAAGTTAAAGACTGAAGAGAGAGAGAGAGAGATTTGCTGACAGAGTTCCAGAGTTATCACAGTTGGGTAGCTATATTGTTGTTATATGTATATATTCTGAAAGCATGCATATACAGAGAATTTGTAATATGTTTGTAATTAATTATTTATAGATTTCTGTTTCTCATTTTAGAATATTTGTAAATATTGACTTTTGAATTATTTTATTTATAAATTGTATTGGAAAGTCGCACTAAACGGCAGAGTGCGCAATTGTTTGAAAATGATATTGAAGTGATGATATTGAATTTGTATTTGAATTGTTTTGTGAAAAACAGGGGAAAATCCGAAAAACAAACGGAACTCTGCCGAATTTTTGTAAAAAGTGTGATTTGATGGGCTCACTCGAGATGGTTTTACATTATAAAGTATGTGGTTTTCCAATGGTTTAAAAAATTTTATTGATTGGGCTCACTCAAAAATGATTTTCAAAATAATAAACTCTATGGTTTTTCAATGCTTTGAAAATTTATTCTATGGGCTCACAATGATTTTGGAAATGTTTATGAATTTAGAAAGTTTTGAAAACCGGTAGTGCTCCCTGGGTCGGTCCAGCCTGGTCGGGTCGGGGGGTGTTTCAATACAAGTAATGCCTCCAGAGTTTCAAAGCAAAGACTATGGCTGCAAGTTCCAGATCATGAATCGGATAGTTCAGTTCATGAGTTTTCAACTGTCTGGACGCATATGCAACTACCTTGCCTTCCTGCATCAATACACAACCTAAACCCTGGTGTGAGGCATCACTAAAGATCACAAAGTCTTTACCTGAAACAGGCTGAATCAGAACTGGAGCCTCAACTAG